>JAWDGP010001945.1:542500-632500 GCA_033675545.1 Elysia crispata
GGCAACTGCTGGTTTCTTTAAACTTTTGCCTAAAGAGCGGAAAACATTGCCGAGGTGAGCAAGTTACACTCAGTATCCCAAAAGGTTATTTTAGTGATTTAGTAAAGCGCCAGGGAGCAGAGAAGAGGACTGGTAGGGAGGCTATACTCCGTAAAATGAAGAACAGATAAGCATAGGGACATTGCAAAATGGTCTCTGGAAAGCTTTAAGTATAAAAACAGACCGTTGAATGAAAGATAGTTTCAAGTATTTAAGTCTGGTATCAAAACACAATGATTTTGCACCAGTTCTAAAACAATAATAATAATAATAATAACAACAACAACAACAACAACAGTTATCACAACAAAAACCGCAAGTTACAGTTTTAACATCGAAAGCACATTTTCATAGTAAGATAAAGAACTAAGATCAAAGGTATTTTGATGACATTCAAGCCAAAGCATTCAAAACAGTAATTATGGTGAGAGCACCGCAAATTAAAAAGAAAACTAAAAAACAACAGCATTTAAACTCATAACAAAAAAGACAGCAACAGAAACAAAAATAAGACACCCCCACCCCCCCAAAAAAAAAAACAAAACAAAAAAAAAACCAAACAAAGAAAAAACAAAAATAAAAAAACAAACAAACAAAAAAACAAAACAAAACAAAACGCTTTTCAAGCGGAGCTTTATCTTTTGTTCCCCCATCTCGTTTGCACTTTTGTCTGTCTATGTCTCACACACATGAACGCCCCGCTGTCTCTAGACAATTCTTCGCGTAATACCTTTCTATTTTTACCTCCTACCCCGTCTTTCAATCAAACTTCCTGCTTAAATTCAGAAAGTTTTAGGATGTATTATGCCGCGCAAATCCCATGGTCCAAAAGACGTCATTGCCTTTTTCTTTACATTTCTCTTCTTGCATTATCTTGGTTTTCTTAAACTAAAAAAAAATTACACTTTAATTAACACTTAAAAATGCCAGACACACGTGTGACAATACATTTGCATATCTTTCTGTTTCTTTTTCTTTTCTTATATTTTAAAGGCTTTGACGTGACACACGTGTAATAGTAGAAAATTATATAGCCATTTCTAGTTTCTTTCGCATTCAGCACGTAACAGATAGTGATGGTTCATTGTAAATCAAAACTGTTATTTTTTAAAAATAAGTACAACAATGACGACGAGGAAAAAAGAACAACAACAACAACAACAATAACGACAACAAGAGCAGCAGCAGCAGCAGCAGCAGCAGCAGTAGTAGTCACAACAGCACCAATAACGACAACAACAAAATAATGAAATACCTCAAAATCGGCACTCGAACGCGATTTCGCATACCACTCAATGAGCAATTTAAAAAAAAATTCTTGTGGAGGACCTATCGATAGTTTCGGTCATTATTGCCATTACAGCTTTTTTACTTAGCCAAGCGATTAGACGACGGCGCGCACCAGGCGAGCATCATGCGCCAACGTGAGTCGCTCGTGCTGCTCCATCTACCGTGGGAACTCACCTACATGTACACCGTAAAGACGCTCTTCGTTTCTAGAGGCTAATATACCGAACGGAAGTGTTGCACCTGAACTTTGTGCATGCATTGACTTGTTACAAAACATTGATAAGAATGCTTGTCGTGCTCCGAGTAAGCTCTACCGCAGCGCTAGAATGCGATTTATCGCCTCGTTTTTCTTTTTTTTTTTTTTTTTTTTAAATGTGGAAACGCATGATGAGCTCAGTTTCTGGTGAAGCTCGTGGACTTGCTTTCCAGAAAGCGAAGCAGAACCGAGCAGGAAGCGACGTGGGTCAAATCTTGATCAAGGCAACATGTCTGCAGATATCATGGATAGTTTGACTCCACTGTCTCTCTCTTCTTTCTCCAACATGTTTAAGTTATTTTTCTTTTTAAAACACAATCATTTTCATAAAATAAATTGCTTCTACCTCAGTTTAAGGTAGGAAATGGCGACGCGGCTTCATGGCAAAATACTGGGCCGGAACTTACAGGAAACTCTTTTTTATCACGGATTTCAGCTACGTCACTTTCCGTGAAAAAATTGTGGGCTTCGTCCTATTTGTTTTGCATGCATCGTCCTATGCAGCTCAGGCGGTAAAAATGAATGAAAATAAAGAAGCTCAGCCTCGATCCCTGCCTAGATCTCGGAAAGTCAGATCCATTTTTTTTGGTCCGACAGAAACATGTTTTATCCGTATAAGATATTTTGAGAAACCTTACAGATGTGAAGTTAATCCAATGAAATAAAATAAAATAAAATAAAATAACTTTCTTTGCTTTTCTTTTTTTCTGAAAACATTTTTTAAATAATAAAAAATCATTTTTTTTATCATTTCTACAAGACGTAATTTATTCTCAAAAAAAAAAAAAAAAAAAAAAAAAAAAAAACCAATCAAGAGAAAAATGTGGCAAATTTTTTAAAAGTTCATTGTGCTACAAACGTCAGAAAATTTCAGAGGTGACCCTAAAAAACATTTTCCGAAGAAACATTAGCTTAAAGAAAACAACAACCAAACCTATACCCACCTAACTAATAATTATGTTCTCCTTCAGCTACCTTTATCTACTGCCTGTTCATTTGACGCTATCTATGTGCCCCAACCCCAAATAAAAAAAAACAAAAAACACCACACACACACAGACACACAATTTACAACTAACTGATATAATACAAGACTGACTCAAACCTTCAAGTTTTACAATTTAGAAATTTAAAATAAAAAATTTTAAACGCATCAATACTGTTTGTCAAACTGAAGAACTTTCAAATATTTGAAACGTTAAAAACTTCATAATTATATTTTTTATTGAAAAATAAACCTAAATAAAAAACAAAAACAAAACAAAACAAAAAGAAAAACAACAACAAAAAAAAACAGAAAAGAAAACCAACAACTGAGAGGAATGACCCAGCGATTTATTCGTGCGTTCGTTAGCACTGCCTGTAGAAGTTTAGCATAATCAGTTAATTCCCTCTTTATCCGTTGAAAAAAAAAAAAAACTCAAACAAATAAAAAAACAAATCCTAGAAAATGAAATAAAATAAAACCTAAAACGTAATTCATGCGTTTGGCTTACTAAAACTTGTGACCGAAACCTGACACGAGAAGACGTAAAGGAAACATGTTTAGTGAGAGCTCTTGTCTCATTCAAGAGCTGAAAGGATTCAATTATGTTCTTGTTAAAGTATTTTAAGATGAAACATGAAAAGGTGAGGTGGATCACAAAACGAAAGAAAATTTGTGAATCACTGGAGTAGTTTCCATTAAGATCTGTGTAGAAATGAAGTGGACTCCACCCCCCAAACCTCTCTCCACCATCTTTTTTTTTTCTTCTATTTTTCCCCCTAATCTGTTCCGGCAACACAGAACTTTTTTTTTTTTATTGCTGATCATCTTCGAAGCGCTCTTTCAACCGTGCGTAACTCATCCTCACTCAAGTTTTCACGGAAAATATCGGAAAGTACCAAGATCTACAATGTTCTTTCATCGTAAATAGCTTGTTGAAAAACATTAATTACCATCTTCCATGGGTTGTTAAGGATAAAAGCATAAACAAGAGCTGCTGGGAGGCATCTGGCGCCAATATTGGTCTCAGATGCTTCTTCAGATTAACCAGTGTTGCGGCCCAGTGAGAGGAGACTGAAGTGCTGGATAATTGGTTTATACAGAGCTCAGGAGGAAGTCAGAAAGTAATATTGAGAGCACGAAATATAAGAAAAATGGAAAAAAATTCAACAAATTTGGAGATAGGTGATGTATAGGTTTATAGAGAGGTACTAGTAGCTACAAGAAGAGGGACATAGGAAATTTAGTACTAGGTATGCATAGGGGGAATAGGAAAGCGAGAAAGAATGAATGAGAATAAGAGATAGATAGATAGATAGATAGATAAATTGATATATATATATATATATATATATATATATATATATATAGAGAGAGAGAGAGAGAGAGAGAGAGAGTGAAATAGAGAGAGAGCGAGCGAGAGAGCGAGCGAGAGAACAGAAAGAGAGATAATGAAAAAGAGATAAATAGATAAAAAGATATATGGAAAGAGAGATTGAAAGAAGAAGAGGGTGACAATCAGACAGAGACTGGGACAGTTTATTAGAAAAAAATGCGCACCCATATAATGCAATGAAAAAGAAACACGTTTTTTATACAATGTAACTTTTCAAGTAAAGATAATGAAGACGAAACTAAGTTCTTTTCCAGATACTTTCTCATTTATACCTCAAATGAAAATTTGGATAAAAACATAGTTACCTCCTATAGTTTTTACCAACAGAGACGAAATTTGTCTTTTTTTATTAATGATCTATCTTTGTTAATGACCTACTTTCTTCAGACAATTAGTTGTCTCAATTGAACTACAAGTCTACTCCCATCAAAGTTCCACTTTCTTTATAAATTTTAACTGTTAGCGAATATTCGGAATTTTTCAATGTATAATCTTGAGGCATAAAAAACCCCCCATCATTATATTTATTTTCGTCTATCTTGTTTTATTCGAATTTTTACCATATATATTTAAGCATTGCTGAGATAAAAATTAAATTTGACCGGAGAAAAACCCCGGAAGTTTATTTTTTTTTTTCATCGCTGATCCGTCTTATGATTAGTTTTGTTTCCAGTCAGCTGCAAAGGGAAATTGAACATTTGGCCGGAATCAATTGATTTCACTGAAAAAAAAAAGATGTAGAAAACAAATCAAGTAAAAACTGTTTATATACTGTATTGTTAGATCAGTAAAGAAAGATATAGATTTGTTGCATATCCTCATAATTTTATTTTCTCTCTGTAATCTTCTATTCTAGTTAAGTATTCAGGGAGTCTTATAAGTTCCCAAGTTCGTGCATTATGCCAATTCGCTAACGATTTGACCAGGCATCACGAAATGTGGGTACTGCAATAGACCAGGTCTGTTTTGGTAGGTTATAAAAATATTTGTTGTAGATTATCATTAGTTCGTTACACATATTTTGACAACTACTAAAATAATACAAGTATAAAATTTTTTCTAGATCCTGACACAAACAGTTTATACCAGACAACGATATTATTAGCCACACTTAAGACTAAACATCTCTTTTACATAACACGATACATCTTCTGCGCAAAAATCTGCTTTTAAATTAACATAATCTACGGTGAGCTGCAGGTAAAAAGATCTCTGTAAATTGCATTCATGAAAACAGCGGCGTTGCTGGCGAACAACCGCTCGTCCTACAGATTTACACCTGGATGAGTGGGCGAGACCAGGTCGTGCTAATTTTCTGCCGAAGCTGGTGAGTGATGCAGGCCGCAGCTCTCCAAAGGTTAACGGTTGGAGGCGTCAGAGCGTTAAATGACAGGTCTCTTTCCTCCAGGCCCGGCGGCAACCGGAGGCTGCTAAGTGATGCCCTGTCATCCAAGTGATTAGCTCCCTTTATCACGGGCAGCGACAAGATAGCAAGGTGTGCAACGAGTAATTTACTCATAAATTGTGATCTAGGTCTCTGGGGTAGACGCCGCTTGACTGAGAGTGAAGAGGTTGAATAGGTGTAAAGTTTAAGTCTCTTAAATTCCTGGAGTAAAGAGATAACTGAGTAAGCAAAAAACTTGAATCATTTTGAAAGTTGTATAATAGAAGCTGACATTTCCTTTGACTACAGTTAAGGCTAAAATGAAAAAAAAAACAACCGTGTAATAAAAATATCTACAATTTCCGTTTCAAGATTTTCCTTCCCTATCAATTACATTGGATGGATGCCAGTTTTTTTCCTTCGACTCCGAGTTTGAGACCTTCCGATTACTGCTTGTGACTTACGAATGCTGATCATTTTATAGCTACAATTATTGGATTATTTACTACACTCAGACAGACTAAATGGATCTTTCTGATCTCAAGTGAACCCGCGCTTACCGATTCATCAATAAAAATAGTAATGATAATACTAAAAATTCTCAGACATTTATTACCCACTCAACCCTCCCCCTTCCCCCCTCTCTCTCTTGATGTTTAAAAAAAATCAAGAAAAGTTATTCACCCTTTGATGCTTTGACGCACATGCTTGCGCATATAGCGCGATAGTAACATGTAAAGAAACAAAACCATTCAGTGGGCGGTCTAAATTTTATCATCATGCCGACATCTTCTTTGATATCATTATTCTCATGATCATCATCATCATCATCATCATCATCATTATTATTATTATTATTATTATTATCATTATTATTATTATTATTATTATTACTATTATTATTATTATTATTATTATTATTATTATTATTATTATTATTATTATTATTATTATTATTATTATTATAATTATTATTATTACTATCTTAACCACAACAACAACAACAACAACAACAACAACAACAACAACAACAACAACTACTACTACTACTACTACTACTACTACTACTACTACTACTACTACTACTACTACTACTACTACTACTACTACTACTACTACTACTACTACTACTACTACCACTAAACTATTACCACTACTGCGACTACTTTTACTCCTCCTCCTACTACTGCTACTACAACTACTACTACTACTACTACTACTACTACTACTACTACTACTACTACTACTACTACTACTACTACTACTACTACTACTACTACTACTACTACTATTACTATTGTCATTATTATTGCTATTTTATTATTATTATTATTATTATTATTATTATTATTATTATTATTATTATTATTATTATTATTATTATCATCATTATCGTCTTCATCATCATCACATCATCAAAATCATCATCGTTATCAACATCACCATCTCCATCACCACAACTACCACAACAAGCACCTTTGACTAAATCATCAACATATTCGTCAACATCTTCATCCTCAAAATAATTTTCTTTTTCTTCTTCCTCTTTAGATCTTCAATCCTCTCCCTTACCCCTTTTTTTCTGTCTCTTTGAAAACGTACTTAAAGCGAGCTTATTTTTCTACTCTACCTCGGAACTTTAACGTAACAAGCACTTATGCACGTGCATGCTTGCAGCCAAATTCAACCCCTAAACTGCCCTAGCTTATTTTTGCATTTAAGTTTTATGTCATTACTCGCTACAGCTTCCTTTGAAAAGATACAGTCGTCTTTTCAACGGTGAATGCCACCAGGTGCCGCTGAAAATTTCAAAAAGTTTTCTGCATCAAAGGATGCGTGGGCTTAGCATCAAGTATTAGTGTGTACACTCATTAATAATTAGAAAACATAGTTTAGTGTGAAATGTAAGAAATATAATGCACGGGCTGTAATATGTTTAAGAAATTACCGTCGTCAAACCTGCAGTTAAGCTTAAAAATATTGAGCAGTGTGGAAGAAAAAAATAGTGGATTGATCAAGATGGCAACCAGATGACAAGGAGTTAAAAAAAGGGGGGAAAGAGGCGTGGGTGGGGAGAAGGAAAGAGGAGAGAGATAATTAAAGAAAAAAAAAAGAAAATAAATTGTAAAAAAGAACAAGTGAATAATTGGTTTGAAGAAAAATGAAGGATTTCAAGAGAGAGATTTACTTTAGAGAGTAAACAGTGGATATGCAGACAGAGAGAATGCATTAACATAGAAAAATAAAGGTAGAGTACAAAGAGGAAATACAAAGATAAGAGAGAGAAGGGAGAGAGAGAGAGAGAGAGAGAGAGAGAGAGAGAGAGAGAGAGAGAGAGAGAGAGAGAGAGAGAGAGAGAGAGAGAGAGAGAGAGAGAGAGGAAAAGGGATGAAGACAGAAAGGTAAAGAAATGGATAAAAGTTTAAAAAGAACATGTTCAATATAGCCGATATCTTGAATTTATTAGAAAGTGCAAAACAGATAAAAACCACAAGAAAGAGCCGAATTAAAGAGATCAATACATAGATAAAAAGTACAGACAATTTAGCGATAAACCGTTAGACATAAAACAAGAAAGTTGAATCATGGAGGGACAGATAAATCGATAACAGAAAAATGTAGACAATATCGTTTGGTGAATTCTATCTAAAGTGTTATAGATAAATAAACAGATATATAGAAACAAACAAAACGAGATAATTATTAATTGTTCAAGAAGTAGTATGGGTATAAATGTTACAAAAATATAGCTAGCTTGATGCACATAAGCATCAAATCCTTTAAAAAAAATCGAAAGAAATATTTGAAAGTCAGCAGCAGCTGCTGTGTGTGCTCTGAATTAAAAATGCTTATGTCTTGTAAATCCTAATGTGGCAATAATTATACTCGCTTGATTTAACCATCTAAGTATACATCCGGAAATCGCGAAATACAATGTGTAATCGTTGTTTTCTTTGTACACAAAAACAAAACAAAAACAAACCAACATATAAAACGATTTGAAAAGAAACGCACATCCTTCCGCTTGTAGCAATTTGGATATGATCACCTTTTTTAAATCCCAGTTTAATGAAGCTGAAAATACAAGCTTTCCGTCGTACCTATCTTCAGCTCTTTTCCTCCTCGTACATGTATATATTAGTGTTCGAGGTTAAACACCTATTTCCATGTTTTTCCTGTCCTCCTTTTTGTTTCTTAATCTTTCTTAGTCTCTCCCTATGTCTTCCTGCCCCCACTCCCCCTCCCTCCCACTCCCCCCCCCTCTCTCTCTCTCTCTCTCTCTCTCTCTCTTTCTCTCTGTGTCTCTCTGTTTCTCTGTCTGTCTGTCCGTCTATCTGTCTCTCTCTCTCCTCCACTGATCTTCCTTTCCTCTTTTATATCTTCTATGTGCGTCGCGATCTGCCTCCCTCTTCCCTCCCCCCCCCCTCTCTCTCTCTCTCTCTCTTTCTTTTCCTCTCTCCAAACACAATCTCCAGCACCTGCAGGAATATTCTTAGCTTTCCACCTTCCCAACTGCCCCATTATTTTGTATCTTTCTTCATCTATAGTAAACAAAGATCCTAATAAACTTGGGTGCCTATTGAAGCGAACATTGTTATTGTTTCAAACACTCCAGCTTTGCGCAGGTGACTTGCCGAGAATAGGAGAATTAGGGGTGGGACTTAAAAAACACATTGAAGTAAAAAGGACAACAATTTGTATATATATATATATATATATATATATATATATATATATATATGTGTGTGTGTGTATATGTAATTATAATGTTTATAATTTATCTAAGTATCATGTGTAAACACACACACACACACACATATATATATATAGGCTCTTGCGCTTCACTCTCACTTTCAAATGGTGCAAATTCAATGACACCTAAAAATTCAACATTTAAAGAGACATACAATCATTGTCCTTTTATCACACTCTGAATTTGTTTTTAGTTTTATTTTGAAAAAAAAATTTACACCCTCCCTTCTGCCAAAATCCCTATTTGTCTCTCTGTGCCTTTGCCCGCCTGTCTCTCTCTCTCTGCTTGTCTCCCTCTGCTTCTCTCTATGTTTCTCACTCACTCTCTCTCTCTCTCTCTCTCTCTCTCTCTCTCTCTCTCTCTCTCTCTCATAAATCGATTGTGTCCGAGAGGTAAAAAGCACCCATCCTAAAATGTAGAGGATCCCATTTTCACGCGTGGTGAAATTTTTGTCTTGGACCTCATCTTTATCTTGCATTGGACAGTCTCCTTGAAACTAGATAATCAATACCAGTTCACCATGTTCTACGTTTTTGCCTTTGGCTTGTTTTCTTTTATCCCCTTGACTCTCTCACTTCAAAAAAAAATTATTCTCTCCCTCCATTCCACCGTCAAACTCTCTGTTTATTTGTCAGTTTGTTTCCCTCAACTTCCTATATCTCTTCCTCTCCATCCCTCGTTCTTTCTCTCTTTCCCTCTGCTCCGTTCAGGCTTCCTTGCTTTTTCCACACTCCATCTCCTGAACTTTGCGTTCTCATTTTAATTGAGAATATTATGTCCAAGTTATTGCAAGGCAATCTTTTCTGATACTTTTTTCTCTTCATCTGCTTTTTCTAGTTCACAATTTGCACTAATTTACGTTGATATCCTTCATGTTATCTTTACGATACCAAAAAATGTCTTAGAATACAGAAAAATAGATTTTAAATAAACCACAATTTCCCCCCTCCTCTCACTTTATATATACACACGCATACGCAAAACTCCTGGCAATACTTAATACTAAAGGTAAAGAACATTTTAATGATAACATCCTCTTTTCTGTCACTGTCTGCATAATCTCTGCCAATCTTCCTCCTTTTGTATTTATTCCTCTCTAAAATGATAACGTTACACATAAAGAAACCTCCCCCTTCCCCCAAAAAAACAAACAAACAAACAAAAAACAAAAAACAAAATAAAGAACCAACAATTAATATATTATTTGACAAAAAGATGACTTCGTCTTATGAATGTCTAGATCTAGAGCATGATAATTACTTTCCTCCAGCTTTACTATGCTTGCGTCCATCCTGACGATTCTTCTTTCTTTCTCCGCAGTGTTACGCTGGCTGTAGGCTGTACGGCTCCGCCCTTCACACCAGCTGCCAGAAGGTTTGTCTCACGTCCTACCAACAGGTGAGTACAGCCGGCATTGTCAAATCAGAGAGTGTAGATAGTTACAAATATACTGCTTGGATTTGATACTAGACTCAGCCAGCCCCTGAGGACCACTGCGCTATCCTCAAAACACGCTCTGCATATGTTAGTGTCAGTTAGCAGAGCGATAGATTGATATAAGGAGGGCCCGAGTTCACTCCCTGGCAAGGACATATCGTGACGGGGTTGGATTCCATTGCACTAGCTCTACCGCTGGCTCGACGGAAAGAAGTCGTCTCCGTCTAAGAAAAGATTCGTCGCGAATACTAGAAGTTGTAAAACCGATTATCAGGACTTTAATATGTAGCTCAAAAAGATTGCTGAACCCGAATGAATTAAAAGGATCAAGTTATGAGGGAAAAAAAAACCTTTTGATTTTCAAAAGTTATAAAAAAAAAATTACTTTAATGAACTCCGCCAAATCAAGGGAAGAAAGAGATAAATACAAAAAAGGCATTGACCTGGAGATCCTCTGTGAGATATCAATGAAAACGAGCGAAATAATATAAAGTATCTTAAAAAATGATTGATATTTCACAGTACAAGAAATACGTCAATCAACCCTTCCCCCCATAATCCTCCCCCCCACACACACAAGAACAAAAGAAAGTAATATGAAAAGAGTTTTCAATTTCAAATTACAATCTGAGAATAATTTCAAGGAACTAATTCAAATATTTTCTGTTTAAAAAACCTATGATCTTGATTTCCATGGCTCAAAATTTTAAAGATGCCGCCCATCAAATTTTTTTTTCTAAAATGCGAATAACGACTATCATCAGATTCATCAAAACAAGATGACCCTAGCCTATTATTTACTACATCATTTTCTTCAACTGGAACTTTTAAAGTTGTTGACAAAAAACAGCGTTCTTTCAGGAATATCGTAATGCCATACAATTTTTGTTTGAAAATGTTTGCTGAGACTTTAAGGGAATAAAATCACATCAAGTAAACTAAAAGTAGCAATATTGATGTTTCAACTTAAAAACGAATATTACAAGTTTTTTTTGTGTCCGTCTTAACATCATTAACTAATTTGATTGATCAATACAGCTTTTTACATTATAGCTCAAATTTATTTTCTCAGTATAAATTATTCGTAATCATCCCATAAAACAATAAATCTCTTAAAGTTATTGTGGATTATACATTTTGTCGTATCGCAAAACATGTCAATCGTGTCAGCTTTCACGTAATTAATGATTATCACTTTGGTGGTATGAAAATGATACAGGACAATGATGATTACGATGACGATTTTGATGATGATCATTATTATCACTCTACTGGTGTCGCAGATAACGACGACAATAATGCCGATAGTAGTTAAGCTCTTGGCGATGACGATAATACACGTCGTAGCTATGAAAGACTTTAGTAGATGGACAGAAAAAAAAAACATCTCTTTTTAGAACAAGACAACTTTAAAGTACTACATTTCAATCTAATGGGCTAAAATCCGCCAGTTTGAAAAAGGCACTAGAATTTTTTTCCCTCTGCACTATAATCCCTGAAAGATTATTGAATACGCCGCACTTTTAAGAGCTTACTGAAATGGTAGTATTCTGGGAAGATTCATTAAAAGGATGACGCACGACGAAAGGTTTTTTTCTATTTCCTCATTAAAACCATCGAATTGAAGCAACTGATTGAGTGCAATGTAGAGGGCAAAAGAGAGAACGAGATGAATAGAAATAAAGTTTGATAGATAGATAGATAGATAGATAGATAGATAGATAGATAGATAGATAGATAGATAGATAGATAGATAGATACATAGATAGATATGGATACATAGATATGGAGAGACATAGATGATAGAGAGGGAGGGAGACAGAAACATGGAAAGAGACAGACTTTTATGAAAGTAATTTCATTCCTTTTTTGATTTTTCCTCTAATCTGAACCTTTTTTTAAAAATGAGAAAATGTTCTCCAGCCCACACAGTCTTTGTCAAACAAAGAGAAATCAGCAAAGAAAAAAGATTAACAAAAGCAATAGCAAAAACTGCAGATATGACCCATCAAAAGCAACAAAATGGAACAAAAAAGTGCATTATATAATGGTGATTGCAAAAATATATAAACACTCTACTTCAAAATATGAACATTTTTTGTTCTATGACTAGGTTTCATTCATTAGCAAAGATTAAAGTCTTTTCTGGCTGTGAGTTTAGAAATGAATGGGTTAGCACAAGCATTCTTCTTAAACTTTTTCAAGAACCACGCAAGAAGAAACTGATGATGCCAAAATGGATTTCATGAAGAAGAGGATCGACCTGAAACTTTTGAGAAAGCTTAAAAAAAAAAATCGAAGGAAATAAGGAAGATAAATTAAATCGCCCAGGCGCCCTTAAGAAGTTCTAGTACCAGAGGAAGGGCAAGGTCACACTACCCAAATCACCGAAGATCGCTTGTGGCCCGACGTAGACAAACACAGTTTACCCAGACCCGTATGTTTGCTCTCCCTCGAGCGCGCGATAGACTTGATCGGCCGCAAGACGGAGGACTCTTCCCTCGCTCCTTGCCAGCTTGGACTCTATTTACGCTCGACGAATATCTTTTAAATGCCTCTTGTCGAGTTTGGCTCAAGTCTGGTGTGGAAAAATCTAGCAATTCCATTTGAAAAGAGAAAGAAAATAGGTATAAAGGAGATCAGGAAGATTGGAATCCGTCCTCTTCGTTACTTTTATCAAATGGAATTTTTATTTTAATGGATGTTGAGTTCTAGAACTTTTTATTTTTTTTCCCTCGAAAACTCTCCTTTTTAAAGACAGGTTGAATTCTTTGATCAAATAAATTTCTTCTTTGCTTAATCTTCAGAGGAAACAAAATTTCCATCTGCTTAAAAATCCAAACAAAGACAACGGTACTTTTAGGAAGATGGATGTATGTTTAAAGGATGCAACTGATCTACGAAAACATGATGAAGGAAAGAGCTTGAAACAGCACCAACAAGAACATTACAATAATTATCATCATTCTTTATTTTATAGTTTGTCCATTATAGTTGATAAATGCCATCAAATAAAAAAAAAGAAAAACTTTTTTGCATTCTCTGAGATTCTTCATCATGCGCAAAATTATGAATGGCTGCAAATACTCAAACTTGTTCCTATGCTATTGTCCGAATCTGCAACAAATTCGATAATTAGTTTGGAAAGAAAATCTAAGACAAGAAGAAAGGCAAGTAAAAGCCAAATGACAACATTGCACTTTAACGTAGTTTCGGCAGGTTATGGAAATTGGTTATTTTAAAGATTATGTAATTTTAGAGAGAGAGAGAGAGAGAGAGAGAGAGAGAGAGAGAGAGAGAGAGAGAGAGAGAGAGAGAGAGAGAGAGAAAGAGAGAGAGAGAGAGAGTAATGCAATTATGTTTACTTTCTACTTTATCCTCAGAATGCAAGTATGCATACCCACCAGGGCCCGGGCCAAGACGAGGTATGTCGATATATTTTCTTCTTCAAAACCTTACAGCTGTACTTTATGGATACAGTTTTTTCAGAATTAAAAATCATCACTCTTTCAGCATTTTGAGAATGTTTTTAGTTTCTGAAGTAAGTTTTCTCCACTGTCGCAAAGATTGAAACTCATTGGGTTGGGAATATTTACATTGTTAATAGATGTAAAAAAAATAATTTAAATGTTAAAAAAATAGGAAGGAATAGAAGTACGTATAGTTCTCGTGTAAAAGTTGAAAAAAAAGGTGAGAGAGAGAGAGAGAGAGAGAGAGAGAGAGAGAGAGAGAGAGAGAGAGAGAGAGAGAGAGAGAGAGTGAGTGAGATAGAATGAGAGAGAGAGACAGATAGACACACAAACGCACACCCACACATAAAGGCAGAAGGACTGACTCGGCAAATTGAGGAGCCATTTCGATAAATGTACAGCATTTCTGGATCTCTAGCTATACCAGAAGTTAACGATTGCTGTGAAGCAAGGAGGCTCTTTCCGATAACATACCTTGCGACCGAGGTTACAGGAATCTTAGGAACAATTCAAATGAGATTAAAAGTCTTATGGATTTTTAAATAACAAGGCAAGGTTAGAATAATCATAGGCAATTCTTCTCACTGACGTCAGAAACTAGTACTAACGCCTTCATTGTTAATTACGATTCGTCTTAGGTGTACCTAGTCCAAAACTAAACTATGTGATCTGGTAAAATCGTTTCTCATTAGTTTAATGGATTCAAGTTACCAATACTAATTAAAGAAACTTAGTACACATTACTATTTTGGTATCATAGTTCAGTGGTTCAGTGGTAGACATTCAGAGTTTCAACCAGAGGTCTGGGGTCGAATTTTGATTGGCACAATACGTTCAATTTCTCTGCTTACTAGTTATGTAATGTGTACTTGTCAGAGACTGTGAAGCCGATTCGCCTTTACAATGCTCCATGCAGGTCAACAATTATTTGTCAAGGAAATTTACAGTTGTTAAGTGATTACATTTTTAAATTGAAGTTTTATCTATAGATACAAAGTCTGAGGAAAGAAAATAAAATAACAATTTTTATGCAATGGTTTATCTTTTTCAAGACATGAATGAGACTCACCTTTAAAAACTCACCAAACGGAATGTATGCGCAAACATCTGTCTTTTCACACATTTTCAACAATTCATTATCCATGATTTTTTTTTTATATTTTAAAGATTTCGGGGGTAGTTCAAGAGTTTATGAATGAATTTTCTCGCCGACACTTTTTATTTACAGCAACTGAAAAACATAAATACTGAAACGTGTTTAAATCGCGTCATGCCAAGAACAGAATGCATCTGTTCATCCATTTTTATCGCGAACATGTAAACTATAATTTCAGCTGTTTTTTCAATTTTGAAACAATATCATTCTAAGATTAAAATTTCTGATTATGATAAAATGATCGCCTTGAAATACAGTTATATTGTGACAAAACTGATTAAGCATCTTTAGCTTCTGGATTTTAACCGATAGGAAGTTTTCAAAAAAGCCAAGTCGAGAATTCTTCGCTTATCTTTATTATCTACACAGCAATTAGTCTAGGTGTCTTAACCGCAAGGATGAGGCTTTCCAATGGAGAGGGAATAGGGATGGCGAGAAGGTGGAGATGGTCAGAGCAAAGTCATTCATCTTCAGCAATCTGTAGCTAACCAAGACAACTCTGCCCATTTCAGTTTTCAACCCAAAGCAACTAAAATAGAAGCGTATTAAATAAGATAAAAAAATAGTCAAATTTTTAAATAATTGACAAAACAGAACAGCAAGTTTTTATAATCTAAACCATATTCTTCTAAAGAACAAATAAATTCAAATAACGCTTTTTATTATTACCTGATAACCTATGATAAACATGAGATAGTATTGTTTTAAACCTATATTAAAAAAATTCTTGTATCTTGCAAATTGTTAACTCAAATGTATTTTACGTTTCTTTAAAAATTAATTTCAACCCAAGTTTTAGGAAGAAACAAGCAGGGACAGGTAGATATGCATACAGGAGTAACTGATTTTTAACAATATTTATAAAAGAAAACAAATCATGAAAGGTGCTCTAAAGTAAACAACCGTATGAAAAAGTGTAAAAAAAAAAAAGAAAGTTTCAAAAGTTGAAAATTAAACCCGAAATAAACTGATAGTTTAGCTAAAGAATAAAACAAAACTGTAAAGGATATTTTCCAGTGCACAACTTAAAGCCAACTTTTTAGAGATTAAAAACATTCAGAGACGTGGATGGCTGAAAGAAATATTGAAGGGAGGGGATGTGAGGGAAGCGGGAGGGGTTGAGGCATCATTGGGTGCTGGTGGAGTCAGCGGATTGCTTGATGCGGCCCCACTTGGCTGGCTGTTGTTTAAACATTAGATTGAAGCATCAGTTGTTTGTTGCCGCATGACTTCACTTGAGGTCGATGGTTCCCTAGATGTGAGGCGACAGACCCTAGCCTCTCCACTTGATAGGAAAAGCGTGACAGAGATCGCTGGAAAATGGACTATATTGACTAAAAACAAGATGAAGGCGAAGAAGGAAATACGTAGAGATAATTTCACGGAATTGACCATGAGCAACAAACAGCAACAACAAAAAAGATACAAATTTAAAGAGAGACGTTTGAAAAAAAAGAAAGTAAGACAATACACACACACACACACATATATATATACATATATATATATATATATATATATATATATATATATATATATATATATAGAGAGAGAGAGAGAGAGAGAGAGAGAGAGAAATAGGGAGAGAGATTGTATGGCGAAGGCATATAAAATCTATCAAGTGTGTTTTTTACTCAACAAAACTTCCATGAAAGGAACGAAGTCAATCATGTATAATGCGTAAACACTGCCTTCATGTATTAAATTTTTTTTTGCTAATACTCCATAAATTTATCTTTGCCTAGATTATAAAACTGCTTCTATACAGTCTCATTTATGATTTGCCCTTTTTTTACAGGTCCGAAACTGCGTGCGAGGGTGTATATTTGCTTTGGAGGATTACTCAAAACAAAAAGAATGTAATTGAGTTAAAAAATGTTTTGCTTGACAACATAATATTACCATTTTATCCTTTTAATCTCATTTAACATAGAAATTTAAAAAAAAGAAAGGAAATAATCATGAATATATTTTCAATTGACTTTCTTTCTATTTTTTTTTGAAACACTCTTCTGAAAAACCAAAGGGAACAAATTGCTTTCCCAAAATGCCTGAGTTAATACACTCGAAGAGCAGAAATTGTTAAACTATTTTGTTAAGATGTCTTTGTACGTTTACATAATTCATCACTTCCTTATAATTTCTCAATAAATGCTTTGATAGAGAGAGATTTATAAAAAAAAAATAGCCACTTAAGTTATACTAAAAACCCTTTGAGGTAACAACCAATCACTCCACCAATTATGTAATTACCTAAAAATAAAGTCTCACAATCAAAGACGAAAGACACAAAACAATTAGGCTTGAAAGAACAATACCTTCCATCTTGTCCTGGTCAGATGAACTTGGCGAGCTCACGACACCGGCCGTGGTGGGTCAGTCCTTGACCTACTCTAGCGTTACGCTGCGCTGGCACACGCCACTCGTACCAGACGTGACCTTCAAGATGCACAAGAGGATGCTGGACTGGGACAGTGGCTGGCACCTTCATCCACACACCAAGTTCAGAGAAGATAAACTCATTGAGCTCTCTGAACTCCAGCCGTACGTAACCTACAAGGTACGTGATTTATCCCTAACTCATTGTATGTCTGATCCAATGTTTAGTTTTAAATTTGTGTGAAATTACTCAGCTTCAGTGACATATGACTATCATAACTATCGCAGAGTAATGAAGTTTATCTTTCTACACTGTATCCTTGATCAGATTAGTGCCTTAATATACCTTAGCTCTATGCGGTGTGGATTGCCTTAAAGGTCCTTATCTCTAATGCTGCCGGTGTCACCTAGATTTATTATGACAAAGAAACACTAGAGATCAAAGAAGATATTTTAGTCTCTAGAAGCTTTGTTTTCCTTTTCCACTTGCGCTCTGCAAGTTTTGCGTTTTGCGCTTTCCCTCGATTAGCGGTGTGTTTTACTATAGTCCCCATGTTGTGTGATGCATCAGCAACAGCAATAAAACTGTTTTATTTTTATTTCAACCTCACCAGTTCAAAGTTGTAGCCTTGATATCGTCACTGCCCAATTACATCCAGGAATCCAACGAGACGGTCCAGATCGCAACAAAAGCTCATGGAGGTAAGACTCTCTCTGTCTGTCTGTCTGTCTCTCTCTCTCTCTTCATCTCGCTTTGTCTCCATTGTTCGCAGCCTTTACATTGCCTTTTCTTTTACCCTCACCTACTAATCTCCTAAGTGTTTAGATTAAAAATTTCAGCCCTGAACCTCACACCATGATTCTCCAGTTCCTAATAATCCTTTCTTGGAATAAAAGCATGATGGAAAGATGACCAAATTTCTTGGCATCTCTTCCCCGATTTAAGGTCTTAAAATGTGAAAATTTTGGCCAAAAGCTGGATAAAGGTGGAGAGAATGGTGAAGTTTATAAAGAAAATGTCTTCTTTATATTTGCCCCTCTCCCCCGTGCATTTATCAGTCAGTCCAGGCTTATCTTTTATTATAAACTTCAATACCTCTCAGCTACGCAGCTTTTGGAGCCAAGATGTCCAACATCATCTTTAGCAATCGACGATCCATTCCCATCTTCATTTTCTCGTTGTTTCAGGGAGCTACTCTTTAGATATCTCTCTCTCTCTCTCACCTTTATAAAAAGAAATCTTTTCTTTAAATATACTATTTAACATAAAAACTTCTCCTGTCCTCTTCACAATCCTTAAATCTCTCCACTCTCTCAAATCTCTACCAGTACCTCGGCTTTTCCTAAGCCTTTAATGGTTTCATAACTTTCAACTCATGTCCCAATAATTTTGTTATTGATTTGCAAATCGCTGAAATTTTTTTAGCGTTTTCTCTTTTTGCTAATGGTATAATAAGTATAGATCTTACTCAGCCGGCCCTGTTGCGCTCTTTTCAACCAATTATTACCCAAGGCAAAACGGTGGCCAATAGCTAATATGGCGACAGTTCGACTCAGCCCTATACTCGGGTTGATTATGATCTTTCCCTAATGGCCTTATCTTGGCTGATGTTAATACAGGAGATTTAGGATTGTTTTGGTTGGTGTGAACGTTTTGTAACGAACTTATAGCTGGAGCACTACTCAATCCCAGCCGTCTTGTCCACCACTCAGCGTAGACTTGGGTTGCCAAAATTAAAATAAAAAAGACAAACAAACAAACAAACAAAACCAACCTAAAAATTGTAACAAAACAAACAAAAAAAGCAAACAAAACAAAAACAAAAAATTATACCAAAGCGCGCAAACAATCACTCAGCGTAATCACCACCTAATCTCCTCTCTCTTGCTCAACTCGCAGTTCCATCCACGGCGCCTCAAATCAGGTACGTGACCACACCATCTCCGACCGTCATCTCCCTGGCATGGTTCCCTCCTCGCTTCACCAACAACAGACTCATCAGCTACAAGATCCAGCTCCGCCCTGTCGGAGCAGATGAAAAAAGCCAGGTTTCAACCACCATAAATGGTAAGCTTGTTTGTATAACGAGTCTATGAGCAAAAAAAAAATAATATCCTCAACAAATAGTCTGATTTATTGTTTTTTTTTTTAAAGAAAGTTTTGTTTATATGGGCGAGTGTGTAATTTGGACCAACAATCATAAATCTTCTGAACGGTATTTTGATTTAATCGTATCTTTCCACATGAGAGTGAAATTTGCATCAACAAATGAAAAAATAAAAGAGGTTCATGCACTCCAGAAAAAACATTAAAGAAAAGATTTTGTTCCAACCAATAAGTGCCATTGAAATAAAATGATGAAATCTTTGGAAAAACTATACGAAAAAAAAACAAAAACAAAAAAAACAACAACAGAAAAATAAACAATTCATAACCCCCCCCCTCCTAAAAATACCAATAAGTGCCATTGAAATAAAATGATGAAATCTTTGGAAAAACTTTACGAAAAAAAAAAAAAACCAAAACAAACAAAAAACAACAACAACAAAAAAACCCATAAAAACACCTTCCCCAGAAAACCAAAATAAAATCCAAAACAAAACAGAAAAGAACAAAACACAAAAAAAAAACAAAAAACAAAACAAAAACAAAAACAAAAAAAAAGAAAAACAAAACAAAAAATCAAACAAACTACGAAGTCTAATCTAAAAAGAAGCGTTTGAAAAATCATTAACTTACATTTTTATTTGGATAATAAACAGTAGAAGATAACATGCGGAAAATGGCAGCCAAAGCTGTGCTTCCTTATTTTTAAAGATAAATTTAATTCATTAGTCTTAGCAGTTGAGGAAAAAAAAATACAACTTTACGACCGGCTTTCATTCCAGTTTATTCCGCTGTGATGATTCATAGAAGACATCAACCATTTCCTTAAGTAGTTGATAATTTTTTTCCAGAAGAGACATAGAGCATGCAAAACGATCTATCAACTACCTAAAAAATGAAAAAGTTACTCTTAACACTACCAGCCGTGGTTTACATAGAAATAACAAACTGCAAATACTTCAAAATATATGATACCACCCTAAGTCTCTTTGAAAGTCTTGTATGTAAGGAGTCAAACGGGCAGACAAAAATAGAATTTTAATGAAGCTTGGCTTGTAAGAAATGGTGAGTCACATTGATCATGACCTCGGATAAGGGTATTAGACAGGCTTACGGCATTGATCACGACTTACGGAATATCCCAGGCTCTTCAGAACAAAAAGAGAAAAAGGCATCATATATCTCGGGAATCTGATCTGATATTATTTTGACGAAAATGTTTTTAAAGGACCGTAACACAATCTCGGGAACACGGAAAACTCATAACGAGCCAGTCTTTTATATGTCTCCCTTCATAGAATAGTCTATTTTGAAGATTCTAGTCTATTTTCATTCTATAACTAACTGCCTTAATATTTTTTGGTCTGAATTGACGTCAACCGGAAACGAATAAAATCTGGCACTGAACTTGAAAACAGGTTGGTGAGAAAACGCTAAATGAATTCGTGTCAGACGTTGGCAACGACAGTAATTCAACGCCTTTTTGTAAAAAAAGTAGCTGAAATTTCCCCCCTTAAATTTTGAATATTATTTCTATTTGAGGTAAGCAAGATAAATGATTTATGTTAATGAGATAATACAATAGATGTTATAATTCTCTTTATAAAAATAAACGTCACATGGTAAAGTGGGAACTGTAAATATAGCGTCATATAATGTTACAGAAATAGTTAAACGGTTTATCTGTTTCTCTGTCATTTTTATATTTGTTTTAATTTTAAAGTCTGAAACTAAAATAACAAGATGATTATAAAATAAAAATTTTAATAAACCTTTAAACGCGTTAAACGTCATAGAGAATTTTGAATTTAATCTTCATCACATTCTGGAGTTCATTAAAGCTGGACGTTATCCTCTTGTTTTGGTATAATTTGACTGAGCTTTGTATGAAACAAACTAAGCTCGAGAGCGAAGACTGAGCGAGTACAGTTCATCAAGTTCAGAATCAGTCAAAATGGAGCTTAATTCTGAGGTGTTAAGGGGGAAAACCCTCCCCCAGATCTCCTGGGACCCGGCTTACAGGTTAAACCTTGGCAGTATTAGATCTGGAAATCTGGAATCCCTCGGTGATGTATGGTGAACTTGATTTACAGAAATAATCCCTCCGTTTTCCCGCATGGATCATTTTGTCGAAGTTAGGAAAAGCAGTGAACTTTCCAGAGAGTAGATCGATAGCCACACGACTTAAAGTCCAAGTTCCACATCTTTCTTACCAGAATCAGCGTTACGAAGCTTCTGATTTTCTCATTATTATCTGAGCTTAGTATGACTATATATTACCAAACTTGACAGCAAAATACTGTCTCTTTGAGCCTTCCCATAATTGTATTTTGAGCTTCCAGCTATTTATTTTAAATCTCACTTCAATGTAGTTAATTTTTTCTTTGTTGCGGTTCTTGTTTTTATATTTTTTCATCAAGCGATAGTTCTTTATATTAAAACCAACTGGAAGTCATTCAGAATCTGGTGGTTCAGTGAAAAAGCACCAGTCTAAAAGTTTCATGGAAATTGAGATTAGTCCCAATTCAGCCCTGTTATCCGTTGAGAACGACTAACTTACAGGGTTGCCTACCTGCATGACTAGTTTTGCACGAATACAATTTTTAAAATGGCAATCTGATACCTATGTTTACAGTGAATGTAATTTATTGACCATCAAACTCGAGAGAAAAATCGTCGTTAAAAAGCGTGATTTTTAAAATGGCAATCTGATACCTATGTTTACAGTGAATGTGATTTATTGACCATCAAACTCGAGTGAAAAATCGTCGTTAAAAAGCGTGATTTTTAAAATGGCAATCTGATACCTATGTTTACAGTGAATGTGATTTATTGACCATCAAACTCGAGAGAAAAATCGTCATTAAAAAGTTTGATTCATCTTCGAGCTTAAGAATTTGGACAAATTAGTAGAATCAAAAGTCTTATACGTTAGATTTATTTATGGGGATCACTGATGCCTTAGTGGGCCCAGTGCAACTCGAAATAGACGTCTCATTATCGAGAACTTGTACACAAAAGTATAAGGAGCTGGGGATTAATGCTTGCGGTCATGAAAGAGGTCCAACATTACTCTTTGCTTTCCGCAATGACCGATTATTTCATCCATCACATTATTTCGCAGATATCCCGGCAAACGCTACATCCTGGGTGGTGAGCAATCTCCAATCTTCACTTACATACACCGTGTCCCTGTCGGCCATCAACCTAAACGGCGAGGGCCCCAGCAGTAGCCGTACTGTGAGCACACCGAACCCGGGCAATGGTACGTTCATAGTTCATTTTTTTTCATAATAATTTTTGTCCTGGTTGCTGTTCGTCTCGTAATTCGTTTTGCCTTGTCTGTTACCATCGCCATTGCTTAGTAGTACTGCTTACCGCAATATTTGCAATATCATTTAAAAAAAATTCGTTATAACTTCTTTGCTTTTAACATCGATAACATCATCACCATCATTATCACCACCACCACCACCACCATCAACATCATCATCATCATGATTATAACCAACATCATCATCATCATCTTCATGATGATCATCATCAATATCATCTTCACAAATAAACACTTTTGTAGGTGTTCAGGGTGCACTATATGTAAAACTTATGTAATCTATGTAAATAACACTATGTTCTATATTCGAAAGCCTATTTGATTTAAAATACCTATTATACTATAAAAATAATTACAATTGTAATAATCTCACAACATAAAACAAATGCTTTTAAAATTGTTATTTCAGTTTTAAGTTATAATATTTGTCTTGCCAATGCCTACAATTGCTTATTTGTTTATTTTTTTTTAATAAAATTTGCTTTTCATATTTTCATTTTTTTCATGGTTGTGAATTCAGCTTTTAAAAAATAAAAAATGAAAAGAAATCTTCAGCTGATACAGAAAACAAACCGGTTTGAATTACGAGTTATTAAAAATGTTTAATAACTTCATTCATATGATATGCCTGAAGTCTCAATCTTAACTATATAAGGAGGAAACAATTAAACAAACTGTGTATGTGTATGAGTGTGTGAGAGGATAAATAGAAGATCATAAGATACACTTTCACAAATACATAATTATGTTATAATTAAGCTTAGGACGATGTGTGCTACGCTATTTAATCGAAGGTGTCCCTAAAATATTTAAAAATTTGGACAGGGAAGCTTGAATTTTGGAGAAGTTTTGTGAAGTTTTGTGTGCTAAAGAGAGAGCGAAGTGCATAGGTATTTTAAATGCGTAAGTACCATATTCTTCTAGCTCCCATCCCTACATAACGATTTCAAATCTAAAGAAAAGGAAACAAGAAAAAAACAAACCAAACAAAAACAAAAAGCAAAAGCAAAACGAAACAAAGATATAAAAAGACGTGAATCTAATTTGAAGTAGAACAGTGTCATTGAAATATTTCGTTTATGAAAATAGTTAAGATCCAACGATTGGAAATAATCTAGTATTGTTTATTATCTGTTTTCTTTCACTGCTCTTTTTAGAAACATAACATAACTTTTTCTACTCCTCTCATCCATCTATGTTGTCGAAATATCCTTGAATTTATTTAGTTATTCAGTAGAGGTTGGGCGCCACTACATTCTAAATTTTCTCTAAAAGTTTTGAAAGATCTAGACACAGTGTTATAGACAAAGTTATTATGAAATTTATGTTTCACTGAAACACTCTTCTCACATAAAAAATAGCATCGCATTGCCTAGATTCTGCAACATTATACCAACCCACTCATAGCTAGGTCAATGAAACTTTAATAACGTCTACTTACTGGCATTTTCAACACTGTTTAGAAACGGTTGGTACGAGAAGAAATTGGAACATATGGTGGAATGAAAAAGCAAGGCGAGGGAGAAAGGGACGCCTTTCCTTTGCGGTAGCTTCTTGTTGCTGCGCAAATCCTTAAGCTTTACTTCGGCCAAAGTCTTGGAAAAATAAACACCACTTTTAAAGGTGAAAATAATTTGTTTTTGGTTGCTCCAGAAGTTTGTTAGAAATACTTGATGTATTTTGACAGCGTCACGAAGGCTTTTTTGGCTTTCCTCTTCTTCTCGTTGACGCCTTTACAATTCCTTAGCGTACTTTAATTTTCCCCATTGAGGTTTCCGGATTTTTAACTAAAAATAAACGCCTTTCCGTCTAGGTTTTTAAGGATGTATGCAGGAATAGCGAAACATATATTCAGCTTTTCTCTCCATAGTGGTAAAGTTTCAAAGAATTGAGTTTAGGAAGAAATCATAAAGAGACAGTAGTGCGAGAAATGTATAACATGTGTACAGAAAAAAAAAGAAAATGATATATATGTAAAAAGTTCAATCATATAGGAATTAAATCTGAAAATGAATGCATGCAATTTCCCTTCATAAATTTAAGACTTGCGTATTCATGATCATTATCATCATCCTCATCCTCTCCAGCTACAGCAACAAGACAAGTATCATAACTGTGAATCTCATCAGGTCAATATAATTAGAAGTAAAACAAGGGAAAACTTGACACAAGGATTGCTCCACTTAGAATTATATTTACATGCGTTTTATAAAACAAGTATGTTAATTAACAAACACAAACTTCCATAATACTAGCCCGTCATCATTCAAACCCAATTGTAGTCAACACAAAATCAACCTTTTGCATTCTATACCACTCATGTGACGAGTCTGTTTTGACGTGCCTGTCTCGTTATTACTAGCCGTCCTAATGGGTTTGAAAAGAGAAAAAAAAGAGAAAAAAAAAAAAAAAGAATAGCGTAAAACAAAACAGAACACAAGCTGTAATGTCAGTGAGAATATCCTACACTTGTCAAACCCCTTTCACAGGAAAGCTACTAAACCGAAGGTGCCTGTCTCTGAGAGCTTGAACCCGAATTATGACTTACATCTAGTTTTCCTTGTCTTTGTTAGCATCAGATAACATCCAATTTGATGGACAGATAATTTTAGACCATAAGTGAATTGCTTTGTCTTATCAGATTAAGTTTGAGAGCGCTAATGTGTAAAACTTATACATTATTTTAGACCATAAGTGAATTGCTTTGTTTTATCAGATTAAGTTTGAGAGCGCTAATGTGTAAAACTTATACATTATTTTAGACCATAAGTGAACTGCTTTGTTTTATCAGATTAAGTTTGAGAGCGCTAATGTGTAAAACTTATACATTATTTTAGACCATAAGTGAATTGCTTTGTTTTATCAGATTAAGTTTGAGAGCGCTAATGTGTAAAACTTATACATTATTTTAGACCATAAGTGAACTGCTTTGTTTTATCAGATTAAGTTTGAGAGCGCTAATGTGTAAAACTTACACATTATTTTTGACCCTATCTGTTGCTCTGCTTCACTTTCGATTCGTCTCACCTCCTCTTCTCATTCCCATTTTATATCTGTCTGTCTGTCTGTCTGCCTGCATGTATCTCTATCTTTCTCCCCCTCCAGTTTTGCAAAATGCTTCAGAGATTCAAATTTCACTTACCCCGCCCCCTCCTAAAATCAGTGCTTACTCTTGCTTAAAAACGTTTAAGACCGAGAACGGGAATGGACTTCATTATCAAGAGTTGTAAAGAAAAAAGTAAAAAAAAACAACACACGCCCACATATTAAATTGAGACATGTTCATTATTTCAACCAGTTAAACTGAAAGTTCTTGGCAAAGACAATTTCCTGATCAGATAAAGAAAGAAAAGGCATCCATTGAACAACGGGAAACAATCACAGGAAGGGGTAAAAATCTAATCACAGATTTAAATAAAATGTTACGAAATAAAAAGTTTGGAACTAGGGCTCAAGCTGGACTCCGTAGCCTGGAGCAAGCAGGTGTCCTGAGGCAGTAAGAGTGAGCAGCCAGGAAAGTGGGATAGGCCCATGGCTTGTGCTGGTCGTTTAGCGTGGGGGAAAGGAAACGAAAAAGCTATGTTCCGAATTCAGGACACAAACGGGGAAATGAATTGCGTGGATGAGTCCCTATGACTTTTTGTGCCTTCTAGGCTGGCTTTTTGTTAGTTTTTTTTTTTTTCCTTCTTCAATTTCCGTCTTCATGTTCGTCTCCCATTTTTTTCTATTGGGGTTGCGCGTTAATTATTAAAAAAAAAAAAAGAAAAAAAGGGAAACGGGATATGTCGCTATATGTGTGAAATTAAGATAGAAGGGTGTAATGATTAGCGCAGTTGTTAATCAGGAGTTCACCATATGTCGGATTTTAAATTTTATTCCATGTTTAATATTGAAATGAGTGCGGGCGTGATGACTTTAAAACTGGCGAAGAAACTAATGAGCACATGATGAAAAACGGCTGAGAGAGGAAAAAAAACCCAGAAAAACGTAGAGAAAATGAGTCGGATGAAAATATCTTGAGTTCGATATACAGATCGATCAATACAAATTAGGAAATTGAAAATAGATTGATACATCTATTGATAAATGCACATGTAGATGTAATGATGGGTAAATAGATTCATAAAAAGATAGATAACCAAATGATCAATATATTGATAGTAAAATACATACAAACATACATGCAGATTTATAGATGAATAGATGGATAGATAGATAAATAGCTAGCTAGCTAGATAAATCAATAAATGGATACAAAATATAGGCATGTAGAAAATTAGTTGCGGAGAAATCTAATCCATTTTGTGAAATCACACACAAACTTATTACTGCAATCGAACAAATGCAAGCAATTGTTATGGCGTTCATGTTAATATTTAACACTAAATAAAATTATGTGTGCGAGTGATTGTATACTTCCAGTTTCAAAGCAAAAGTTTCTTAAGAATATAGGAATCTTGTATCTTCTTATTGCTTGATTAGTTATGAATTCACCTCTATTTACAGCTGTAACTTGCGTTTTTCATCTACTTCTGTCTTGTGTTACCCCGTCCCTCCTACACGAAGTTCTATACTTTTTTTTCTCTTCCTCCCCCTCCTTATAATCATCTACTTTCCTCTTCCCCATCTTCATCGCAATGTGCATAGTCTAAATGGCAAGTTCACCGAACGCATCACATTATTTTCCTCCTCCTCTATTTATTCCATCTTCTGTCCTCATTCCCTTTTCATGCCAGCCTTTTCCAAACTTTCTGACCCCAGTTCAGAACACCCTTTTCCCAAATGTTTGTATATTTTGCAAGTGAAAGGTAAATCGAGTTAAACGCGAACTTTCGGAAAAGTAAAAGGAGAGAAAGAGAGAGTGAGAGAGAGAAAGAAAAAAAAAGAGAGAGAAAAAACGAGAGATGGACTTGCAAGACTCAACTGAGCTCGTTAAATCGTTTTAATGTTCAAGCTGTTTGCAACTACATATCTATAAAAAGAGAGAGGCTAACCTTAGAAGAAGAAGAAAAAGAAGAAGAAGGAGAAGAAGAAGAAGAAGAAAGAGAAGAAGAAGAAGAAGAAGAAGAAGAAGAAGAAGAAGAAGAAGAAGAAGAAGAAGAAGAAGAAGAAGAAGAAGAAGAAGAAGAAGAAGAAGAAGAAGAAGAAGAAGAAGAAGAAGAAGAAGAAGAAGAAGAAGAAGAAGGAGGAGGAGGAGGAGGAGGAGGAGGAGGAGGAGGAGGAGGAGGAGGAGGAGGAGGAGGAGGAGGAGAAGAAGAAGAAGAAGAAGAAGAAGAAGAAGAAGAAGAAGAAGAAGAAGAAGAAGAAGAAAGAGGAGAAAGAGAATAAGAATAATAAGACAGATATATGAAACAATAGAGAAGAAGAATTATCTTTAAGGGAAAGTGCGAAGAGTAGATCACAAAGAGAAAAGATTGAAAGATGGGAAGGCAACTGTTCCCTCTCCGTTGCTAAGTGCGTGTTTATATTAAGATGTCGCCGTATTTTTGCTTTTCGAAGGACGCTGTGTTGTAAAGGCTAAAGCTTGGTTCTTTTAGTAAGGTTAGAAATTTCGTTTTGAGAATAGGAAACAAGGACTAAGCATGCTTTGTATGAGATTGAGGGACACCAAATGATACTTTGATTAGAAGTTATTCATTGATAGCTTTTCGTTAAATTTTTGTTTGCTCTAAGATACAGATATTGGAATACATAGATAGAGATTGAGAAAGGTAGACTAAATAAATACATGCAACAATAGCTAATTAGAAAAGGCGAATGAGGGGATGAGTTAGAGGTAGAGAGAGAGAGGGAGAGAGAGATAGATAGATAGATGGATAGATAGATAGATAGATAGAGAGAGAGAGAGAGAGAGAGAGAGAGAGAGAGAGAGAGAGAGAGAGAGAGAGAGAGAGAGAGAGAGAGAGAGAGAGAGAGAGAGAGAGAGAGAGAGAGAGAGAGAGAGAGAGAGATTCATTGACACAGTTGGGCAGAGAATAAAAGGTGACGTCGGCCGTCGGGAACAGCAGTAGACAGAATGGGAGAAGAAAAGAAGTCGAAAAAAGAGTTGACAAAGAGAAAGAGAGAAATAGATAGATAGATAGATAGATAGATAGATAGATAGAGAGAGAGAGAGAGAGAGAGAGAGAGAGAGAGAGAGAGAGAAAGAGAGAGAGAACATGTAAATTATAATTTTAGCGATTCGAGAGGTAATAAAGTAAGATGCGAAAATGTGCGTGTGTGCGTGGATTTCGGCGATTAAATTCTAAACAAAAACGGAAAATGGGAAAGGGGAGGGTTGTGATGTGGGTGGAGAAGGATAGAAAGAAGAGATCAACAGAAAGAGGAGAAGATTGAAGGAATGAGGCAAATGTGAGCAGTGCGATCTGAACCAGCTGATCAACTGGTTCGCAGGTCGTTGGTCCAGGTGACCCACGTCCCACATGAAGTGACAGGGATAACCCGGAAATGATCCCAGCATTAATAATCGTATAATGAAAACAGTGTGAGGGAGCCATCTGGAAAAAGAGACACACATCCAACAATAAAGAAAAACTGAGTGATGAAACAATGAATCAAGTGAGAATGATGATTCTTTTTGGTTTGAATTATTTTATTGATTATTCATGACTGAAAGCTTAGAAATAAGGGACTTGCTATGTTTTAGAGATACAAAATAATGTTTGAAAAAAATTTTTATTCTGAACGTGAACACAAATCCAAAGACTTTGCTCAAATTAGAAAAGAAAATGAGCGAATCGAATACACACGAGTGGGAAAAATGAAAGGAGTCTTTTGTTCACACTGATCCGGTCAAAGGGTAAGACCGTACCGGAAGAGGTTCTGTAACAGTTCCTGTCACCTGGTGTCACTATCTGCTCGTCCTGAGCTAGCGGGAAAAGTCACATGACACAATTAGAGAGCATTCCTGCGCGTGTGAGTGGTTCTGTCAGCGAATTTTCCGGTCAGGCTGCTCAATTAGTCCACGTAACTTGTAGTGATTTGGTTGAAAAGATTTGTTGTTTTAAATGAAAAAAAAAAGAATCAATAGCAGAACCTTTCGAATGCAAGCGGAGCAGAAAGGAAAGACAGACAGAGAAAGAGAGAGAGAAAGAGAGGGAGAGAGAGATAGAGATACAGAGAGAGAGAGAGAGATAGTGATAGAGAGAGAGAAAGTAGTAACAAAGATATAATATAACAAGGACAACATAAATTTTGGAAAAAATGTGAGGCAAAATGAGTAACAATTTTTCTTTTATTGTAAGCTGGAAACCCATAGACCGTTGTGTTTTACAATCAACGAATGATCAAGTCTTATAATTACAATATTTCGAAAAACGAACAAGATTTTCGTGGATTTTTCCCACTTTATTATTGACTGACATTGTTACAAATGTTTGGAGACAAAGATTTTATTTCAAGGATTATTGGTATCGGAAATATTAAATCCCTTATACTGATAATGTTTCAAAATGTAAAACGAACCCAGTTACTAATATAAAACTGTGCGCAAAAAAATGAAACAAAATATTTTTCTAAAAAATTTAGCGAAAAAAGCAAACGCCTCTGGATTCATATTTGTTTTGTTCAGCTAGAACCCAAAATATGAAGTTGACAGAGTTTACACTGAAAAAGCATATTCGTTCGCCGCAGTGTTATTTTCCAGAACTAGCTGAAAACAACCATATGTAACTTTGAAATGAAATTTAACTCAGTTTTATCATTTTTGTCACTTTCCTGATCTCTGAGCCATTCCATAGCGAATCAAACTTAACATGAATACTACAAATGGATGTGTAGAAATATTTATTTCGCTAAGAGTTGGTACCCGCACAGTCGGTTGATAGTTTTCGAACGCAATAGTTTCAGATTGAGCTTTTCTGACAAACTTTCGTTGATTCAAAATTTAGGCCAAAGATTTTCTCAATACATACTACTTGCCATATCAAACATGCAAACAAATACTTGTATTGTTCAAAGCAACATTTGTTATCAGAAATATTTTGTCTATTGCATCAATGGTATTATGATTATTGTTTAATTGTTTTCCTTTTGGTATGTTTCAGTTTCCACCCACGAAGCGCCATATCTAATAATAGGAGAGAAGAATAAAATCATCCGCTGGAACATGTTGGATGTGACCAAGCATGCGATTAAAGTGCACGCTCTAGATGATCCCAAAGCTGAAATCAGAGGTAAGGCAGTTTCCAAGAAGAGCAGTGCGTCTCATCATTTAAAAAAAAAAATCTATTTTCATTCAGGATTCTATTTTCTATCTCAATTCAGCTGACCATTATATTGGAGTGCAGCGTTAGTTTTCATGCTGAGAAGAAAGACTATCACAGTTATAATACTTTATTCCTCTTAAAATACAAGTGGCGCGGTTCTCAACTAGAATGTGATATTTATAACTTGAGACAGTAATTGCGCCATCGCAATCGAACTATGTAGAGTTTCAAGCGGGGAGTCGCCAAACAGTTATTTCAATATCACATATGAAGAGGGCACGTGATAGAAAAAATTGTTGTGTGGCAACATAGAGGAATCAGCTTATAGTGATTTCAAAGAAAAGGGGGAAAAAACAGCAACTGGAAGCTACAGATATATTTGTAACAAGAATTGCGTTCTGTGTAAGATAAATCAAATTGAAAAGAAAGGGAAAAAAATTAATAAACAGTAATTGTTTATCTAAAAAAACCCACAAAAAAACTCGAATAGTCTTCCGAAAAACAGCACATATTGCTGCAAAAGACTGAAAGAAAGAAAATATTATTGTTTGTGGAAAACAGTGAAGCTACCATATCTTGCAAATATCATCGGGATGTTATTTTGATCTCACTACAATGTGCAATAAAGTTATTCACGAGCTCTTATCATAGCAGAACCCAATACTGCAATCAGACACTTCCGAAGTTTTTCTTGCAAAATTTAATAAGCTTCAATTTAAATACAATTTTAGAACCCGAGCTCAAAGAATCGCCGTATTTTCAAAGAATTTGATATGGTTATTTCCATCAGTCTACTGCGTTAGTCCCTAAGATAGAAATCGGACTGACTTTTGATGAAATTATAATTAGATAAATTATAGAGCACAGAGAGAATTAAGAAAAGTCTGCAAGGGATTTGAAATCACTATTATTGTAAAATGATAGAAGCTACATGATTAGGCGACTTTGGTTTATAGCCTTAACATTTTGGGACATGAACCGAGAATAAAATAATTAAAAACATCGTGGGTAGAATATTTGGAAATCAATCTAATTCTCTTCAGATGCACCCAAAGAATGTACTTGCCCAGTTATTAAGACTGACGGTGAAATGCTATACCTTTCAATCATGAACCAATATCATTAAATGTCTTAAATTAATTTTCTTATAGAAATAAGATCTTTAAAGACTTTGCTTAAAACTGTATAGGGCCGCCGCTCACTCGTAGCACAACCCGTTGAATTCAGCGTTAATATCAAATATATAATAAATACTTATGAAGGATGTTCCTTGTTTTGTTTTAGAAATTAAAGGACGAAAGATACTGCTCTTAGAATTTTCAATTTAGACTGGCATACAATTATCGAAACAAGTCCTCGATGAAACCATTCTCATTCATCCAAAATTTCCGTCTAATATTTCATCCTCATGCTCTTGATCTTGTAATTCATACTCGCCTCCAAGATACGCTTGAACATCTCCACTTCCTTTATCAATGACTTTTTGTCTGTTACACTGCCAACTCTAACAACCAATCCAGGGAAACAGGTGGTTTATGCTCTTAACAATGGAGTGATCCAAGGTATAGTAATAGCTGTTCACAAAGGAGTCTTGCATTTTGATGTTGTTGTGAATACTTAATGAAATGAACTTATATTAAAATAATATAAATTAATTTCCGTATTGCCCAAGCCCAATGCTCTTTTTGGTGGTCCCCACTAAGATTTTTCTTTTGTTAATTTTCTTTTACCTCTTGAGTTTGCATAACTCTACTTTTGTGACGGAGATTCTAAAGACCCATTTATTGTTCTCAACATATATTTTCGAATCATATGGTTGTTTTTGAGGTTTTCACTTTTGTGAAATTTTCTTCTCGAAGTCATGATTCTTAAAGCGATGTTCCTATTTAAAGCACCCTAATTTTTCGTCTTCCTCAAGTAAATACTGTTTTTTTTTTAATTCTATCATCTTTTTATATTGTTATATAATTATTTATTATTATTATTATTATTATTATTATTATTATTATTATTATTATTATTATTATTATTATTATTATTATTATTATTATTATTATTATTATTATTATTATTATTATTATTATTATTATTATTATTATTATTATTATTATTATTATATCATTATTATTATTACTATTATTATTATTATCATTATTATTATTATTATTATTATTATTATTATTATTATTATTATTATTATTATTATTATTATTATTATTATGAACTTTAACACGTCATTGATGTTAAAATGCCGAAAAAGATTCGCTGCAAATATTACAAATATTACACGAGGCCCTTCTTATATTTTACTTCTTAAATAAATAAACATTGTTACGATATACTATTTCATGCTATTTATTTTTTGTGAAAAATTTATTTGATGTGAAACTTTTTTTTTTTAACCAAATATTAAAGAAAAACCTCACGCATTACGAGGAGTGAAGTGTGAATGTGGAACGCAAGACTAGACCTACTCCTCATTAAAAATGGCTGCTTCGTGTGATAGAAATCGATCTCTTTGTAAAGCTTGGTTTCTTTTGTGTTCCTGCTTGTAGGCCTTAACCCTGTCATGATTCCTTTTATTTTACTGCATAACATCTACTTCATTTTGCTCTAAAAACTAAAAAGACATATAGAAGAACTCACAAAAAGGTAAAACAAAAGCCTTCGGATTTCCTACACAGACAAATTACTCATTTTTGTCAATGTTTTGGCTTAAAATTCATGTCTCACCTTCAATGTCTAAGATTTTAACAGGGAAAACATTGCTAGTATTACTTTCTGTTAATTGTTTTTGTGTCAAATATTTCTGTTTCTTTTACTTACTGTTCATAACTATCATTATTACAATGCTTTTGGCATCCTGCGAATGTTGAAAATTATTTTAATTACTTAAGAATTTACAAAACAATGTATTAGATTTACTGTTTTGACTGTTATTTTTTGTTGTTGTTTATTTTTGGGCGTCTTTTGGTTTGATTTGAGTACCTTTGTTTCATTTTTTTAGTTCATTACAAAATGCATGAACAGTAAATATTGTTTGTAAATTACGCCTAATAATAGTTGATACGTTTTCATTGGCAATCATAAGAAAAGATATGTTCTCAAGAGATTGTCATTCTGTGTGCCGACGCAACTGCTGTTCATAGTTCTTAGGTATAATTTACTTCCTGCTATCAAAGTTTAACCATCATTTTCTCATAGGCTTTACATATCTAAAAACTTTATGGCACTCTTTTTACTTCATACTGTTAAGTTTTTATTTTTATCTCACAAACCGTATATATTGAACAGCAAAAAGTTAACATTTTTATGTAAATCTAAAAAAAAAAACACTAAAAAAAAAACAACAAAAAAACAAAAACAAACCCAAAACGGAGCCATTTGTGAGGAACACAATATCAGAGTCTTATTAGGCTAATTAGTGAAGAATTGTGGACAAACCGATTTGAGAGTGTAAATAAAACATATTATTGAAAATACTTAAAATATACCATTACAGTATGAAACGATGTTGAATAACCTCCTCATTTGATTCGAAAAGCGGCTTTTTTCCACTGATTGTTTTAATCCATATTTTATGATTTGTTATTTTTGTATCCTAATACCAAAGCTTAACGACAATTTTCAAATCACAATCAAACCAATCCCAGATCTAAGCCTTCACATCCGGAGAAATCTAATTCTGGGCACAACCAGTCTGGGCACAGTCATCCGGGTCTCTCTCGCTGGCGGCAGAAACCTGGACAATCTGTACCCCAGTCTGACCAACCCCGGAGCGCTGGCCGTCGATTGGTTGGCCGACCGTGTATACGTCGCCAGCAACAGTGGGAGCAAGAAGAGGGTAAGCATTCACTTCCACATGCTGTTGAAGACTTCAGAAAACCAGGGCTACCTAAACCCCTGAATATCCCTTACCCATTGCAATTCATCATGTATCTTTCAATATCAAGTGAACATATTTCGTTGTTTCAAAATTCACTTATGGGAGCTCATATATCTATATATATTTTTAACGTTGAAAGAAATGTAATTGAACGAAAAATTAAGTAACATAACAACAGAGTAGAAAGAAAACAAAAATCACGACAAAGACAACCAGCCAAGTGTGAAAGATAATTTGCGAGCTGACAAAATTAGAGTTGGCCATAAATAATTGACTCATTATTTGCAATGGAGGTATAGAGGATATCTCACAAACATACCACTCTCTCTCTTGATATCCTCAACAATGGGATTTTATCAAACTTAACTTAAAACTTATAAAGTAAAGATACTGCACTGTAGAGATTGAAATTAAGATTTTTTTTAAATGGGCAAAATACTTGTCTTTTCGTGGGATTTTTAACTTTATCGCTATGGTCTACCCTTCCTTCTTTAAGCAATTGCAAATCTTATCCTTTCCAAATCCTCTGCCAATCTAAGAGTGTATAACTGTTCATTAATTAAGAAACACAGTTAACTTTCTACAACAGCTTAGAGGATACTATAAAGCAACCAGGACACGTTTATCCTCCAACTCTACAGATCTACAGCTGCCCACTACATAAAGACCTCTGTGTCACTGTCGTTGATAACCTCTCTGAAACCCCCAGGGCCGTCAAAGTTGATCCCATCAATGGGTAAGTTCTTGTATCTTTGTCAGATCTCACATTAATTAGACGATCTGAGGCTTACAGCAAATAAATTTTGTGTGATGCATCCAAACATCTTTTTTTCAGTGACAAAATCAAACAAATCTTTGGAAAAATTAAGATTTTACCCTCTCATTATTCTCTTACTTTTAAAGAAGAAAGATTTAGAAACGACATACGCGATCAAAAAGAAGAAGAAGAGAAACGACATAAGAGTTTTACAAGCTGAAAGCACCACTCGTTGTGCGAAAAAAATAATTCTTCAGCCTCTTCTACATATAAGCAGACACCATTCATAATATATACTTATCTTCCTGAATTAATAAGACTGAGTGACGTCAAAGCCAAGGGTATTTTGCCTCTTCTTCATCGTTTCCTGTAGAATCGACATGTGAACTTAACAGAATTCGACATTGCTCCTACTTACAGTTTCTTTATCTCATATATTCCCACCTCCTTCTACAGCTTTCTATTCTACGTCCTTACCGGGCCAAACCTGGGACTGCACCGGCTCGATCTAGGTCAGATATCACATCTATGGTCAGACCTGAGTCCAGCAGAGTCTTACGTCCACCGCACCAGGACAGTCAGACCAGAGCTGATCATACCCATGCCAGACCTCTATACCGTGATCATTGACTTCGACAGTGTCCACCTCTTCGTTGTCAATAATGCAAAGAAGATGCTTGTGACCACCTTTCTGGATGGAACCAATAAGCGTGAAATAGACGACCGCCTATCAGCAGGCACTGTTTCCGCCATGGAAGGGGTCGTCAGCATGGTTTACTTTAACAAGGTAAATGACAAAAACTATTACTGCTATCTCATTTTAAAAAGACGTGATAGTGATTTCATACTGATCCACTTTATTCACAGTGCAAGCATTGTGCATTCAATCATGGCAACCAAAATAAAATGCTAAGTCAAGACGGCGATGTTGTCTAACATTTGAAGTATAATTGTATGTTTCTAACAATTTAAACATGTCATGCCTAAAATACTAAGTTGATGAAAATGTTTTCTATTTCCCCTAAATATCATGTGCTCCAATCGCAATATTGCTAATACCATTACCATTATCCTTATGATAATTTCTCCTCCTCTGTTCGATCTTCATAGTAGTAGCTCTAAAATGTTTTACTTCCTCCTAGGTCTTTCTGTCGATCATATGGCAAAAGTTCAATCTCCATCATCGTCTTCATCATCGTCATCATCTTAAACACTATCATTATCAGGAACATCATATCATAGGCATCCATTTAATCATCAAGCTCCTGCTTTGCATCAGTATTCGTAATATTATTATCATTACCATCAGCATGATGAAGGTCACTATTGTCCTCATTAATACTTCGCCAGGATTTTTGTTATTGTTTATATCACTGCAACTACTGCTACTACTACTACTACTACTACTACTACTACTACTACTACTACTACTACTACTACTACTACTACTACTACTACTACTACTACTACTACTACTACTACTACTACTACTACTACTACTACTACTACTACTACTACTACTACTACTACTACTACTACTACTACGACTATTACCACTGCTGCTGCTGCTGCTACTACTACTACTACTACTACTATTACTACTACTACTACTACTACTACTACTGCTACTACTACTACTACTACTACTACTACTACTACTACTACTACTACTGTTATTATTATTATTATTATTATTATTATTATTATTATTATTATTATTATTACTATTATTATCATATCATAATCATCATCATCAGTATTTTTATCATCATCTTCATCATCATCATACTTCTTTTTGTTTTTCAAGATTTGAAGTTTTGTTCTTGATTTTGTTATTGTTATTGTGTTGTTATATCACCAGTCTTTATCTCATTTCTTTCTTATCACTCAAAGGATGTTTACTACTGTCCTTTTGACAACCCACTGAATTAAAGCATGCTTAAGGTTCTCAAATTGATCGCTCGAATGTCATTATCCTCTTTTTATTTCTTCTAGACCTTCATCTGGACCAACAAGCAGCGAATTTACTTCGAGGAACGTAACAACGGGGCGTTTAGCCACAACAATCTTCTTTTCTTCACGCCTCCTTACTCAGGGATCAATGTCGACCACCAAACTGCTCAGCCTTTTCCAGGTTAGTCGAAAAACGGGATGTTACAGAGATTGGGGACTTTCTTTAAACAGTTATGCATTAAGAAGACTTTCTTATAGGCTTTTTAGATAAAATATTGTTGGACATTTTGCACTCAATAGTGACATATGGGACATAAGCAATGTAATACTAGTAGAAATTGCAACTGATTGTTCAGGGTAGACACATTTTTCCAAATGGTTTAAGATATTAGAGAAATTTTTAAGAAATATTAATAAAATGTAGAGGTTCAAAAGTTACTTATATATGTGCATTATGCACAATGGTAATGAATTTGAGTCGACTTTGTAATTATTGCACTTTCATACTGAAAGGCTACAAATGGATGAATTTACATCCTGATCCGCTGTATCTTACCTAGTTAGAGCTATAGGGAATGATGTCACGTCCTAACAAATCTCCTTGTGCAAAAAATAACAAGAGAATAACTGTGACAGCTTTCCACTCATCGTAACTATGTATCTGTGATCTTCAGTTCCTCCATCAGCCCCAGCCAACCTGCAGGCGCTCTTTACAATGGACCGCGCTGTTATTAGATGGGATATTCCACCGATTCTTCAATACCAAGGTAAAAAAAAGGAGATGTTGTATGAAACCGTATTATTCGTCTTTTCGCTGCTATTTAACGTTACTGTGTGCAACATTGAATACGTTCCTCGAATCCTTAACGCTGTGGTAAAATGTTTTTCTAACTGTGGTTCAGTACCTTTATGGAACTTAAAAGAAATCTTATATGCTTGATTTATTCACCTACTACACTCCCACTTTCTCTTCTTTGCGTGCACGTGTTCTAGTTCTTTCTTATTATCTCTAAATTTCCTTTTTCTCTTGGATTCACTCTGTTTTTCTCTCTTTTAATTTCTCTATCTGTACTATTCACCGCTTCCCGCGTCCCCCTCCCCTCTTTCTCTTTTGTTCATAATTTATTGGATCTTAGAACTCTTAAAGTTGAGATTTAAATAGCTGTTGAAGATGAACAATCCCAACAAAACTCATAACCTGCATTATAAGGGAAATAATTAAAAAATTAAAGTTTAGCGCTTCTCCATTGGAACAACTCGAAAGTAAAGAGTACAAAGCGAGGTTCAATAAATCCCGCTACGATAAACTTAATGTCTTGCTTTTTTTTTTTTCATCCTCATCACACCAGGAGAGGGAGCATGGTCCAACTGGACATACGAGCTGCACTTTCAGAGAGAGGGCGAGAGCGACGTTAGAAAATTCAGTATCAACCAGCGCAACCTGAATGTGACCAATCTGAGCGCGGATACTGTCTACACTGTGACCGTCAGGGCATCGTCACAGGCAGGCAAAGGGCCCTGGTCGCAACCTTTTGTTGGCAGAACGTTAAAAGCTGGTGAGACTGGACATCGTTCTTTAGGGATCTTGCCATGGAAAGAGAAACAAGTATTTGTCGGTTTGGAAAGAATAACAAGCGATCGAAACACATTTCAGAACATACTGTTGAAAGAGATCAAAATTTTTGTTTAAGGACGAACAATCTAAGCCATGAATGCTTTGATTATGCAGTGTTTTTTTAATCAACTGATGTTTGTGGCCTTATAAACGTTCATCTGAGAATCTACTACTCTCGAAAAGTTTTCTCAACCGCTAAAATGTGACATTGTCTCTTTATTGCTTCTGTGAAATACAGAGTAAATTTCCCTCTTTTTTTTTCTTTTTATAGGCCTGGCTAATGAAGGTAGCATTTTTTTCTTTTTAGAATATATAAATACAGTTATATATTTTTATATGTATGTATGTATGTATCTAACTATCTATTTAATTAATTTTCTCCAAAAGAAAAGAAAAATAATGTTCGTAATGTAAAATTTCATCCATATAAGAAATAACAAGAAAGAAAAAAAAAAAGAAAAAGAGAGAGCAGAAGAAGAGGAAGACGAAGGAATTAGAACAAGAAGAAGAAGACGAAGGAGAAGAACGAGACTGATAGATAGATAGATAGATAGATAGAAGAGAGAGGGAGATAGATAGGAGAGAGAGAGTGAGATAGATAGATAGATAGATAGATAGATAGATAGATAGAAGAGAGAGGGAGATAGATAGGAGAGAGAGTGAGATAGATAGATAGATAGATAGATAGATAGATAGGCAGAGAGAGAGAGACAGACAGACAGAGACAGACAGAGGCAGAGAGACAGAGCGAGAGCGAGAGAGAGAGAGAGAGAGAGAGAGAGAGAGAGAGAGAGAGAGAGAGAGAGAGAGAGAGAGACAGACAGACAGACAGACAGACAGACAGACAGAGAGAACCGGATGCTAAGAAAAAATTATAGTATTGCTTTGACACACTTAACCTTTTTTTTTTTCAAAGAAAAGAGTAAAAAGACAAAAATGGATCAAATTTTGAAATAACATCTCCATTCTACTAACAGATGGCCTTAGCATTCTCATGGGTCTTCCCGGGGGACAGATCGTCCTGAAAGACATCAGCGATGGTTCCCAGACTAAAGTTGTTAGTTTCCTCTCGGACGCTATAGGTAACTTCTTTTATTATTGAACATCTTTTTTTTTTTTTTTTTTTACATAAATATGCTTTCAAAAAAACCCCAAGAGTTTAGCAAGATGATGAATTACATCTCTCACCCTTTGAAAAAGCAGCATTGAAATAACTATATAAAACTTTCAACCTGGACATTGTATTATTAACCAGCAAGTGGAGGAATTATAAACCAAATCATTTTCATTACTTTCAGTTTTGGTTTCCACGTAACGGTAGCATGCAACTCCCCTCCCCCCCTCCAAAAAAAAAAAAACAACAACCCAGCCTTTGAATAGTCCCACTGCATAGTAAAAATCCAGCCAATAAAAACGGCTTTTAAACGGGACGTATTTGGGCACTAAGCTATTACGGAGCAAAATCGATCTTGCGACAATACACTGTTTCATAAAAATAAGTTACAAGTGAAGACATCATTAGGCTGAGCTTTGGGGGCGAAAACCCGTTGCAAATTATAAAAAAAGCGAACCTAAAGGGTTTTTACTTCTTTTAGCTAGGTACAAGCTTGTTAGAGAGCTTCGGTAAAAATCGACTAAATCTAGGATGGAGGAGGCATGACTTCTATTGTGTTAGCATTAACAAATATTGAATTGCATCCCTTGGATTGAATGACTAGGGGCTTAATTTAAAAGAGAGAAATGAAGACTGCTAGATATTTTTTTTTATAAATTAATGTTATCTTACAATTTGCTTATATTGATATGAATCTTAGAGAATCTACATTTTCTTATTTCACGCCTTTAAACTAGATATATTTTCTGGTTGTAGATATTTAGGGAGTCTCCCATTTCAGCTATTACTCTGCCCGACCAGCCATTAAAAATCCATGAACTGTTTTAGTAAATAGACTTAATGAGTGCGCTCCAATATAGATCATGCCCTGCTTAATATCTAATTAAATGTGGGAACAACACCGACGGATTGGGATTATAAAATTATCCAACCAAGCAAGCTAAGTAGCCAAATAAAGATAGTCTCTAACGGCGTTTTTTCAACATTGCCTTACCACTGCACGGGTTTTTGTAGATATCGACTGGTATGAAGACATCGTGCTATGGGTGACCAGCCAAGGCCGCCTGTCTTTCTACAATCGCACCACTGGGCAAAAGCGGCACCTGAGCTCACCCAAGGGACAAGTGTTTTGTTTAGCCTACGACTGGATTGGTCGCAAAGTCTACTGGTCTGAGGAGGAGCAGGGCGCCGTAAGTATTTGATAAATATCGTTTATAGTAACATATAGCTCTAACAGGGAGATCTCAAGGGGAACGTTCTTACATGGCTTAAGTCTTAGTTTTAATAAAGTATGAAGAAATCACAAAAAAATACACACCCATAAAGACACTATGTCACTGGATTCCACATTATAAACCCTTTAATAATCTTGAAAATTAGAGAAGGTAACCTATTTCTAAGCCCAAATAACCTTCATATTGTTCTTTAACAAACCTCTTTGATACTCATAAACTGATCCGAGCGTTTATGAATTGCAAAAATTTACAACTCAACTTAATTCTAATTGAACTTTTTAGAAAGAAATAGCGGCACGTCGACCCTGTTACAAACTGTTTCTCTTACAAGCCCAAGTATCAGAATTGAAAGCATGAATACCATAATTACTTCTGACTATGCGTTATTGGCTCATCACCCTCGTCTCCTTTTCTGTCAAAGATTCGACGGTCAGACCTCACTGGCATCAACAGTGACTACGTGCGCCAAGTTGCTCTGGCCAGGGATCTGGCTGTGGATGCTGTAGGTGGACATCTCTACTGGGCCACGCCCTTCAAGATTGGAGCCTCACGCCTGCACGGCGACGAGCATGTGGACATCTTCTCGGTCCCTTACTTCGCCGGCAGGAGGGTGATCAGTCTCACGCTCGACCTGGAAGCTAAGAAGGTCAGTACTGGTAGTTACTGCAGGTAAAGCTTGGCCTCGAGGAGCCTGAGGAGGATCGAACAAAACAGGATTGCATTCTAAAATAGATAACAAGCTAGCGAATAAATTTGGTTCTTATCCAGATTTCATCACTAGTTCTCACACTTGTCAAAGCAGTCAGTCGGGTATTCTTGAATTGTTTATATATCTCAAAATACAGATATTGTAATCTCACAAAGCCCTTTCAATCTCCAGTAATTTTCCTCTGGGCATTAAATTTCTTCAATTTATTGCAAGTAAATAGCGAAATTTTGTTATAGAATGATCTTGAATCCAAAGCTATCCCCATATTCGCCCATATGTTATACTCAACAGTAATGTATTGCATTGTATCTCATGTTCTACTAGGTTCTGTGGTATGTTCGAGGCTTTGAATCTCAAAGTGTGTTCATGACAGACCTGTTGTCCCAGCCAGGATCTTCACGCTCATGGGAGAAGCTCGGAGATTTCCACAGCGTTTCACAGTAAGTGAACTATCATGCTCATTCTGATTAAAAAAAACATATTTCATTTTATGAAACCAGACTTTTACAGGTAGAACCACATCTGGTGCTTATAACATTTCTTTGATTCTTAGAGATTTTTTTTTTATAAAGCAAGACCAGTTTAAGAAATTCAAAAGCATTGCGTACAATTCTGAAGGAACGAAACAAAAAGACAAATAAAACACCAACAGCAAAAAGAAACAAAGCATAAAAAATGGGCAAGAAAGCAGAAAAAAAAATAATACCAACTTACATTTACCACTGCCCTTCAGTTTTGTCATTTTCGGTTCTCTTGTTTAAATTAAACAATAAACATTTTATTATGTTTCAGGTGAAAACCTCCATTTGTTAGGTAATATTATTATAATATTGTCTTATTTCAGCTCATCTGGGCTGAGTTCGTTTTCCCAGCGCTTGTTCTGGCTGACAGAACAGAATAAACTTGTTGTTGGAGATTCCTACTGTAACTATACGAGCTCTGTGAGCTTTACTTCTAACCTGACGGCTTTCTCTGTGGTCCATCCAAACTTACATGCCTACCCAGGTGAGTGAATGCTATTGTAATTTGCGTAGATTTGAAGGATAAAATGAAGGGGTGTAAATACCAACAAGTTCATTCATATCAATCTTAATATAACCAATCTAAACCCGAATAAATATTAAATTTAAAACGAATTACTATATTTGAAGAGTCCCATATCAATTTTAGAGTTTTAAATTATATAAGACATACATTTGTATTCCATCTAATGAAATACTATCAGAAAAAAAATATGAGGAAATAAAGTGCTCAGCTTTACCCCAATCCTTCAAAGTGACATTAGCTGAAACACACTTCTTAATATAGCCTAAGTAAGAATTCTTACTCTGCTCACTGCCTTTTATTGAAAAAACAACAAAACCGCATGTAATGAAGTTCTTGTGAAATCTTCCAGCTGGTCTTGACATCAGTGACCTCCAGGTGGTACCCCACCCGGTTAGGTCGGAGGATATTCGGGCAGTCGGAGAGTATTCCAAGTTTAACCTTACCTGGCCAGGAGCCTCAGAAGTCACCCATGGGACAGTTTTCTACAAAGTCTCCATCATCGCGGGCTCTGAGAACCAATCTGTGGTAAGTGGAAAATACCAAAAATGAATTAGAAATCCGAAACTCTTGCTTTTAAGGATTAAGCAGTGAAGCTAATTATGCTTTTCTGAACACAAAATGATTTTTGTTCCTTCTGAAGACTATGTTCCAGTACTAATAGGTGATTATGTGATATGAAAAAGAAAAAAAAAACTGTTTTTTCCACACCAAAACCAAAGAGAAAAGGGAAACAAAATTATAAGGAATTCGATTTTCAAACCGTGATTTCAAAATGATTTACCATAAAATGGACATAATGATCTATGCAAGGACTAAATCTGTTCAATAATTTGTACTATGCAGCTTAAAAAAAACCTGCAATATAACTTTTATTACTCCAGCTATCTACTTAATTCTAGGACCCTTATTTTTTCTCATTCCATCCTTTTCTATGCCTCCCATCACCCCATCTATTTTCCAACCTTCTCTTCCCACCAGACGATTACCCAGCATTGGCGAGAGATTTCAGGCTTGTCTCCATACACTCAGATGGTGGTGTCCATTCAACCGTACACTTACTGGGGCTTTGCTCTCGCTACCACTGTGTCTGTCCGTTCACCCATGTCTAGTGAGTGGTGCCTGTTAATAACTGAAAATTGTCTTTGACTATATTTAAGTTCACGATTAATAATTTTTTCCACTAAACTTTCTTTCTTTTTTATTTTTTGCATATTTCGGTCCTATCTGAAGCAGACTACTTATACAAATTCTGTCTTGCCCAATGGCCTAGCTCAATGGTGCCTTTATTTTTGGCAATCCATTCCACTTTCTGTTCCTGCTATGACGTGAAGAATCTAAATCATACAGAGGAATAGTCTGAGAAAGATTTCGTAATTTTTGTATATTTCATTGAAAATTTAAAACTGGGAAACATAACATTGTATTCATTATTATCTCGGTATATTCTGAGGGTTTGTCGCAATCATAATCATAAACAAGTTACACATCAATCCATACTACACTAGAAAGTCACTCTGAAAAAAGAAAAGTATTGGCTGGGCTTTGTTTAGGCGTCAGTTTGATAGTATAATTATAATCTCAAAAAATCGGTGCAGTCTTATAGTGCCCGCTGTGTGACTATACTTTTACCAAGTGGAAGACATGAAGGTAACAACTTCCTCTTTGTATAATAACTTCCCTGCTCTCTCACCATCCGCCGCGCCCTACAGCTCCGACGGCACCGCGCTCCCCGGACGTGTACATCATCCGCCACAAGAAGGTCTCCAGCGGGCCGCAGACTCTAGCCGCTGACTTCCACTGGATGACGCCAGCCCTGACCCGCGGCATCCTCAGCCACCACTATGTAACCTACTGGAGGGGCGAGGTCGCCGAGAACAGGGCTATCAAGAAGGTGGTCAAGATGAAAGGCACGGACAGGCGTTTTCTTCTGACCGATTTGGCCAAGTCGGAGACATACCAATTTAAGGTGAGATAAACGGACACCTATCTTTACAATCAGCCCACAACTAGGTTGGTTGTTACAAGTTAGGCATTTGAATACTCGCAAACGCTAAATTGTTTGGATCATACTTGAGGCATGTCTTTAATGATGTTGTTCTTCGAATATTTTAGAAAAATCATATTATTATGAAACGAAATGGCTATCAACGCACTGCAAGTTGTTGACTCTCCAGCTAATATTTTCATTCGCAGCACCCAAATCTTCACAATAAACGATACGGCATAGGAATCGAAACCATTAAAAGTTTTCTAGGCTGTGAAAATATTACAAAAAAAAAAAAAGACGCATATTAAAAAACAAATTCAGTTGTTAATCTAATAAGTAAGAAGTTATGATAACTCAAGTTGTGCTAAATGGCAAAGAACTTTTAATTCAAATCACAGAGAAAAATAAAGCAACCTATATGACTGCAGACTTAACAAGAGCCATGATGCAATGAACCAGTTTTATCATTGATCTTAATAAAAGAAGGAAAAGGCATTTCCCTCAAGAAAAGACAAAGATCAGATAAAGAAAAAATGTTTTATCGGTAGCAGATTTTATGTCCTCGATATTCATTTAACCGTTTAACAAAGAACAAAGATAACAAAACAAATGTACCCGTGGAATAATTAAATGGTTCGGGCCTAATTCCTCCACAGGTACAGGCATGCACTAACGCTGGGTGCGGACCATACTCGGACACTGTCATTCGAAAAACTGATGGTAAGATTTCTTCGGATTTCAAAGCATATAACCGTTATCATTTATTGGTCTGTATGAAAACTTAATAGTTATTTTTATTATTATTCTTGTTTCCTAGAAATACTTGCATGAAAGGATCATCATATTGATGTTAAGATGCATTCTGTAGAATGCCAGTAATAGATTTGAGCAGATAATCAATTTTGTGTCGAGTTTATTAAGTCCATTAGCAAAACTTATTTTTCGTTAATGTTTTGTTGAAAAAAAAAAAAACAACAACCCCCAAACAAACCATAAATATCTTTCTTGCTACCTCTACTTCTTCCTCTTGCATTTTCTCTCCTTGTCCCATTCCCAACATCACCGCTCTATCTCTTTTCCAACTAATTCACCTCATCTCTCTCCAGCCTTGAACCCAATTCCGACCCTACTTGTGGCATCTTCGGCCGGTTTATCTAGCCTGAAGCTCCTAAATGAGATAAAGTCCTCAAGCCTGCTCGCAGACGTGAAGCCTGAGTCTGTCACCTTCCTAGCGCGGGAGAAGGATCGCCTCTTCTGGCTGGATCACGCCAACAAGCTCTGCGGGGACTCAGACACGCCTTATGATGAGGTTCGTATCACTAACAGAAGAATTAAATTGTGCCTTCCTTAGGCAAAAGAGCATCCTGTCCAGTTATATATTATTGTGCTTTATTACTTCCTTATCAAGAAACCTTCCTTCCATTCACCAAGCAGCACGTTTTGCTTTGAAAAATTTAGATCTAAGCCAAGCCAACAAGAACAATTGAGGAAAACTAATGGGATCGCTTGGCAGCTTTCTTAAGCGTTAGATGAAAAAGAATACGTGTCTATCTTTAGCTTCAATCTTATCCGTGCCCTTGGTTACTTTCTTGCAGCTGGGGAAACTAAATGGTGTCGGTGTTGACGTGACCATAGATTGGATCAGCCACACATTGTACACAGTGGTGACCGCTGACAATGGAGAGAGCATCATCAAACAGTATTACATTGACAAGGAAAGTCACCCTAAGCTTCTCTCCAAGCAACTCATCTCCCGGCAGGCAGCAGTTAGCAACATCATTGCAGACCCTTACACCAGGTGAGTTCACAAACACCATATAAGTTACATGTCTTCACAAAGCAAAAAGCAAGCTCTAGAAACTATGACTAAAGAGAAGCTCTACCTTTAAAAATATATTTTTTTTATGAAAATTTTTTTCTACATGTCTTGAATGATCAAGCCCAATAGCATTTAAAAAAATATTGGAAACCTGACCTTTGCAATGGGCTTTAAACAATGACTAAAAAGAAACCGAGAGTTTCGATTACCCCTGTGCAGAGTCACTAATACACGTTACTGAGGAACATTCTTACCATCATACTGACCATAAAACGAACTCTTCCTTTCCATCAGTTCGTTGATATGGACAGAAGAAGCCGAGCCAGGAAATGGTAAAGGTTGCATCATGGCAGCAGACATGCGCACTGGGCTTCCAAGACCAGTCCTGGGAGGATCCAAGACGCCAGGAGAGGGAAACAACTCTCGCTCTCGACGAAGCAGCGATTCACGGGAATCATGTTCCTGTCCTGACAATGTGGATGTGGCTCCTGTTCTGGCAATGACTTACAAACGACAAGATAGCGCCACTGAGCTCTTTTTTGTAGACATGAACTCAAATGTCATCTACTCTACAGACCTACAAGGTTGCAATTGTTATATTGCATACAAACCGAATATCGGAGAAGATTTGGGTAAGCAACCCTGGATGGAAATCAGTTCTTTAAAATGTATAAACAAAATGCTAAGAATGAAATGTTGTTTACAAATACAATTTATTAAAATGGTATTTCTCATAGATATCAGCCTCAAACTGGTTTTTTTTTAAAACTGTGAATGACTTGTCGCTGTTATTATTATCATATTTTTTGGTTTAAACAAAACAATATTATGTACTCGACTACCGACTCGATTGCTGAATTTGTGCCAAAAATTTTTTTTTTCTTAAGGATTTCGGTAACTTTGACACGCTCTTAAGTAACATGCACCCAACCTTACCTTATTTCAATGTAAATGGAGCTTACATTTCAGCTGAGATAATTATATCATCCTTTGTGAACTACAATGCCATTTCTTGTTGCTGTCCAGGCTTTCCACCCGACTTGCTGGCGGTGGATCACAAACGCCTCAGCTGGTACAACAAAGATAAGGGTCGCCTCTACAGCGTTCTCAAAGAAGATGAGACTGACAGGCGACTTCTCAAAAAAGACATCGCTGGCGTTGAAGACATCCTGGGCTTCGGCTCGCACTTGCAACCTCTGCCCGGTAAGCGATCAGCTATCTTGACATTATGCGCCCAATACAAGGTCATCTCAAGACCTTTTACAAGGCCGGTGCTTCGATTTTCAACCATACATTTTTAGAGCAATGTGCAAAAAATTAGCCTCCTTCTTTTGAGTCAAGACGTAGGTTTTACTTAATCTCATTTTGAAATTTGGAAGGATTATTATGTTGTGCTCATTTTTCTAACTGGAAACTACAGAGAAAAGGAATACAACAAAAAAACATTTAAGTGCAGCAGTAAAACAACTCCGCTTATCTACCAAGGTTGTGCCCGATAATCTATACAGAAATACATTTCAACATTTCATTGAGCTTTAAGTTTCCTCATCTGAGTCAATCTGGCTTTCAGCAGCGCTCTGCGTTGATTTAATATTTGTGTTAAATGCATATTTTCTGTATTAAAATTCATTTTACGTCATTTAGTACATAGAAAAATAATCTTGGTATACGGAAGAAAGAGTTTGAGTTCTGACTTCTTTACAAATGACGCGGACTTTGCAAAAGTTTTAATTTTATATTTTGGATCCCACGAACTTACTCTTCTATCTTGTTTGGACTCTAGACACCAAATGCATGCAGCCAGGAGCCTACAACTCCACGATAAGGAACAAAACCGTGAAAGCCATGTCAATAGAGCTGCAACTCTCTGATCCAATCAGACCAGACGCTTGTTTGGATATCAGCCACCCGAGGGACAGGTTCACTGTCTATTACCGCAAGGTCAAGACCTCTAAGCATGGTGAAGCGCGTGATGATTGTCACGTCGATCGCTCACAGTGTAAAAACAAAGTAAGCACAGAAAACTACACATTACTTTAAAGCATATGATTTAACAGTGAAATAGCATGAGAGTTTGATCATTGAAAATCTCTTAGAAATTTATCTGTTCTGTCTTTTTTTTTCCTTTTTTTGTCTATGCTTCAACTCTCTTCCTCCCTACTTCTCTAAAAACTCCCTTTCCAAATACTTTCTTATTCCGTCTTCATCATTTTCTTCCCTTCTCCTCCACTCTTTTCAAATGTTAACGTCTTATAGCTTGAGCCTCCTCTCTTTATCGCTCCCTCTCTCTTTCAGACGACGTATTCGACCAAAGTGGACCTGACGGATTTAGAGCCCTACACGACTTACCATATTCAAGTCGGCGTGAGCAATTACTACACCAAGGATGCTGAAGTGATCAGCAAGCCCATGAATATAACAACTAAATCTGGAGGTGAGTGAAGCGCAGCGGTGGCTGCTTGACAAGGTTGCATATTGTTAGGAAGAATAACATTTGCTATATTTATTTTCAATCTAGATAATTCGGAGAGAACAAAACAGCCAATTAAGGGTCAATTTGCATTTTTTTAAAATTTGAAGCATAAAAAAAAAAAAAAAAAAGAAAAAAATGCACTATGCTGTGCTGGTTGTTGAGAATAACCAGAGCTATAAGTTGCATCGTACACCTGACAGTTTTACAAGACATATTCAACTCAATACCAATAGTGTCTGTAATAACATGGAAAATTACTTGCTCAATCTGTATTTATGTTTAAAAGATACGAAACCAAGTGTTTTGACATCCAAACAACCCAAACCAATTTTTGACTCATTTACTCTTCATAACAATTTTTCATTTTATTCTCGCAAATCAAGCTCCCTCCCCGGCGAGAGAGGTAACCTTGACGGCCATGACACCGGAGAAGATAGCGGTCAAGTGGCAACACCCGTTGAATTTCAACGGTCCGATAGACGACGTTGATTATATTATCAAGCTCTCAACCATGACCCCTGAGGGTCAAGTTCATGAGGAGAAAAAGCGCAAAGCCAATTTACCAACTGAAGGCAACTTTCTCAAGCATTACTTTACAGGTCTGAGGGCCAATCAGGAATACACAGTAAAGGTTAGTTGATGCTGGGTTTTTTAAGCCTAGTCATTACTTTCCTTTCTTTCCTTTCTGCCTTTTTCTGGCAACGGATTATTTAAACCATACTAGATGACTCTTTTGATGTTACTTTTCTGGGTTACATATATGAAAATTAATGGGAGCGCCAGTGGATATGAGGTTAGAGCGTCCGCTCTGATATCCACAGAGGCTTCTTTACGGATTCTAGGCCTCATGTTTTCCCGCTGCCTGACGGGAGCGTAAGTTTGATAAACCAATAGATCATCGTTGTGGACGAGCTTTATCATACAGCAATCTAAACAAACCGAGTTTAAATCATTAAAAATTTGACCTGATCTATGCTACCATATCCCCAGCGCCTAATGTTCATTTGCCATACCAGGACAATATTTGAAAGTATCAGAATTTATCATTCTGGAAACAAATGAAATTTTCAGCTGAAATCATAGGACAGGCAAAAGTGTAAAAATCGGAGGCAATAAACTATTAAGTGTGTTCATTGTATTAATTCATCTAAAGGAGAATGAGACGATCTTAGACTTTGTAGCAGATATAATATTATTTAAGCCGATATTACTGAAGGCCGAAGTAAAAGCTTAAGTACCTTTTACTTAGCCCAACGCCTTTCAACTGAAGATTCAAAACACACCGTCAGAGATGGATACGTTTTTGACCTCAGCTTTCTCGCTCTACACTTCCTATCGGAGTCTGTTTGGAAGCTAAATTAGGTACTTTTTAACGGGATCTGTTTAACAGCGGAAAGCAAGTCAAATATCTTCTACATAAGACACCAGTTAAGCTGTTCAAGAAATTATATTAACCAATACACACGCTCCACACTTCTTGCCAGATTGAGACGTGTCGGGCAAGTCGCACTCTGTGCAGCGAGTCGGATACGGCCACCCAGAAAACGTTCATGACTCCGAGCAACTTCAGCGTCCTGGCTGTCACACCAACTTCCATCACTGTCAGTTGGAGGTCTCCTCCAGACAAAATGGTCGTGAGGCATCAGATTGTTTACGCCGAGGTTTGTAGAAGACTTTCCTATCTATCTATGAATCTATCTCTCTGTCTGTCTGTCTATCTATCTATCTATCTATCTGTCTATCTATCTATCTGTCTATCTATCTATCTGTCTATCTATCTATCTGTCTATCTATCTATCTATCCATCGATCTATCTGTTTATCTGAGTATCTATCTTCTTTTTGTATAGCTATAGGATTATCACTCTGATCTCTTGTTACATGTCTTTCTGTAACGCACGCATATTTGTATCTTTCATCTGTTGACAGAAAAAAAAATATCACCACAAAATTAATATTCTTTCAAAACTCTCAATGAAAAAGCCCTTAGGCTATAGATGTGTACTCTTAAAACTTGTGAACTAATGTGTGGCAAACTTACAATCCTGGAAAGAAACATTTTCACCTACATAACTGTTTCGGAATAAACCTTTTTAGCCTAGCTATCCCTTCATTGGAACGTTCACGTTGAATTGTGCTATATCTCAGATGAAGAATGGAAAATTAGACTGGGATAACCACGAGTTTCTTAGCCGCACTGAGAGCGATCAGCTTTATCGGGAAGAAGTGACTGGTCTCTCACCCAATACACGGTACGCATTACGGGTCAAAGCTACCTACAACGGCCGACCCTATGACGAGGCGATCTTTCTGTGGCCGTCTGACGACAAAATGTTCACTCACAAGACATCAGGTAAACTCAAATTATTTCACAAGAACTGTAAGGAGTAACATTAATCCGCCCGAAGCACCTTTGTGCTATGTCAACTTAATTTCCTAGATTGATTAAGCAAAATTTTGTCTCCATCAAACAGCTCGCCTTACAAGAATTTATTAGCGAAAGTGTTGTTGATATGCTTATTCCAAGGCTGATACAGTGAAGAGTTAGATGTGAATCAAAACTATCATCAATTCCAAATTCTTATGGATTCCTCATTTATTTTCCTCCCTGACAGTGTTCAAGCCGAGTCAACCCGAGCCTCCCTCTCTTACACACTTGAAGACCGGAGGGTACGAGGTGACATGGGAAGAGCCAGAGGCCAACGGGTCACCTATCACTCGTTACACACTGGAATACAGGTAGAGGCAAAGTTTTCTTTGTGGTGTTAAGTGCGTCTCACATTAATAAATCGAATAAAATCATACCACACATTAAAAATCAGCCCATTAAATTAAATAAATGTACATGTTTCCGATGAAAAATTAAACAAATGTTATAGTTACAAATAAAACATTTTAATCACCAATTTTAATTCTCTTTGCTCATTACTAACATATAAAACTTTGTGATTCTTATATTGTAATAGAATCTAACAGAAGCACTCGCATGTATACCGTCTAGTCCTGTTTCTTAGATAGCTCGGATGCTATTTTTCAATTGAATAACAAACTGTATAATTTAAGAAATGCATCTGACGCATGATCTTAAAGTTAGCAAAGACTAAAAGTTGCGTCTTATAAAGTGTATTCTGCTTAAAAAACCGAGACCATAGGTGCTTGTAATATAGTTGATGTATCTTGCCAATTGCTTCTAAACACAATACCTTCTGCTTATAGTCCGATAGTAGAAGTAGACAAGGCAATCTGACGAAATTTGTCTTATGCGCTGGGATAAAATGAACTTATCCTATCCCTTTGCTCCTAACAGGAATATAAAACAACCAGCTTGGAAGGAGGCTTACAACGGTTCTATCGAGAGGTGGCTAGTGGATGTCTCCCGCCTCAGCCAGGGCGAGTCCTACATTTTCCGGGTGGCAGCGTTCAACTCCCAGGGTCAAGGTCCCTTTAGCAACAACAGCTCAGTTATGCTGGCACCCTCTGGTGAGAGAGATATTTCCTTTAGCTCGATCCCTTACAGGGTTACTGGTTACCTGTGAGCAAACTCTGCTAGGACACTTCAAATCTTACATTGGTTGTCACCAATAGTTTTGAAGAATGAATAATCTTCACAAAGCTCAATTCCCTACTCATTTTTTTAGCTTTTGAACCAATAAGCTGGTCTCTCGGAGGATATATAAAATATTTCTGAAACAACCAAGTACATTTTTCACACTTAAAAATTCAAAAATATTCCACAATTAAAAGAATTCATAAACAAAAATTAATGTAGATATTGCCATTTTTCACAATCTGAATTCATAAAAAAAAGAAAAAAAAAGTACAACTTTCATCAGACGACGGGAACACATGTTATTTTGTGTTTTGTCAAGAAGTTTTTCATAGAGTGGAACATCTTTCTAAACTATGTAGATATAAACGAAAACTGCCTGGAAATGCCATGCCTTATGGAAATTCATAATTAGTAGTAATTCGTGCCAATGTAATAACGAAAGTTAAACAATCTATTATTAGAGCTTTATACATAAGATAATTATTCTAATCTTTGTAATACCTTTATATTAACTGGAAGGAAAGTGCCTTTTATAAATACTACTACTACTACTACTACTACTACTACTACTACTACTACTACTACTACTACTACTACTACTACTACTACTACTACTACTACTACTACTACTACTACTACTACTACTACTACTACTACTACTACTACTACTACTACTACTACTACTACTACTACTGCTGCTGCTGCTGCTGCTGCTGCTACTACTACTACTACTACTGCTGCTGCTGCTGCTGCTGCTGCTACTACTACTATGAATAATAAAAAACTTATTCCAACGTCTTTAAAGTCCTCTCACTTTTCCGCATGAAATAGTAAAATAATGCCGATAAGCATGTAGTGAAAAATACCTTTGATTGATCTTCTTGGCTACCCATCTCAGTCAATTCCCTTTTCTTAATTCACATATGCTGAAATCTCTCTCTCTCTCTCTCTCTCTCTCTCTCTCTCTCTCTCTCTCTCTCTCTGTGACTGCCTATCTACTTGTCTGTCTGTCTGTCTTGCCTGAAATTGATTTGTACCATACCATAACATATAAATCAATTTCTTCAAAAAGGTAGCTCGAATCTGGCAGTTGGACCCTAAACAGAGAATGTGTTGCCAATTTCGTTAAATCTGTCGGTGGATGTTTGAGGAAGGAACGCAGTAAAATTTGTACCTCAAAGCTTAATTGAAACATTTATAGGATACTCACGCTTTATATTTTTCCTGCTCTTTTTTTGAACAGTTGCACAGAGCAATTCGCAGCGAGAGATTGTCATAGCTTGTGCAGCGGCTGTGGTCATCTTCTCAGTCATTATCGTCATTGTGGCTCTGATTCTTGGTGAGATATTTTTTACTCGCATTATTAATTATAATATGCGGTGCAAAAAATTAGGCAGCTTATGCTTATTTATTTCTAGTTATAGGTTTGCAGTTAAAAGGCATGTGTAGGCGATATGATGATGAAGTTGGATTCTATCTATTCATCGACTTCTAAGGCATAAGGGGAGTCACTAATGGTATCAGAGCTGATTGCATGCATTGATTGATCTAGTATTCGCCCAAAGGACAACAGATATACGATAACAATTAAAATATGTTTCATTTAGTAGTCAATTATTATTCCTTTTTCAAAACTGTACAGTAATTCTTCCTTTGTGAGCTATGTCAGGCTGATATAGAAATAATAAAAAAAAAAGATTAATACCGTTACAGCACTAGCGCACTAAGATTTTGTTTTTACCAACTGGAAATGTACAGCTTGAAGTATGATCTGTGTCCTATCCAGACAACTGCATAAGCACAAAAATCATACTGCCTTATCTCGATCCTCCACACTCTCTATCTCTCTACTTATACCATCTCTGTCTTTCTCCTTCTCACGTCTTCTTTTTTTTCACTCCACCCTTTTTCTTTCGCATCCTCTCTTTATTCGATCCTATTCCATCCCGACTCCCCCCCAACTCTTTTTTTTTTCTTTTTGATTAATTTATTTTATCTCTGGACTGGACTAACCTCTTTCTGGACTCTGTCACTCCCTTACCATACAGTGACCCGCAAGCGACGGGAAAAGACCAAACCTCCCCAGCTGTTTATCCGAGGTCCCGACACAGAGCTGGCCACCCTTCGAGAGTTACCTCCCCACACCACCATAGAGCAAAACAATACTCTATACGCAATAAGGTAAATAGGTGGCGTTTCTAACCTTTTCTTCCATTACAATTACAATTTTAGTGGTTGCATTCTTTTTGTTTTCTTTTCTTCTCCTCCTTTTTTTTCTACTTTTTTACGTTGTTCATTAAAATCGCCCTCATTTTTTCTCCTTCGTCAATCCTAATAAGATGCTTCAAAGTGTGAAAAAAAGTGTGACAGCTTTAACTATACAAAAAAAAAAAAAAAAAAAAAAAAATAGAAAAAAAAATGATCTGTCAATTAGATTTCGTTCATCGTGATTCATTGATTGCAATGATTAAAATCAAATAATAAATATCAAAATATTTGAAGCGTGATACATCTTTCTTATCATCCCATTAAGCTGTTATACGCTTTTTTATTTTCTCAGATTATAACGATTTTGTCCTTCCAGTTACAGCTAGAAATACCATTTTTTGTAGTAGAAGTCCTCAACCATCTCCTTTATTGAACTTTGGACATCATTATTGGTATTGTTATCCTGAGACGAAGTTTTTTCCTGACATTTTGACAAAACAAAAAAAAAAAATTGAAACTGAATTTGATAGTAGGATTTGAACCTTTTGAGATCGTTAGCCATTCTAGAGAAAGGAAAACAATAAATATATAGCATCAAGTCACACCTCCAAACATCACCCAAAATGAGAAAATAGTAATTTTGAACCAAAATAATTATATATTTTCAACTAATTTCGCAGCTTACACTATTCCTACTAACTTGCACCCGCTACTGTAATAAAAGACTACTGCCTTAAACTTAATGGTCGTTCATATGGTATATCCATTAGCATCCAATGTACGGACGAGGAGATCGCTAAACTGCCCCACTTCAGTCGGAGTCAGCTTGTTCTCACTATGTTCCTCGGTGGTGGCGCCTTTGGGGAGGTCTACGAGGGCTTGGCCAGGAACATTCTTGGAGACGGTTCTGGGGAGACAAGATGTGCCGTCAAGGTGAGGTTTTGACTGAGCATGGCAATTCGGTTAGCTCTGTTATCAACAACGTAGTTACTTATTGCTTTTTTTCTACTGCACTCTGAATAAGAATTCTTTTGCTGATGCTAGTGATCTTAAAAAAACAACAACATACAAACAAACATGCGCACGAAAAGCAAGCTCCGAATAAGCTATTCTCACATTGTCATGTGCCTTTCGTCATAGACACTTATCAAAATTTTTGAAATTATCCTCATCAAACTGCTGAAGAGATGAGAGGAGACATTTGTGTATCCTCCCTAACACTCATCAGAGACGCATGTCAACCGCTTGACAAACCTTAGCTCTTTACTTACGTTCATAAGATAACAGGTGCCACCTCTGTTTCTTATTTTTTTCCCCAGACTTTGAGGAAGAGCGCGTCAGAGAGCGAGAAAGAAGAGTTTTTAAAAGAGGCTTTATTGATGAAGAACTTTCAGCACGAGCATATTTTGGGCCTGCTGGGAGTGTGTCTCGACAATGACCCGCAGTTCATCATAATGGAACTTATGGAGGGCGGAGATCTGCTCTCCTTTTTGCGCAGCTGTCGGGCTACTTCGGTGAGTAGAATACAGAGAGTATTATTTTAACCCCACTGTATTAGGAAAACGTTTGATTTCACCAGGACGCCTCGAGGAAAATCGTGCTGATCAGAAATTAACCGCACAAAGAATTTAAAAGGGAATATGCAACCGTGATATAGCTTCAACTACAAACTTTGAAAAAAAATGGGGCCAAAGTTATTATGTAAGATGTAACACCTTATAGACCATTATATAACAATACTGAATATAGAGATGCTAGTTATTCAATGTACTTCCAAAGAAGTAAAAAAATGCGTTTAGAAGATTGAATTATAAAAACTAAGAACACGTTCTCAGCAAGCAAAAGGTAAAATCTAAGAAGTAAACTGAAAAATTCACCAAAATTACTTAATATGTTTCAGCTAAAATAAGCTGAAATAAGCAATAATGCCAGTAACTAATCTCTCTCTCTCTCTCTCTCCATCTCTCTCTCTCTCTCTCTCTCTCTTTTTATTCCGACAGACGCAATCTGCACAACTTTTACTGCCTGATTTGGTGAAGGTGTGCGTGCACGTCGCCAGAGGATGCAAGTATCTGGAAGACATGCATTTCGTTCACAGGTAACTATTTAAGCTGATTATATTGAATACTTCTTTCAAATATTGAAAAAAAAATTTCAGTGCACGGAAATAAGTCAAACATGATGAAACTTTAACATGATGAAATCTTAAGAGTAGTGCACGTATGAAAGGGAATGATTTCAATGATTGTTAATTCTTTAGACAAATATTGAGATTCGCAACTCGTCACTTTTGATTATCCATGGTGCAAAGCATTGTGTATCAGCAAAAGAAAAACGGATTGTAATACATTACAATAAAATCCCATTATGCGATTTTAAAATGAATTAACCTCAATCTTCAGAGATCTGGCTGCCAGAAATTGTTTAGTGTCGACCAAGAATCCCAAAACTATGATAGTGAAAATTGGAGACTTTGGTCTGGCGCGCGACATTTACAAGAACGACTATTACCGCAAAGAGGGCGAAGGACTTCTTCCGGTACGATGGATGTCTCCAGAGTCATTGGTGGACGGCTTCTTTACAACTCAGTCTGATATATGGTGGGTCTCTTTTTGGTTTTCAAGTTCTAAAGCGAGTTGAGATTATGGTAACACCAGTCTAATATAGGATTTGTTGTCATAAGGATTAGAATGATAACTTTGCATTGTCCTTGACCATGATGTTGTTGATGAATTTGATGATGAGGATCTGGTTTCATAGTTTTATACCTGTACCCCGTTGATTTTCTGTAATTTATCTTGTCCCCAGGGCTTTTGGAATCTTAATGTGGGAAGTGGTCACACTTGGCCAAAAACCTTACCCTGCCAGGAACAATATAGAAGTCCTTCATTTTGTCAGAGATCAAGGCAAGCCAGAAAGGCCGGACAACTGTGCTGATGAAATGTAAGCATGATATAAATAAGCAAATAAATGAGGATTATATAGATAATCACCAACATTGTACATTCCATGATAGCGCACCGGGTTATTCGTTTGACGCCTTTGAAAGCCTTGGGTAACAAAATTAAACTTTGATGCTGCAAAATCTTTACTTAGCGCTTTGTTTTAAAATAGCATTCCTGTTGTTGATATTTTAATGAAGCTCTTACGTGTCAATGCTTTCCAAATAAAAAGACTCTTTTTTACGTTTCACGACAGTATCATTTATGTAATTTTACGTTCTTTTTCTATTCTTTTTATTTTTTTTATTGCCAGGACATAATATATCAATTTCATTTCTTCATTGTGTAAAACTTAAATGTACTGTCAAGTATAGGTCAACTATTCCCCCTATAATGCAATATAGGCTAATTAGGTTAACAATCTATAACACACACACAAACACACACAAATATTGATTTCAAAACCTACTCATTTTACCTCCGCTAAATATAAACCAAACAACAAACTTATAACCTTACGCCTTACGCCCTTTCATTCTATAGCTTCCGACTTTTTTTCCCCTCCTGTGAGATGAAGCGACCAACTCTGAATCAGTTGGTGAATAAAGATGCCACACACCCGATACACGACTCTCCTTTCACTCGTCTCTTTTCCATCGTTATGTTGAAGGTACGCTCTGATGAAGGAGTGCTGGAGTTTTAACGCGGATGACAGGCCCAGTTTCGGTTCCCTATTGGAGAGTCTGGAACAATTCCAGGACAAATGTGCGGACATGACCGACCTGGAGATCGCCCAGCTCTCGCCTAATGCCATCGATGGTGAGAGCCGATTTCAACTCATATCTTTAAAGCACATACACACATTCTTGTTAACGATTACAATCACACAGTTATTATTGAGATGAATTTTACTTTCGTTTTGTGTATTCTAAAACTGTGTTTGGAAACCATATTCTTTAGTCTATTTTTTAAAGAGTCACTGATTTAAAATGATATTCATGCTCCCCTTATCAAAGACTTTTTTTGAAAAAAAAAATTCACTTCTTCATAAATTTTGATGAATAGTAAATAAATATGTCGGAGATTTGAATACTTTAATTTTCAAAATGTTCCGCAGAAGAGAAGACGACCAATAACTCATGTCAAGTATCCAATCAGTATTTAATCTTTTAATTTAGATTTGGAAAATTAAGATAAATTCTTCAAAGATTTTTGTTCCCGATTTTATTTTTCATAAAGTTTTACCAGAAGATTTATTTAAATAACCTACAATCTCCTCATTTCAAAGTTTTTTGTTCTCTGTGATTTAAATATTCAAATTACCTTGTAAAAAGGTAGGGTCAAACTGATTTTTAAGTGAAGATAACAACAGATGAATCTCTTGGTACTTCAAAGGAGTACGTAAAACAACAGGTTCAACTAAAATCTGTTAAATCATAATCACATGAATTTTTGCTCCAACCCAAACTTAACCAAAGTGGGGATTTACTGGTATCTTTTTCCTTTCTTCCCTTTTTTCAATTAAATTGCCATTTTTCTTGGAAGCACGCATATATAAATCTTTTTCTCAAATGTTACAGTATATTATATGTTTTGCTCTACTTATGAAAGGACGCCAAATATTGTTGATTGATAGGTGTAAAAACTGTTTCACAGTTGGGTGCCAGTTCAATTCCTTTCTCTTGTCCCTTGACCAATAGCAAAACCAAGGCTCCCCCACCACCGACCAAATCCGAGAATACATCATTCATTATGAACTCATATTTTTGTCGCTTTCACAGTATCACGTTTTTTGCTTCCTTTTCGTTTTCCCACTCCTGATTACCCATTTACCTTGTTGTAGTTTTATTTTGCCAATACAAGTCATCAGTCTTATAGATCCTTTCTAGTCCCTCCTCCCTCTTCTGTTGACATATTTGTTAAATTTAATTCGTTTTCATAATACACAGATTGTTGTGCGCAGTAATACTTACCTACCCTTTATCCAGCCTTTCCTTCGTTTTTTTTTTCTTTAAAAGGGCATAACTTTTGTTTCTCTTTTCATTTGAATGTCTGGAATAAGAAAATCAACGTTTTTAACAAAAAGCATCGTTAGAGTTGAGTTGACTTGTTGTTTTTCATTTCGCGATCAACGAGTAAACCAATATTTTTTAAACTGCCCTACCGTTGTACATGTACATCGACTCCTATTTTTTATTTTTATTTTTGATCTGTTGAACGAGTTATGTTTTAGTTTTGAAAACATGGGTGTACTTTGTGAAGCTATGCTCAATGTCTTCCTTTTATTATTTTGTTTGTACAGCACCAGCTTCGGTTATCTGTTGTGATTATACCAAATCCTACGCAAATGTTATTTTCCGTTCGATTTTTTTTTGAGGTTTTGTTTTATTATAATGCCATTGATTAATACCTCAGCCTTATTTGAATAAACCATTCGCATTGCATCGCCTTATCACAAAATATGCCTCTTACTCCAGACTATTGCTTTTGTTGATTTCAATCACAGATTTACAAATGCATCCTGCCTGTGTTTTGTTGCATGTCGCATGCTTACATTTTGTTTTGTTTTCTGACACCCTTCGTTGATCCACAGCCACCGCATGTCTAAATCCTTCACCTCGTCATCATCATCGCAATAGACACCGACCTTTGCCCCTGATCCCACCCTCCTTTCCCTTATTAGACCCACCCCCTGGCAGACGGGAGCTCCATCACTTGTACTACTCCCACCCTTGGGACGTCCCCACCCCATACTCTAAACCCTGGGACCCTTCGTTCTTCTCCCCTTGCCTGGTCTCACCCTCTCCCAACGCCGCCACTAGAAGCCTGGAGCAGCACGTGAATCCCAACAGCCATCGCTCAGCTGCCAATATTTTTGTGTTTGATGGCCCAGACTCGCCTATTGACTCTTCGTCTCTGTATCAAATCCCCCACATCTCTCGCTCTTTAGCGGACCTCAGCAATCCAAGAAATCACGACTACTGCCAGCCCATGAGTTTACTAAGAGATGGCACAACATTTGCTTTGAATGATAAGCCGTCACCTTCTGCCACTAAATCTGCTGAACATTCTCACCCTGCGGAAGGTACTGTCAAAGAGTGCAGCATTTTGCGAAAGCCAAAACGTCATGGGCAAAGAAAGAAAAGTCGTAAATCAAATAGTGTGAAAGAAACCGGCGACAAAAGCTGCACTGGGAGTATGGACAATCTTTCTTGTTCAGCTTGCTTGGCGGAAACGGTCCGTGATCTCTCAGAGAACGTTCCTTATGTACCCATGAATGCCCCAGGAAAATCAGCGAGACAAGATGAAAATTCTAATGATTTTGATTGTAGAACGCATAATCTGAGTCATCTATCATGTGCTTCTCATAAACAAAGCAATCCCTTGACACTAGCCAATGCAGATGACAGATCTAAATACAACCTAGCTGTATTGAATGCCTCGAAATCAAAGGTGAGCAGCACATCTATCGAAGACAGTCCTGTCCTTGCCTCCAGAGCGTCTCCTGACGAAGGCATCTGGAGCCCTAGCATGGGCGCTTCAAGGAAAATCCAACTAGAGAACAAGGCACCTGTCTCTAAACTTTCTCGCAGCCCCTCAGGAAAGTTTTGTAAAAAAGTTTTTAACACAAAAATAAACAACGCCCAAGAATGCCCTGAGAACAGCACAACCTCAAATGATGTTCCTTATTCGAATGGGCTGTCTGGGACGCCAAAGCTAACGTTAAGTACTGGCGGAAAGCAAGCGGTGGCTGTATTACTGCGTGGCTCCAGGTTTCAATACGATGGCGCGCCATGTTTAGGTCCTTCCCCTCCATCATCTCCCTGTACTAATGAACCTAAGCTTGCGCCTAATGATGCAGGCTTGGGGATAAACTGTGGGTTCGGGGGACCTCAGGGCAGGTGCATGCTAGGTAGACAGGGTAGAACTAGACATCGACAACGGCGTCCTGTCACCCTGGCGGGCCACACTAACATTGCATTCATTGATGAGGCAGCGAACCGCGACGCCGTCCACTCCATGAGCGAGGAGGACCAGGAGGAAGAGCACAGAGAAGAGGAGGGAGAGGAAGAAGAGGAGGAGGAAGAAGAGGAGGATCTGGACGAGGAGGAAGCTCTAGCCCAGGGTCTGTTCACCCCAAGCAAACGCACAACAACAGGTGAAAGCCTACAGGGTGACTTACAACTAACCCTGGTCGTCAGCTAAGGAGATTGAGACAGTTTCATTAATTATCAAGAAAAAAAAAATTGAATCACGAGTTCAGCTGCAAAAATAATATAGGCGCAGTAGATTTCAAACCAATTACAATACTTTGTCACTTTTAAAGGTTCTGAAGGTTAAAATAGCTTCTTAATTCAGCTAAAAAGTATTTATACAATCAAGCTCACGCTATTTTTTTCCACTTGGTGTCGTATCGAAAGAATCATCTAAAAAGCAAGAAAATTGTTACGAATATTGCATCCATCATTTACATTGAGCAGATTCTACCAGTACATTAAAAATATAATTGTGTTAAACTTTCTTTACTCCAACATGCAATCACACAGCTAAATCAATTTTAGTTTTGGTTTATGTTCTTGATCGAAAGAAATGGCTTCTGTCTCAACCTCTCTAGTTGCGACCTATTCATTGTGCGTGGTGCCCAGCAGATATTCGTCGTGCATGATAGCTGTAGACACCTAACACATTCTAACTGTAGAATGACTATCTATGTGTCTCTATGTCACTCTATAAATGTCATTAGAATTTTTAAGAAAGGATAACTAGAGTAGTAGTATTGAAGCGGTGTTTTAGCAGATCCTTTCCAGTGGTGTTAGAGTTTCAGAAAGATTTAAAAAAAAAAATCAAGGGATTTCGAAGGGGAGGAAAAAGGTCTCTTATTGTCTTTTAGTCTTTTACTCATGAAAGATTTGTTTTTATTGCAAAAAGAGACTTAGAATGTGTTGTGTATCATCTAGTTCACAATTTTAGGTAAGCAAAAAATAGATAGCCAAATAGCCAAAAACTACATGTGTTTACTATTTTCAAATGTTATTAAATTTCCCCAGTTGTGTAATTCTTTTTTTCAAGTATTTATTGATCATAATGATCATAACTAACTATTTTGCAAAATAGCCCCGCCCTACCCCGATGCTCCTAAAAAAACATACAGTTAATTGCTTCTCGAGTATTTTCGCCTTAAATATCTTCTTTATCTTTGCTTTTCTTGATTTTTCTGATAATGCTAGAATTATGAGTAATTCTATTGAGTCATTAACATTCATGACAGAAAGTGTTGTAACTTTTGCAAATAAATTACTGGTAATTTTATTTACAAGCTGAAAAACCCATTCTACGAAAGGACCCTGGTGTCAATTTGCCGAGGTTGAGAGGGTGTGTGCATACTAAATAGGCTTATAAATGTCTTGATATCTATCCTTTTACTTACATTATCTACATATCGCTCCACATATCTCTCTTTACTTAGAATCTAGATATCTCGATGTTTCTTTTTCTTATTACAAAAATATAGATCGACAACTTCAAGCCTTTTGAAATTCTAAAGCGTACAAATAAAATCCAGATCAACATCCTAACCTTTTGATTTTAGTCTAGCTGCTGTAAATATGTAGGCCCTAGATCTAGAAACTATGCCCAAGCAACTTCTTCGATTGTTTACTTTGATCTTACACCATAACATGTAGATCTATTCAAAACGGTTTAAGATCTGCCGCCGCCCACATTGTATGCGTACTTTCAGTTTCATTCCTGCGATATCTGACAAGCTGCGATTACAGGAAATAGGTGGTCTGGAAGAAGTTTGGTGCTTCCAAATACTTTTCGCTCAATTTCATTGCTTTTTTCTCTAATTGTTTTTAAATTGTTTTATCAAAGATTGTAGATATTCTTCTTGTTTCTTATGATAAAAGCCCATGTTTTGACTTAAAAATCAAACTTCTCACAACTGAAGGGCAACATAGCGCAGGGGAGAATTCGATTCCCACTGATCATATTGTAGTTAAATTTTCTAAATTCATCTATATTTACTGAGACTACCTGTCTGTACTCAAGTAAACGAGCACTAGGCTTTAGGCAAAACTCAACAAGCAACTATCCTACCATTGACATTTTCGTTCTAGCTTTACTTATCTTGATAAAATTTCAATAGAGAAAATCATTTACGAACCTGCATGACTGTGTTGTACTTAATAATTTGTATTACGTTAAATCGCCGTCCAAACCCTATAAAAGGCAAATCTGGAATTTTTTGCAGTGTTAGACAATGTTAACTCAAAAATAATTCTTCCGATGTTTCTTTAATAGTCACGTAATTGTTAACTAAAGATACAATGTAAATAAAAATGTTAGGCATCATTATGAAAAATTGGGCACACGATCTGTTTAAAATCTATGACTAGTATTAAGCGTTACAATCACCATTGAGGCAGATCTGGAAAACACTCAAAATATCTATTTTTAGTTAAAAAATAAGGTAAGATTTTAAAAACTTCTACTCATAAAAAAGGTTTATTCCTGTACCTTTTGCTGTTATGTATACTATTGTTATTTATCTCTTTGTTAGTAAGCTATGACCACGGCTGATGGTATGTTTTCAGTTTTAAAAATCTGTGTATTTTGGTAATAATTATTATTAACTTACTTTACTGAATGATCTTAAGATCTTATTTTGTGACAATAATTTCGAAGTTTGTCACAATAACTGTCGTGATCTCTTTCATCGTTTCTTTATATTATCTCTGTGAAATATCTTTGTCAATATCTTACTATTGTCATTTCATTTTATACAGCTTTCTTTTCGTAGCTGCTTCTCAATGTTTTACATATGTTTTTAAACAAATGAACACTTTCAAATCGCGATTGCCACTACTGGCAAGGCATTTTTTCTTTTCAAGCGGTATGATATATCGCTTCTTGAGACAGTTGGTCTAAGAGAGTGTAATGTTAAATGAGGCTGGCAATTCGCAAATCTTTAAATAAAAGGATCGAATATAAATTTATATATATATATATATATATATATACAATTGGATCTTTGGGCTTGCAACTTTTGTTTCTTTTGTACATCATAAATACTATCTGAGCCTATATATGCTTTGGGAATGCCAATCGCTCTCACGCTTCAATTGCTTGCACGCTTCTTGCATATCAGAGGAAGAGACTGAGAACATCCACGAAGTTACTACAGGTCGAAGTGCAGAGGGAACCACCCTTTGCATTCGGTTTTATGTAATAATCTAGATATCTCATAAACGCCTACTAAAGGGCTTAACGTGACTGCTTTTTAAAAAACAGTATAAGTTTAAACAAAGGCGACCGCTGTTTCATTATGACAATAAACGATATATTGACTTATTTTCCGTAAAAGACTATCAGCTACAACCATCACTTCGTGGATCTCTCTTTCTCTCAGTGACTAGCATGAATGGCTATTCAGGATTGGGCTACATACCGAGACTGGTTTGTTAACTATTTTTGTTATTTTGGAATTTACATAAGCACGATTTTATAAATGTTAATATGTCTATACAAAATTTTCTAAGTTTCAGCTAAAGATGTGGATTTTTATGCTTTATCTGTGAAAGTAATGACACGTTCATTTCCATTGTCCTCTTTTGCAGGGGGTGGGTCAGTTCGACTGACGCAGTCGGCTCGCCAAAAGAGACTCAACGACTTGTTAGGTACCACTGATGCTCCTGAAAAGGTGAGCATCTATGTGCAAAATAAACTAAGCTTCACTGATGTAGTGGCTATTGTAAGTGGTGTTGAAATGAACAACAGCAGTAGCGGTTTTCTTAAAAGTAATAGTAGTAGTAATAGCAGTAGCAGCAGCAGCAGTAGTAGGAGTAGTAGCAGTACTAGTAGTAGCAGCAGCAGCAGCAGTAGTAGTAGTAGTATTAGTAGTAGTAGTAGAAGTAGAAGTAGTAGTAGTAGCAGTCGTAGTAGTGGTAGTAGTAGTAGTAGTAGTAGTAGTAGTAGTAGTAGTAGTAGTAGTAGTAGTAGTAGTGGTAGTAGTGGTAGTAGTGGTAGTAGTTGTAGTAGTAGTAGTAGTAGTAGTAGTAGTAGTAGTAGTAGTAGTAGTAGTAGTAGTAGTAGTAGTAGTAGTAGTAGTAGTAGTAGTAGTCGTCGTCGTCGTCGTCGTCGTCGTCGTCGTCGTTGTAGGGCATTAACTTTCTCTTTGAGTTCATTCATATTTCACATAACTGTATGCTATTTTTTTCCCAAAATCTTATTGCCTTTTCTTTCCACTTGAAGATAACAAAGAAAAAAAAAACGAATAAAAAAAAATCAGCCACAAAAAGCACTTTTATTGTGCTTTGCATCACTTATTTCTTTGTTTTTTTTTGTTTTTGTTGTAAAATTGCAAATTCATGTTTTAAACTTGTTTGTCTTTTAGAAACGACTACTTAAGGGATCATAAACTTCATAAATTTTAAAGCCAAGGAAAATTACTTTAGAATATATCCCCCCCCCCCAAAAAAAAAAAAAAAAAAAATAACAATAATAAAAAATAAAATAAAATAAAACAAGAAGCAGCGCATCGCCTCTCTATTACCTTAACAAAAACACTTGGCACTATATTTCACTGTGGTGTCTCCAACATTTGCCTTAATCTCTAAATCCACATTTCAAAAAAAAAAAAAAAATATAATGGAAGTGGAATATGGTCCCTCTCACAGTTCTTGGAAATAGTTAAGCTCTAGTGATCTACGCATTGCGTGAATGTAAAACAAACATATACAAAATTTGATAAATTCAGCTGCAATTTGAATTCCTGATCACAATTTATATTCCATTTTATGATTTGTCAAATCCTATCTTGCAGCTGGTGGTGGACCTCACAAAGATTGGGAAAAAGCGACACTTATCTTTAGAGGACTCTAAAAATGGCGGACAATATTCTGTCTCGGGGGCTCGAGGACCAGGAGGTAGGGGAAGTGCAGGGGCGGCTAGCGACGACAGGAGCAGGAGCAGTAGTAGGTCAGATTTTCCTGCTGCCGGGGACTACGACCGCAACGGCTACTTGGAACCTCGTGGGGCAAAGGGTGGTGGACGTTACCTAGAACTGAAAAACTACGCTCCGGAACTGAGACATCTGAAAGATCCATACGGTAACCCGCTCGTCTCGCCCTCCGGCTCGGCATTTACACCGGTGCATGTGACGAAGCGTGGCTATCACCCATCTCAACCCAGCTACACCCTTGTCTCGCCTGACGAGGATCACGCTGAAAGCGCCAGGCAGGGGAGGTATGACTGTGGAAGTGATGTTTGCGGTGTGGAGGATCCCACTTACTTTTCACGGAATCAGCAGCTACAACAGCTTCAGGAGGAGGAAGGGCTTTATGAAAGAAGCAGGGAGTTTCAGAACGGGCATGCTGCGGATTCCCCAATTTACGGGAGGACAAGATATTCCGCAACAGACTCTCGGGATAGGCAACGTGACGATGATAGCCTCTACCTCAGGGGCTCTCCAGCCTATCACGCGCACTCTCAGCAACAACAGGCGGCCATATTGGCAGCCGCTACAAACCCCGTCAGCAGGAAATTCTCTGACCAAGATTTGTATTCCAGCACCGCCCCATATCGACAGCGCCATCCGTCGTCTACATCAAGCACGGCAACCAACGACCATCGGTACGCATCCGTGGAGTGTAATAACAATGTACAATCTAATGGTAATAACAACAACAACAACAACATGAATGTAAATAATAATAGAATATGTTACTCAAGAGGGCCGAGCAGCAGCCGTGGCAGCAGCAGTGAATCTGGTAGCGGAAACGGTGGTCCTAGAAACGGTTCCAGCGGAAGTTACCACAACTACACACGACCCTCAGACCCGCGGGGTCAGCCAGCAACTATGAACGGAATATACGCTGCCGCCCAATCGACTTCCTTCGTGTCAAACCCGAACATTTCTGCCGGCAAAACGGCGGGCGCTCGGGTTGAAGGCTGGGCCGCGCGAGATTTGGACGACGTTTTCCTGGACAGCAACGATGGTATCTCAAGCTGTCCGTCCGGAGTCGATTATAGATTATATCGAGGTCCAAGTCAGGGTCATCAAGGTTCTGGGTCAAGGGGTCAGGTTCATCCGGAGTCGACGACGCCATTCACAATGATAGGGTTCGAAGGTAACCAGGTTAGCTTAGTGTAGACTAAACTTGTCAAGTGGACTGTTTGCGTAATCTGAGAATACAGCTACAAATACATCAAACAGAGAAGAACTAGATGTTTTTCCAGTTACGGCTCGATTAGAAGCCCTCACAAGGATACGTCTTGAAAAAATATGATGTTTGTATCCCTGAGTTGCACTAGCTTGCCCGCAGTTACATTTTGAAATAGAACCTCCAGCTGTTCTTAATTTTCGGTAAGGGATGGATTTTTTTTGTGTTCTCCAATAACATGAAATGGCACATTAGAGTGACGAATGATTTAATCCGAGTGATTTCAAAGTCCTTCAAACTCTTCAGAAAAACTGTTACAATCATGGTACTGTCCATGTGGAAATGTGTTCAAAGTGCGAAGTTATAAATTATTTATCATCGCCGGGCTCTGTTGCTGGAAAAAAAACTTTTGCTTACTTGATTATTTTGCATAACTAATGCCGATTTTTTGTGAGAGCTCATTGTGTTGATAACTGATTATTTTTACTTTTTGTATGCTTTATAAATCTTGCTCAAAGCCGCTCAACTTAAAGAGAGCCCTTGATATGTTTTTTGTTGCACTAGGGCATCACTCATGTTCCTTTAATTTTGGTTTGTTTCAATGTTTGCTCTCTTTGCTTAATCGAACCCAGTATCTTATTCTTTCAGTCCTCAGACATGTTCAAGGACGAAAGGGTATATTGATTTATGATTAATTTCTAGTATAAAATAATCTTATGTAAAACATCATAAGCACGGAAAGAAGAGGGAAGAATTTTTTAGTAGTTCAGAGGTTTATATAATTTTTTTAGTTTTCTCTCCAGCTTGCCTCTAAGTGTTGATCTTTACTATGTAACTTTCTATAAACATGTTCATGAGCTTTTAACTGAATAATGTACGATAGATAAATATCGACTACCATAATGTACCTTTTACCTATCTGTGATTCAAGACAAGTACATGTAACATGTGGTAACCAGTAAACTACTTCAAAAATTGTCCCGCAATGGTGAAAAGAGCTATAAAACATTTAGCTCGATTTAGCAGGATATAGTTCGATCCCAATCTAACCATATAAATTCCAAGATAAAACCGTGGAAGTAAACATAGAATTTGGATGGCTTGATTTCAATAAGCATTGCCGAAACTTGTAGAAAAAACATACGTTCTTCAATCAGAAGAAACAATTATAATTCTTAATTAATTAAACTGCATAAAGATCTAGTCAAAAGATCCTGTCAAAAAATCGTAATAAGTTTTGATAGCTGCATTCTCAAAAATATAAACTGCATGTTATCATAAGCTGATAACAGATCTTTAAACTTCTCGCATTTGCATATTTTACGAAATGATACACATTTTTATATATTTGCATAGCACTAGTTTAGAAGTCGGAACTACAAAAAGAAAGCGAATGAATTAAATTTTACCTTTGTTTTAACTTTAACTGTAAGATATAGATTAAATGATATGATGCAACTTATTTTAAATGAAAAATCTAGTCAGTAAAAGAAATCAGGATTGTTTGATAAAACTTTTAGTAAAGATATCCCCTTTTCCTTTAACTTTAGACATTTTATTCGTATCTGCTTTGAAAAGTTTATATTTATGGGAAAAAAAAGATAACCTTATTTCATTCTTGCATTACAAACAAGCATTTATATATTATTTCAAGCTATGTCATTTTTATCTAATTAAAAAAAAAACAAAAACGCGCTGTTGTAACAATGTAATATTGTTGATTTTTGACACTATGGATGTGCACCTTATCTCTCTGTCGAACAATAGTTTACTTTTTTGCTAATAATGTTTGCAAAAAATAATTGATATATTTATATGATGGAAGAAGAAGAATGGTAGATCATCCAGATAGTTTTATTTCTTCCTTTCTTCAATAAGTTTTCCTGCAGCATTGATGCCGCACATTCCACATCTCCTAGACTAGCGTTTCAAAAGGTTTTTCTCTTAATATATCTCTAACATTTACCCTCGCTGCAAAAGAGCGCTTAAAATTAACAACATTCAGTTTTGGGTTGATTGCGGGTTCCTATTATTTTCTTTGCCAGCCCTTCTTAAATGCAAAAGTTTACCTTAACGACCTGAGTTAAGGATGTTAGTAAAAAAGATAAAAAAGATAAAAAAAGAACATTGCTTACCTGTTGAACCTGACTCTTTTTTTTAATTAATGCCCTAATTTACCGTATCTTTCAAAAGAAAAAAAAGCACACTAAGTAAACAGAATTTGAATGTCCTCCATGCCTTCAAATTCCAGTTCCAAAGCTCTCACATAAACGCAACCAACCACCGCTTCATCGATATCCTAGTGGCCTGTACTGAATTTGAGTATTGACCTTTCATTTTTGAAAATTTAATTGGTAGTTTTTTTCTTTGCATTGTTCATTGTAATTTTGATAATTCAGTATTGATATTTAAACTTCAAGAACTTTTGCATGAAAGGTATCGCTGTTCTTTAAAATTTGAATTCAAGCACAGAATAATATTTTGTGGAGCAATCAAGGGACTAACATGGGAGCATAACTAGGTTTAAAAGGTCGTCGTTCAAATTAAATATCTCCGAAAACTTTTTGAAGTATTTACAACCAAAGATTTGCATTTTAAGTAAGCTAAAACAATATTAATGATTGTGCAATAAAAAGGTAAACATGGCATTAATCACTATATCTTACGTCACACTTTGCGGTTCATTATAACCGTGCATGTTGGAATATGAAATTTTGATGATGTTATAAGGCATTGCTTGATGAAGGGTTAATTTGAAAGTGTAGGTAAGCCTTGGGGAAAACGAAATAACAGAGACACATTATTTTGTTTAGGGAAATAGTAGAAATGAGTCTTCCTCATTAGCCTAGAAATAAAAAAAGAATGTTTTAGAGATAGTTATACTCATGTCCGTTTTTATTTAGTTATAACTCAGTTTTGTCTTCGGAATAACAATAGTAATCCTTTGAGTAATGTTCAAATACAATCATGCTTGTTTGTAACATTTCTAAGCATAATGATATTTATGATGCCTTGCTTTTTAATTCATTAATGAATAATGCTTGTTCTAGACCGATAGGTCGACTATCTATTATTGTTTCAAGATGTAAATATGTACATAAAAAATCGCCAACCATGCTCATGCTCTAACAAAGTATATAAATATATTTTTTTTTTGCAGTTAACATGATATGGTAACAATTTTTGAAGTTAAATTCGACAAATGGTCAAAATTATGTCCCGCTCCGAGTGTGAAAGTTATGAGTTTGAGCTTTTACTGCCTTTGGTATTTTACAACGTCTCTAAAATTAATAAATTAATAGATTTTAGAGATGAATAGAAAGGGGGGATCGAAAAAAAGCATGGAAAAAAAAGGTTTAAAAGATCAAAATAAAAGAGAACAAACAAAACAAGAACAAAAAAATACAGCCACACAAAACTCAATTAATTTAACGGTCCCTAAATAATATATTTTTTGTCACGGCATGATTTTTCTTCATCTAATAATGTTCCAATTAAACATCCCGAAACCGAAATTTACATGAATATCCACCCTCTTCTACCCTCCTTCTTACATTGAGTCAGTCAAAGTACTAAGGATGTAATAAACTAAGGCTTAGTGACATTCAATGCATAATATGCAGCAGATTGCTAAGGCCGGGACCATTTTAATTTTTGGTTCGGTTGAAAGTCTTTAAAACCGACAAAGATCAATTACCAAAGGAAGTAGAAACTTATAAGCTCAGGAAACTGTATGATGGTTTCAATAGTTTTCACTGCACAGGTTTTCTGCACGTTTAGAACATTTTACCCAATCTTAGATCTACATAAATCGTGATTTGAATTATTAATTTCATGTGGTCATCTCTTTATAATTTCCCGAAATAACTAATCAAAGCACGGTTTTAATGAAGGTGATTATAAACTGCATTTATCTAAGCTGGTCTATTTTTAAAAATCAGTAACAAATCAGTCCAGGACATTGGAGTTGTTCTGATTAAATATGACGATTTACTCATTGTTATATCACGTTTTTTTTATCAAAATATTAATCGATTATAAATCTTTAAATCTCAATTATACGTAATTTATTGTTTTTACCTCAAATTATCTATAAACATGTCATGTATGGTAAAAATTTGAATCAACGTCATTAATGGTTCTTTCTGTGGTGTAAGAAAAATATAATAGACTATAATAGATAAATTAAATGATATTGTTTTCTTGATTATCACTTAGTCTATTTTAAGAGGAAAAGTCCAAAATAACTCATTTTTTTATATTATATGTCATTGAAATCCGTCAGATTTATCCTTTTTTCAAAATAAAGGTTGGCCGGGTGGATTAGATGTAGGTCCTGGAGCTTGACAAAGCCTTGTAATGTTCTAGTGTTTTTCCTCTTTTGGTCTCCTTAAGGACCTGCTCACGGTGAAACTTATAACCTGCAATACACCAAACACGTGACAACTGTTTACTTGTGTGTTATTTGTGCAATATGACCGTAAGAAACTCCAATGCCCTCTCCGATCCTCCTTTAATTTGTAAATACGGAGACTAGTGAAGGTCATGCTGAATACTCCGTTTAAATTGACTTTTAAAAAAATTGAAGAAACTTCGCGGGGATTTAATTCGATTTACACAAGTTACAGGCGAATATAGTTTGTCATCAATTTATGCAGGTTTCATTATCATCATAATCCATGTAATAGTATCGATATAATAATTGCTGTATTAAAGTACCACCGATGTTTTTTTATATTAAAGTATGGTTAAAAATTATGAATGTGGTGGAAACTTTCTTCAGATTTTATAGGTATTAAATAACACCACGGATTTCACTGCCAGCGTTCCAATTCATAGAAGGATGTGGTATAATCTTTGCGGAATAAAATCCCTAGACAATTTTGAAAGTGGGAAGCTTATAAAAACCATCAGTTAACTTAGTGATTAATCAGACAAATATCTAAACGAGGTTTAAATTGTGCAGTAATTCTTCGTTCGATATAAATATTTGGTCTAATAATTGAAGAGAGCTACCTCAAGTTTATGTTACAGCTCTGGAACTATAATTATTTTCACTGAATAAAGAAATGTAAAACTATACGTTTAAAATACAGCATCATGAACTTGTTTTTGTTCTTTTTAACATAAATTTCACATTTAAAAAGCTCTTCTTCATGACTTAACTATTTATGCCTCATGTATAATTATTGTCCTACTCTGTACTAAACCATGTTTGTTTTTCAAAATGTTGATATTATGAACAGAGATTCTAGTCTTACAGAAGTTCTCAGTAATTTTGTCTTGTGGCTAATAGCAATTATACGCTGTACGCAATAAAGCATCACTGTTGTGTTACATTTCGCCCATGAGTTTGCTTTAAGTACTTTGTCCAGTTATCTTCATCAGTACTGTTCTCAATTTCCTAAAGCAGCGCAAATAAACCAATCTTAAATTTTAGGGGCTTGATTTATTCCGGGGCTGTTTGTGTTAACAAATTCGTATATTATTATTATTATTATTATTATTATTATTATTATTATTATTATTATTATTATTATTATTATTATTATTCTTATTCTTATTCTTATTATTATTATTATTATTATTATTATTATTATTATTATTATTATTATTATTATTATTATTATTATTATTATTATTACTATTATTACTATTATTATTATTATTATTATTATTATTATTATTATTATTATTATTATTATTATTATTATTATTATTATTATTATTATTATTATTACTATTATTATTATTATTATTATTATTATTATTATTATTATTATTATTATTATTATTATTATTATTATTATTATTAATAATAATAGTAGTAGTAGAAGTAGTAAAGTAGCAGCAGCAGCAGAAGTAGCAGTAGTAAAGTAGCAGCATCAGCAGCAGCAGTAGCAGTAGTAGCAGTAGTAGTAGTAGTAGTAGTAGTAGTAGTAGTAGTAGTAGTAGTAGTAGTAGTAGTAGTAGTAGTAGTAGTAGTAGTAGTAGTAGTGGTAGTAGTGGTAATAGTGGTAATAGTGGTAGTAGTGGTAGTAGTAGTAGTAGTAGTAGTAGTAGTAGTAGTAGTAGTAGTAGTAGTAGTAGTAGTAGTAGTAGTAGTAGTAGTAGTAGTAGTAGTAGTAGTAGTTAAAGTGGTAGATGTAATCATGGCAGTAGAAGCAGTAGCAGCAGTCTTAGCTGTGACATTTATTATGCCATCGAATAATTGCTGGAATAACACGACACAAAAAAGCTTGAAAACCAATAACAAAAACACACCTACTAGTTCACCATCATCCACAACCAATTTTATTCGAGCAATCAATTCTATGACTTTGACCAGAACATTTTTTAAAAGTGAACAGATTCAAAATGAGTTTGCGAAACTTTTATTCAAAAGAAATAGAAAAAGAGAATCGACTTGATTGTTACAACAAATATTTAGTTGATAGCTGGCCATACCAGGGTGCTACACTAATCGACTTTTTTCTATTTCTCGTAGGTGAATACTTCAGATCTTTAATGTAAGTTAAGTAATCTGCAACTGATTTTGACAAAATAATCCACGAAAATAACGGCTCGAAATTATATAATTACTGATTACATCATTTGAAACTAATAAAAAGAGTCGTTTGTTAAGTAACTTACAATATAGGGTCGATGAATTTAACAAAACAATTATTTGGACAATGTTAACAAATATACAAGCATACCCCATAGATTAAAAGAAAAATAAAGTGCACATTAAAAAAATCTTAAAAAACAAACGTAACTAGTTAAATCGTAGAACAAGCTTCACTCTCTTTCAACCTGTTGCATACTGTTTTTAAAACCTTACTCTTTAAAATTGGTGTATCAATATAAAAATCAAGATAAAATAGGAAAAAATACCAGACGTATGTATTCAAATAATTTTACTGTTAATAGATTACCGATAATAGTCTAGTGCAATTTAGAAGAAATTAAGTCTTTCTTGATAAGCTTTAATTGGAATTTACCTTTTATTAGTGACCAATATACATGCACAGGAAATAAAAGTGGAGGAATTTTTTGGAAAAATAGTAAAGAATTGTGGTTGACAATCTTGATTAAATGGACAACAATTACAGAAATTTCTTTTACGGTTATAAAGAAAATGAAAGTGGTGATAACCGTAATGATTGGAATAATCATGATGAAGATGATGAGGAAAATGATTATTATCGATATAATAAAATTTGAAAAAATGATAATGATCTTGATGAAGATGAAAGAAATAATAATAATAATGATGATAAAAATGATGATTATCGAGATGATGGTGGTGGTTGTGATGACATTTGACAAGATTTAAAGGTGGAAATCGAAACAGCATTTAAAACGACCCAAGTTTTATTGTGTGCGCACAGAATGATTTACGAGCAAAGTCTTAATTTCTATCCGATACTCCTCTCTAACTTAGGAGAATGTCTATTGAAGCTGGTTCTTCTTCTTCTTCTTCTTCTTCTTCTTCTTCTTCTTCTTCTTCTTCTTCTTCTTCTTCTTCTTCTTCTTCTTCTTCTTCTTCTTCTTCTTCTTCTTCTTCTTCTCTCGCTATCTCTCTCTCTCTCTCTCTCTCTCTCTCTCTCTCTCTCTCTCCCCCCCCCCCCTTTTTTAAGAGGTGAACATTTTAGAAAGATTTTCGTGGTTTCCTATGCATCTCATATCATCATCAGGATTATAATAATAATAATAATAATAATAATAATAATAATAATAATAATAATAATAATAATAATAATAATAATAATAATAATAATAATAATAATAATAATAGATACTTTTAAAGCGACATAATATTAATCTAATCAGATGCTCTTACATAATAACAATAACATTTTATAAAATCATAAAGCATTAAAAAGTACATACAGTACATACAGCTAGAAACAATGATTTTGTCTTCAAAGTAAAGTAAAATTATGAGCAAGCCGTATGAAAAAGTGTGGTTTTTAACAGACGCTCATGGCTTTCCTGCCTCACGTTTGGGGACAAGCGGTTGTAAAACATCACAAATACACAGGGGTGCATCACCATGCTAAGATTTATACATCAATAACAGAACCCTCAGATTTATCCTTTTCCTGTTGGGAAGGCAATGGAGATTTTTTAAACTGGTTTTATATGGTCTCGAAACTCAGTGGATGAAACTATTCCGTCTGCCAGGTTTAGATCCTTTGCAGTCAACAAATGAAACGTTGCGGCAGAGAACTGTAATGATTAGGACGACTCGGACAAAAGAGCTCATCAAAATGTGGGCAGTCTTTTCATCTATGTAACTTAGAAGAATTTTTTTAGATCTAAAAAAAAGGACTGTCTTCAAGCTGACACTTCTAATTTCGGTCTCTCATCGTTTATTTGTAGTAAAAAATGCATCCAAGCTTCTTAACAGATTTTGACAGTTTAATATCATAGTTCCATGTGACATGGGAAAAGTCAACTTTTTTGAGAGATTTGTCAGAGCACAACATGAATATATCTGTATAATCACTATTTAACTAAATCTTGCTAGATGCCATCTATTCATACTTGGTGACCTGAAACCTGTTAAAACATAAACAATGCAACAAAAGCTGAGCATGTGTACTTTCATACAGTGATTCACCACTCAATAAATATCCTTACATTACGGGACAAGTAATTTCAAGATGCATCAGGAAGGCGTTTTGCCCGTTTACTTAAATGAGGTGTTGGTGATTGCTGAGACATTTGGTTTTTGAAACATAAACGAACAAACAAATTTTATGTCATGTGATGGTGCAACCTGCAATGGCGATGACAGAAGCCTACATACGTCATTCTGCTCATAAAAAAGAAACCTGTTCTTTTCTCTATTTAACACATTATAAAAAAAATATATACTAGATAGACTTTGCCTCTGACACCAATACATGGTTATTTAAGACTACTTGAACTGTAAGACCCATCGTGTATTACAACAGACCGCTCAAAGCATTCAATAAGAACAAGATAGATCTGCTGCCAACTTGGCTTTAAAGGAATGGCATCTCACTAAAGTTCTAACCTAAACGCTATAGGATAAGGCAATGAAGCGTTACAAACTTGATTTTGTCATGAGGCAGATCACCTTATATCATTGTACCCCAACCAACAAATACTAAATTCGCTATTGCATCTCTTTGATTTTAGCGACTGAAAACGTTTCGAGGAGCAGTCAAAAGGGTCATAACAATAAACATCCCTTCTTTCAAGCTGAATGAGATGGAAACATTGGGTTTGCTGAAGATGCAAAGCAAAAGATAGTTGCTTAAAATATACTTTCTACCTCTGAAAAGAATTGATTGAATCTACCGGATTTCTTTGAATACTTGGGCGGCCAGAATCTAAACCAAAGAATCAAATAATACAGTAATTCTTTTTTCAATCAGAACATTTGCAAGCGTCCTAAGTTCAGAATTAACTTACTTTGCTGAGAAAAGACAGATAGAATAAAGTACCTGGTACTCGTGAATAGTAAATCTAGGTAATGGAGTTAGTCAGGAGACTAAAAAACTTTATGCATAAAAACCAGTAACCTCCACACTTGTCAAGACTGAGGCAGGCATAAACTTGTAGTGGACGTAAGGTCTGATGAGAATGAGAACGATGATTATGGTGACACAAAACTAATTAGCTGACAGCTGGGATTGTCATGACCATGAGGGTAAAGTTTAGAATTAAATTGAAAATAATTTTTTATGCGAAGACTCAAGGCAGAGAGGAGGATGAGGAATGATAAATGGACTAGGAGAAAAAGGATGGAGGAAGGATGAAGGAATGAAGCAAACGAACCAATAAATAAAGCGATTATAATATGGAGAAATCATTTCGGTTGAGGGATGATCTCTCAAATTTTGGCAGATTAGCGTGTCAGCCACGTGTCATGCACTATCATCAGTTCATATCACTGGTATTATTGGTGGCTTGGGGAAGGTCCGTTTGGGACCCGCTTATATAGTAAGGTGACAAGAGAATCTTCTTCAGGCGAAGCCGGAACTGTGAACTAAGGGTCGTGTACGAGATAATGTTGACGAGAGGAGACACGCAGTCAAAGAATATGAAGATGTCGTTCATGAGAATATAGAGATGCATCTCCTGGCGTCCCTCTCCAAACTCTGGAACGAAGATTGTGACCAGCGGAAGCGCACGCCTAAAGAGGACCAGCACGGCGAAGACAAGGGAAGAAACTACAACCATGGTATTGGTCTGTCCCTTGACAGCTTGGGTGCGAGACTGAACTGCAGAGGAGCACGGATGACTGTCTTTGAGGGTCGCTTTAGTCCTCTTCTCGTGGCGCTTCAGGGATACAATGGTCAGAGTGTTGAAGACTAGGGACAAAATCAACGGAATATACACGAATAAAGCGTGACCAATGGTCAGCACGAGCCAGTACTTTCTAAAGGCGACTGGGTTAGTGCGATAGATCTCAGAAATGATTTCTTCGGTGTAGAATGTCTTCTGGTAGTCAATGAGAGGCTCCACTTCTCTGAAGAAGATGATGAGAGGGGCCGACTGGTAGGCCAGCATGCTTACAACGATAACGGCAACGCAAGTCTTGGGGCACGTCACGAGTCTCTTGTTGTAGCGCCGCAAAGGGAACGCGACAGTGAAGAACCGATCAAGGGTGATCAATCCATTGTGCAGAATTCCTATTCTGCCCAGACTGATAGGCAACCACATGACATAGTACACAAAAAACTGAGCGTACCAGGAGTTCCACGTTATATCGGAGTTTCCTTTGTAGAGTTTTACCACCCGAAATACTAGATAGGCGATGCATTTGAGACCCTCAAATAGATTGAAGGAAATCACCAGAGGCTTTCCTTTGTATACAAAGTTTTTGTCCCTGAAAACCGCCACTGATAAAATAACGGAGATCACGCTTATAGAAACCGGAACAATTATAACGCACCGGAAATAAGTTAGAATCGTGTTTAATAGGCCCCGCTTCAAAATTCCTTTGTCTCCAATTTGTATTCCGTTTTCTTTTGGGATAGTATTATTTGTTGAAGAATTATTTCCCAGAGAAGATTCACCAGTGGTCATGTTTTCCCAAAAATCTACTGCTCCGTTAACGTTGGATGGTTCGAGGTTTCCTGAAATGTTGACGCGTTTAAAGTGCAAGGCATTTGCAGATAGCAGACTGCTTTCGTTTTCAAATTCATTATTTTTCCAGTAAACATCAAGGCTTAGATTATCAGACCGATTTTTCTTGCCTTGTGTCAGCTCGGCGATGCTAGTCTGTCCGTATTCCTGTGTTTCTGTTTCCCTCATCATGTCGTGCAGGCAGCAGGGAATATCACCGACTTGACCTCGGGTTTGTGGTGAATCACTTTTGCTCTCAGGAGAAGGTTCCGCTCCATCGAAGTCCAAACCGTTGGAAAAACTGAGGTTGGAAGAAAACGGCCAATCATTCTCAAAATTTATAAAGTCCCAATCTTCGGAAGGCTTTTCGGACGAAGAGATTTCTGCTGTCGCGCTCCTTTCAAGAGTTTGTATGCCTGCCACTGAAAATAATAGCCGCAAATAATAGTAGTTTTAACGTTTGGTTGAAAAAAATGATCCACCCCCCAAAAACTGAGGAAAAAAAAAAAAAAAAGAAAAGAGTGGAAAAGAAAAAAAGAACAAATAAAAAATAACCAGGATATTGGTGTCGTAGAAAAGAATGATACCACAAACCATGCACCAATATTATATAACATTTATCACGTTTTTAAGAACCATAACAGTACCAGGTCGATTTATATATTATACTCGAGATCTATTAAAGTTTAGATAAAGCCACCACCCGCTACAGTTATTGGAAGGTAAATAATAATGAACATGATGACAGCACACCTGATTTGGTCAGTTCCTGCATGCACCAGAAAATATAAAACCTCCGTACATCTACAAACTTCAGTACACTGAAATATATTACTCTATTTCAGCACTTTTTAATACTTAACTTTTTTTTAGCATTCTTAAAAAAGAAAAGATCCATCAATACTCCTCAGCACAATCATGTAAATGAATGAGCATAATTCCTAAAATACAGCGAAAGCTTTCCTAAGTATCAACTTGTCAAATTACGTTAGGAAGTTAGGAATAGTGAATCTCTTCATGATTTTTTTTTTACATTAATCGCCAGTATGGAAATCAGCCAATTCTGTATTTTCTTAAGGTTCTTTAAATGCTTAGCAGGAGGCTATACAATCCCTCAAATAGTCCCCAACAAGTGCACTGCTTGCGGGAGTTCATACTGCGCATTTATCTCAACCGAAAAGAACATGAATTGGCGGCTATGAATGCCTTAGCCATTTCATAGGAATTTGTAACTTCATAACTAGCGTTTAAAAATTTACTTCTTTTTCATGTTTAAAAAAATTTTTTTTACTTATTTCTCAAGTTAATCTCGTATACACTTTTTGAAAAGATACCGGTTAGATGTCCTTTTGACATAAACAAACGACAATTTCAGGTAAATGCATTAGATCCAAACATTATTGCAGGATCAACTTTGAATACATTAATCATAGTAAAATATTTTCAATGTAGATAGCTTATTGAAATAATCAAGGGATTAGATCTTTTATATTCTTCCATACTTTGAGACCTGTAATATTCTAGATTCTCATGTGTTTAGTCGCAGTACAAAGTCTAGGCTTAAGCTTTTTTCCCAATATGTACTAATCGCATACTCAATTAACTAAGTAAAACCTTACCAGAGTTACCAAACTTCGAGATCTTACCTCTTTCCTGCCCGATGAAGTTCGACATTTTCATAAACTATCTTAAGAGGTTTTGGCCATAATAATGATGATGATGAGGATGATGCTGATGAGGATGATGATGATGATAATGATGATGATGATGATGATGATGATGATGATGAGGATTATGATGAAGATGATAATAATAATAATAATAATAATAATAATAATAATAATAATAATAATAATAATAATAATAATGATAATGTAATAACGACAATAATAATGCTAGTAATAATCAAAACAACAACAACAATATCAACAGCAGCGGCAACAACATGAGTAATAATAATAATAATAATAATAATAATAATAATAATAATAATAATAATAATAATAATAATAATAATAATAATAATAATAATAATAATAATAATAATAATAATAATAATAATAATAATAATGTTGATGATGATGATGATGATGATGATGATGACAAAAATTTTGCTGAATGCCTTAATTCACTAAAGGAAAAAGAAAATCAACGAAAAATTTGCAACATGTAAAAAATTCTTTATTTAATAGTCTAAAATTCATTCTTCATAACACAATCAACAGGGAATTTTTATATACAGCACTCCCCTTTTCTAGATTTTGGGCAAGGAAAAGGTAACTCCACAACTTATTTTTTTCACGTTGAGCAGACCATTCTTGAGGCACTCGAGATGTTGTGAAACTACGTGAAGCAGTAAACGTTATCAGGTTATTTTTATTTTTATTTTTTTTTTGAAAGAAAAAATTCTTTCCATCTGCATTTTATCAAGATTTCTTCGCGAGTGGTTTGTACGGCAATATTTAAAAGTTGATGTATCAATTTTATAAGTTAAAATAATTATCCTTTATCCGATAAAAGTGCTCGAGCTGCCTCTTGTACAGGTACAAAGCTGTTCTTCATTAAGATAGAATTATCAAATATCTCTTACTTTAAGTCATTTAAAACTTCGAAAATTTTTAATTGTTTCATTTGAATGTGTCTTTTCTACAATATAGTGACATTACTTGTAATGTATTTCATGGACATTCTATTTTGATTGCAATGCTCGCCTTGTCTCGACAGACCGGTAAAGTATTCATGAGACAGCCCCTAAAATTTCACTCTAAAATGCATCCTCTGCTGCGTGATGAGTACCGCTCGATTTATTTTGTTCATGATAGAAGATTATACATTTACTTCAAAACCTCTGTTTTCCCCTTGTTTTAGACAATAAATGTTTTATTTTTCCCTTAATAAAGAGTTGTTTACGTCTTGAGGAATTTTCTTTTAGCTGTCTTTTCACGGACATATTTCGTTCACCTCCTATCACTTTAAATCTCCTTTTCTCAGAATAACTTTCATCAACAGGAGGAGAGGACATAATGACACAGAAAGTCAGCTAAGCAAACATTAAAAAAAAAAGTCAAACTGATGATTTAGAGCAAAAATCTTTGATCTAATATTTAAGGATTTTCTTATCCACACGATATCAAACGGGAAAGGAAGATTACAATAAATACGCCTATATTTACACTGAAAAACACGATGGTTAAATCAATAAAAGAGGATCAGGTAGAAATTCTTAGAGAGCAGAAAACTCAGGCAGACACCGGCTAGGATTATCCCGAACGAATGTGAGACGTCAGATTTATATGAACTACGTGCTTTATTCAGTATAAAAACAAAATTTCGTGATTATCCTTTGAGGACTAAATTCTAAAGGCTTTCACGAATTTCAATAATTATAGGAAACATCCTTATCAAGCATAGAGGTTCCGATCCCTGGATTGCACTGAATAAAAACATCATAATAGTTGTCCTTTGTTTTTAATTTTAATGTGGAAGATCTGGATCTAGCAAAAGCTTGCCAAGAGCGATATAAAGTGACGGTGAAAAACCAAATAACTAAATCTCTAAGAAGAAGAGGTAAACAGGCCGTCTTATAATTGTTAGATCTTCTTGCACATGGTCACGTCGAACTCAAGATTAATTCTCTTTGGAGTTGGTCTGTAAATCTGCTTAAAGTGATTTTATGCCAGCAAGATATTGTATCAGATCAATAAAATATTACAACTAATATATCTAATAGAAATGCTGCTTGTGAAAGTGTTACTTCTATTGCTGCTGCTGCTGCTGCTGCTGCTGCTGCTGCTGCTGCTACTGCTGCTGCTGCTACTACTACTACTACTACTACTACTACTACTACCACTACTGCTACTACTACTACTACTACTACTACTACTACTACTACTACTACTACTACTACTACTACTACTACTACTACTACTACTACTACTACTACTACTACTACTACTACTACTACTACTACTACTACTACTACTACTACTACTACTACTACTACTACTACTACTACTACTACTACTACTACTACTACTACTACTACTACTACTACTACTACTACTACTACTACTACTACTACTACTACTACTACTACTACTACTACTACTACTACTACTACTACTACTACTACTACTACTACTACTACTGCTACTACTACTACTACTACTACTACTACTACTACTACTACTACTACTACTACTACTACTTCTACTGCTACTGCTGCTACTTCTGCTGTTATTACTACTAATTTTTTAAAATATATTAATAATAATAATAATAATAATAATAATAATAATAATAATAATAATAATAATAATAATAATAATAATAATAATAATAATAATAATAATAATAATAATAATAATAATAATAATAATAATAATAATAATAATAATAATAATAATAATAATAATAATGATGATGATGATGATGATAATAACAACAACAACAGTAACCAAAAAAACAAAACAAACGATGATGATAATGATGATGATGATAATACTAATAAAAATAATAATAACTATGCTACTACCACTATTGCTAGTACTACTACTACTACTACTACTACTACTACTACTACTACTACTACTACTACTACTACTACTACTACTACTACTACTACTACTACTACTACTACTACTACTACTACTACTACTACTACTCTACTACTACTACTACTACTACTACTAGATAACTAGAGTTATAAGAAAGAATTATAAGAGCTAGCGTAAAAAGAAGCAGAGAGAAAGAAAGCAAACACGAAGGAGAAAGATAATGTTTAAAGACCTGAAATTGTCCTTTTCTTTGCCCGTTTTTTGCCGTTTGTCATTTTCTTAGGTAAAAAAATTGGTTGCTGAAAATCATGGTTACGAAGATCACTCGTAGTTCTGACTATTAACATCTCTCAACTATTTAAACATAACAAGGAAGATTGTGATAATTTGACGAATGGATGGTAAATTCATAAAAGGACTACGTTTTACAGATATGCCTACAAAGTAAAGAAAAGAAAGAAAAAAAAAAAGAGGAAAAAGAAAATCAAGACAAAGAAAATATAGTTCACAGAATGTAGCTGAGAAAGAAAACAGATAAAAATAATTGTTACTTTGAACTGAATAGCGGGATCAAGCTGTGAACATGTCAGATTGAGACCATAATTCTCGATGTGTGATTTTTCAACACACAGTGTAGTTGATATTTAAGAGATTTTTTCATGGATACACAAGGCAAAAAGACTAGAAAATGAACATATTAAAGAATTTGACAGTTAACTTTTTCTCTGCTATTTTCGTATTCAGATTTGAATTAAACATCTCTCTTTTTGTGCAAACTAAATAAATTGATGTAGACGGACTGTTAGCTCTATTATTATTTTAAACTTAGCATCACATTAGATGCAGCCAAACAGAATTATTCATCTTTGTTTTTGGCTTTGTAGCCTATGCAAAAAGGCTGTGGATACAAAGATCCCTGCCTAATGTCAACAAATTTGCCTGCAAAATAATTTCTAATTCCTAAAAACTTTGCCATTCATTTGTTTGATACAGTGCTCACTCAACCTAATTCTCAAATCGAAATATTGATTGAGGAGTTAGTTTCATTATTGAGAGTTAGATTAGTTATTTAAAAAGAATTGTATGTTTTTTTGTCGAAGAGCCAAGCCATAAGCGTATTTCTAATAAATTGGAATCGACTATAGATGAATTGTTTTACCTTGCGACGGCCAATTTGAAAGCATCATAAACATTCTTAAGATCCACCACCAGTCTTTCTTTTTATGTGACAAATAGATATTGAATAATGGCAAGGAAAAATAAATCAAGGAGGACTATTTAATGCTGAAATTACAAGTATTAATTTTATTACATATTTGCTTTCTGCCACAGATATATTGCAGACACACAGTTACCAACCCATAAAGGCACATATAATATGCATCACAACAGAAAAAAAATAATAGCAACATACCAGGTCTTGACTTTACAACAGGGAAATTAAATATGCACAAGGCCATCAAATAAACAAAACCTGTGTAAGGATCAAAAACAATTTGGTTCCGAAGACTCATGGTGCTTTCTTGTTTACCCTCAAGATGCGACTAATAAAGGTTAGGACCATTTAGGAAATCTGTCTGAGGAGTTCCTTTAAATAGGCCAGCATTTCATCATTCGCAGAACCCAATGTACTGCCCTCCCCCCACCCACCCTGAATCCCCCCTTCCCCCCCCCCTCTCTCTCTCTCTCTCTCTCTCTCTCTCTCTTTGACTGAGCAATATCGCCTGTAACCAAAGGCCAAGACAGTTCTTTACAGCAGCCAGTAAAGAGCAAGCGAGAGGGCTGACCACAAGGCTTCAGGTAGATATGACTGCCATATGTCTGTCCTAACCTGCCTCGCGACCGTCTGTAAATGATTTCCTCCTGAATAGCGTATTTTAAGGTATTGTGCATCGAACGAGTTTATCAAAGAAGGGGAATATATCTGATGGTTAAGACATTGCCACACAGCAACTCATTGTCAATAATTGATGAATGTTGTTGGGCATGTAGAACTGATACAATTACTTCCAGTCAAAAGTAATTAAGTTTCATCATAGAGGAACCTACACAAACATGCCTCTTACTGGATTTTCTATGAATTGAAATTTGGAGCATACAATTCAAAGAATAAGTTTAAAGTATTTTTAAAAGATATACAAAAATTTTGGGAAAAAATTTAATTTTAAATGTCTGACGTTTTAGCTATTACTCGCTAGAACTTTAATATAGGCCTCTCTTTATCTCCCTCGATCTATCTATCTTCTGTCTATTCATATAATGTGTCTTGATCTAGAACTTTAATATAGGCCTCTCTTTATCTCCCTCGATCTATCTATCTTCTGTCTATTCATATAATGTGTCTTGATCTAGAATGTTCATTATCTTTACCTCTCCTACGATAAATCCAATTTCTGTGTTCAATGCAGTTCCTGTTGGATTTCTGTAATGACTAATAAAAATGGCTTGGCGTATTTTTCCAGCAATGATTTGACGTAACCCTTGTGCATATAATGAAGATCTGTGTGAAATTGGGCATTTTGTTAAGTTAAAGATTTGTTCAATGTGTAAACCCTGTAGCGAGTTCTCTGTTATTCTCATTTAAGATACGCGTATTTCTAAAGTGGCTATTCTAAAGTGGGATTCGGTTGTTATAATTTCCGATTATGGAGCCGCTTTTTATCCCTTTGAATTAAAAATTTGTACAGTTTTGCGGCACTTATGTAAAGAGATGCATGAAAAATTTTGAACAATTATATCTGGTATTAACATAATATATTTCTAAATATATAAACAATATAAATCCTTCGAGCGGAACTTCTTTTTCCAAAAAATGTATATATTTATGATATACGTATATATATATACATATATATACACACACACACACACATATATATATATATATATATATATATATCATAAATATATACATTTTTTGGAAAAAGAAGTTGCGCTCGAAGGATTTACATTGTTTAGAAGTTGGACGTAAACGTAAGACGAGCACTACATTGACCTCCATCTAGCTTATAGTTTTCCTTACAGATACTGGGCAAGTTTTCTTATCTTTTGGACTTAGGCCTACTCTAAATTGTACTCTCAAAATGGTAATAGATGAAAAGTGCACCGATCTTTTATAATTATGTGAGTATGCATCTATTACAGTGTATAATCTTTATTGCGAATTCATATTACAGTTTCATTCAAGTGCCATGAAAATCATAAGTTGGACTTTCCTATAACTAATTTAAAATTTTTTTTGTTGTTGTAATTATGAATGACACCAACATATATATATATATATATATATATATATATATATATATATATATATATATATATAACTTTTTTTTCAATAAAAAGGCTTTGACTCCAAAATACGTAATTTATCAGCAAATTAGTGAAAATATTAGAATTAAAGCAAAGAACAGGGAAACATTGATAGCAGCCGTTGAACCAAGCAGTATTTCATACCCGACTTTTTTAATGTATACTTATTTTATATAGGTCTACAATTTTATGTTATTTTCGCGGCTGATGTTGAAACTGCACTTATTATGAGTACGTTGTTGCCATGAACTTGAAGCTGCTTGTTGTAACCTTTTTCTCTAAGCTTAAAACAGTGGACTTTTCGGATACATTTATTTGCCATACCATATTTATTTAGCTCCGCTAAATAATATAAACACCTGTCATTTTTCAACTAATGGCCCAATAAATATCTCATTTTCCTTCTCGTGACATTGCTCCTCTCGCTTCAAAGTGATTCAAGAGCTGTCATGACCAAGATTATCCAAAAATAGGAACTATAACTAAAAAAGACGGTAAAATAGAATATCGTCATGAACTGGTAGTTATTTAAGTGCCGTATTGTTTTGCTATGGTGAAATGCTTTGAAACCATAACATCTTTAATAGCCTGTGGAAAAGGAAAAAAATCAGTCGAGGACTTTTCATGTATTTATCGTATGCTTTTAACTGAATGACCGGTAAAATGTGGTTGACGATCTTTGTTTATTTTTTCTTTTGTTATTTATCTCTTTAGGCGTCCATCATCGAATTAATTACGAGTTTTATGACGTCCAATGTAGAAAATGTTTAGCCAAATTGGGTGGGCGAAGCATGCTTTAATCAACATTTGAAATATTTTTCGTTGAAAAATACTGCATGGTGCACCATACGGTTAGAAGCTGTTGCCACTAAAGCACTATACATTAAAGATTAAAGGAGAATCAACATCAAGAGAAACTAGACTTTTTTGATGAGATGAAACGTAAGAGAGAAATAGCATTTTGATCAAAGGTCAGTGGCTTACAACTTTGTCATTATTCTACCTCTTAGGGCTGTTTCATTCTGCCCAATGAAGCACCTGTAAACATACACTTAATGGATCTCCTTTTTGTAGCCCCAAATCAAGATGTATTGTAATTCTAACTAGATCTAACTACTATGATTTTTATTCGTTCTAAAAACATGTGTTGGAAAATAAAATCACTTTTCAGATTCAATAACTACGCTTAGCGACAAAATTAGAATTAAAGAAAAGAAGTGAAAATATTTGAGAGAACAATGACGTCACCAAGCCATTGGCCTCCCTGGGATCTAACTTGCAAATATGTTTTCTTACATTTTCATAATCTATCCTTGTATACAAAATTCAGGCATTAAAGGGCATCCTGTGCAATATTGAAAATAAAAATGGAAAAATCATTACACTATACTCCTGTATTTCCTGTGCATGAGGACATTCATTTTACAAAGCCACAGGAAAATGGCAAACAGATTTTGACCCTAAAGAGAATCAATGGAAAAGCGATTGTAAAGAAAATAAATTCCTTTGTAACTAAGTTTCTTTGCCGGTTGAGAAATATAGTCTTCTTCTTAGGTTTTTCAAACTTTGTAACACGACTGTCTACATGTACAAAACGAATTTCATGAACATAAATTGTAGAATAAGCCCATTTTGTCGCTCTTTATCCGGTGCTTTTATTGAAGTTCTACATTGTTAAGACCCGAAAACAATAAGAAACTGGTTAAACTCTATGAAAGTCTTCTGTTTAAAAGTGTGAGTGAGTAAAATAAGTTGATAGCTTGATAGAGAAAAAAAAAGGGGGGGGGGGGGAGAGAGAGACACAGAGAGAGAGAGAGAGAGTTGGAGAGGGAGAGTTAGAGAAAAAGAGAGAGTGAGAGAGGGAAAGAGAGTGAGAGAGAGACGGGGTGCGTGAGAAAGGGAGAGAGAGACAAAGAGAGAGAGAGAGAGAGAGAGAGAGAGAGAGAGAGAGAGAGAGAGAGAGAGAGGGAGGGAGAGAGAGTGAGTGAGTGAGAAAGGGAGAGAGAGACACAGTGAGAGACAAAGAGAGGGAGAGAGGGAGGGAGAGACAAAGAGAGACAAAGAGAGAGAGAGAGCGAGAGAGAGAGAGAGAGAGAGAGAGAGAGAGAGAGAGAGAGAGAGAGAGAGAGAGAGAGAGAGAGAGAGAGAGAGAGAGAGAGAGATTTTCAAAGGTGAACTCTTCTTTTTACATTTACTTAAGCCGCTGAGAGGACAACAGTCGCATTCATGGTGACTTCAGTGACCAGCAAGGGATCAAACAAGGAATGAATGGGATGGGAAATAGCAAGTATGATTTCTGTCTTTGTTGGTATTGTTGGATTTCTAGACAAAATACTCGGAAAATATTAATGTAAGTTATGTTAATATTGTCCGCAAAAGATAATGATTTTACATTG
>JAWDGP010001945.1:637500-650000 GCA_033675545.1 Elysia crispata
TATCCTTAAAACATTTCATTACACGTGGGACACTCTTGCTGATGGAGACCAATTAACTTTTTAAAACTACGACTTGTGAAGAACTAGTAATTAAGCACTGTTATAGGGAAATGACACCATGCCTCTTTCCGCCTATTGATTTTTCACTGATCCTCTCTGTCTTTAGGAAAACAGAAACATGTCCATCTACAACCTCAAATGAGGCTGATCTAGCCTGACGGAATGAGTAGTTAATGAATTATCATTCATACTTTCATATTTTTAAACAGATACCCAAATGTAGCCATTGCAACCGTGTGCGTTGAGAGAGTTCAGTTTTTTAAATAAAAAGCTTAGTAACTCTCAATAATTATATATGAGTGAAACTGACTTCTTGTTTTATGGCCTATGACGTTACAATGTTTAAATAACCTTCACTAATAAGCTACAGGATCTGGAGAAGTATTTACGACCGATTCAGTGAAATGGTTAGTAGGTAGATTAAGTAAATCCGCCAATAAACGGATGAGTGAATGGATAAGTGAACTACTAAACTAGGGAGTGAGTGGTGGGTAAAAAAAAATAACATCACCAAGTCAAGTAAGTGGTTGAGCGTTAGTGCAACAGTTTTTTTTTTTGACTTATTACGTTCTAAAGAAAACCAAATAAATCATTAAAAACATAGTCCTTAAAAATATGTCTAACAGTGAGTTTGGGTTTCTTATCCACTCATACAAGCAACACTATCAATGAAGTTACAAGGAAAATAACAGTTATTAGCTTACTTTTAAATTCAGCCAGCTTAAACTCCAAGTCTTCCACATCATCATAATCCCCGTCTTGAAGGAAACTCTGGATATTTCGAAACATATTTTTGGATTATTTTCTGGTCCTGCATGTCTTTAACACATTTCTTTTTTTTTACACTAGATTAGTGTTGTCATCATAATTCATACCTAGAGAAACTGAAAATTGACCTGCTCATCACCATCGTACCATGTAAAACAAAATTATTTCGTGTAGCAATGAAAAAAAAAAAGGAGAACGTTAAGAACAAAAATATTCCACAAACACGTTTCCGTCCATGCCAGCATTGACGAGTAAACAGTGATAAACAAGAATTAATAATCAATTGTTTTGCGCTTATTGGAAATAAAAAAAAAATTAACTTGCCTTATTTATTTCATCTATTTCTGTTTCAAACTTGGCCATGTGCTGCCCGTAGACCTTTCCGCCTGCAGAAATAAAATAATATCACAATTGCAAAATTACAGGGGTAGTTAGAGTAGGCTTTTCAGTCTGCATAGCATGTTGGTCATGTTGGATTTTTACCTTAACCAACACCTTAGGTAAAAAACACAAACTACCGTTCTTGCGGCAATTCCTCAGTATACTGTAATTATTACTTTGATAATTTTATCCTAAGTAATACATGTATCATCATAATGACAGTGGCGTCAGTATCGCATGCCATCTCTGTATCCAGACATTTTTGTTGTTTTTATCTTCAACAATTTCATTATTATCAAAATCATCATCATTATCACCATCATCACTAAAGTCAATTAGACCAGGCAAGTAGTGACTCCAATCAAAAGATTTTCTTCGCAGCCATTTTAAAGGATTGAAACATGGATTCACAATAGAGACCAATGAGTATCCGTAGTAACGAAAATATTTATAAGACTTAGTGAAGATTACTTGAAAGATCAAAACAGCCGTCAGCTCCGACGATGCATAGACCTAGGTGATATTTTAAAGAGGTCAGAAAAGCCCAAGGAATAATGCCACAGTAAAGAAAACTTTAAAAAGCTGATACACTTCCTGTAAGAATTGGGAAAATTCAAGACAGAATGAACTCAAGATATTACCGGAAGCCTAAAAACTTTGTAAAATACGGTTACTTCAGCTTAGGTAAATGAATTACATTGACCGTACCGCTTGGGTTTGCCATGGGTAAATTATTCCCAGTTTTATGAGGCCATGTTGAATGCGAGTGGTATATCGACAAGATCAAGCATGTAGAAAAGTATCTGCTACTGACGTTTAATAACCGTACAAGAACCATGTGACATGATATAAAAAGCAAAAAACAAAACTAATCGGGCCTTGCAACCAGAATTTTTGTTTAAAGATGATTTACCAGAAAAGACTTTAACTCCAGGTCATAATCTCGGCTGTATTCCCTCGTATCATGTGCAGAAATAGAAGTGATTTTTTTTCTTTTTTCTCCTGTCTCCCTCCTCCTCAGATCTCTTTTCCTTGTTGTTGTTATTGTTGTTGTTTTTGTTATTGTTGTTGTTGCTTTTGTTCTTGTTTACTTCTTCTTCTTCTTCTTTTTCTTCTTCCTCTTCTTCTTCTTCTTCTTCTTCTTCTTCTTCTTCTTCTTCTTCTTCTTCTTCTTCTTCTTCTTCTTCTTCTTCTTCTTCTTCTTCTTCTTCTTCTTCTTCTGATATGATTCCTGCAATTATTCTTACCTTTAGCTTTTGACGTCTCTACATTTTCACTCCACTAACTTCCTTACTACCCTGCCTCTGACTATCTCTTTTTCTCCTTTCTCACTTTCTCTTCCTAGATTTTCCTCTCATTTTTCTTTTACTTCCTGAAACTCTTTCTTTCTCTCTTCCTGTTTGGTCTCAAATTTGTACCATGATACTGGATTCTTCTAACGTAGTCAAAAGCTGAGCCGCTCAGGGAAGAGACGTAGTTCAATCAATAGTGTACATTCTTTTGGGACTTTGCTGGCCCTCGACTCGTCAATTTGTATCCTCCAATCACAATAATAAGCCTCTCTGGTCTGTTTTCCTATACTGACCCGATTTCTCTCTCTCTCTCTCTCTTTCTCGCTCGCTTGTTCTCTCGCTCTATCCCCCAAACTGTCAGTCGCCGTCACTTTTATTGTTCTACATCCTCTTTAACGCATTTCTCCACAATTTTTATCTCTTTTCATTCACTCTCTTTGCCTCTCTCATTCTGTCTCTCTATTTGCTGCCATTGCTACACACGATGTAAACACAAAAAATTTTTTTTTCCATAAATAACTTAACAGTTGACTGGCATCCCCTCCTCCTCCCTCCTCTCTTTGTGTTGACTTCTTCCCCCATTGCATCATCGTTCTGTCACTCAGTTATTATAAAAAGGCTGATATTTCTTTTTTTTTTTTCCTTCTATCATGCTCTGTTTACCAGTGTTTACGATGCATCTTTTCATCAACTGCTGAATGTCTTCATTACGTCCTAATTAACTCGATTCCACCTCTTTGTATAACGCTCTTCCCACGCCCCAAACAGTTTCTTCTCAAAGGCATTCCCTTCCTTCTTTTGTAACTTCTCTTCCATAGCCTCTGTTATAATAAATTCGTTTACTTTGATTTCATGTACATTTTATATCCTAGATTTCCATATTCTCTCTCTCTTTCTCTCTTTCTAGCTATATCTGTCTGTCTCCATTCACTATATTTCTCTCTCTTCATCTCTGGCTCTCACTCTAACCTTATGTCTTTTTTATTATTATCCATTTTCCTCTCTCTCTTTATTTACCTTATACTAGTCTACTTTGCTCGATTTTTCAAAATTTTCGTTTCATAAGTTCCCTCTATTTTTTCTAATCCCGCCCCCCTTTCCCCCCACCCACCCACACGCTGAGCTTTTCTCTGTCCTTCTTTTTCTCTTCCATAACCAAAATTATACACTCTTGAGGTCATCAGCATTTGAGCTAGTTTTTCCATTCTGAGGGAGTAATTTTGCGTCGCTAGTTGACGGGAAGCAACTTGACCGTCTCTCTCTCTCTCTCTCTCTCTCTCTCTCTCTCTCTCTCTCTCTCTCTCTCTCTTTCTTATTCTCTCTGTAACTCTCTCTCTCTCTTATTCTCTCTGTAACTCTCTCTCTTATTCTCTCTGTAACTCTCTCTCTCTCTTATTCTCTCTGTAACTCTCTCTCTTATTCTCTCTCTGACTCTCTCTCTCTCTCTCTCTCTCTCTCTTTCTCTTATTCTCTCTCTTTTCCTCTCACCTCTCCCTAATACTAACTCATTGAAGCATACTCTATTTCTGTTTCTCTCTTATACTCTTTTTCTATGACTTTTTCCTGTCTCTTTTCGCCTCTCTCTACCCACCGATAAATCAATAAATCTATCTTCTCTATTGTCTAATAACCTATCAAAGTTTGAGGTCCATCCCCAACCACTAATCTGATTGTTGAAAAAGAGGTTTTTGCTTTACTGCCATATAATATTCTGAACATAACACGAAGCGTACTACAACAGCTAAAGAGCTGCCAATGTGCTTGAAGGATATCTTGAACTAAGACTTTATGACGAGTGTTATAGAGGTTTTACTCAAAACTAATTTGAGCAAACCTAATGTTACTGCTGATTTTAACAACCCATGGAGCGCGTAGATTTCACACTTCATCTCCATGATCATTACTATCCTCTCTTACTCATTGGACACACACACACACACACATATATATATATATATATATATATATATATATATATGTATATTATCATGTTATAAAAAAAATTCCTTTTCATTATCTTTCCATCTAGCATTTTATCCCACTAGTCACAACACAATCAGTAAACTGATTGATAAATATAATACATGTACTAATTTAATCCCAACATTAATCGATTAAGATAGAAATAAATAAACCAAGAAATGTAATAAGGAGGAATAAATACATACCAAAAAGATCATCTTAGAGTTGAAATGTAAATAAGAAAACTTGCGTGCATTCCCTCTCTTTATTCAAGTCTCTATTTAGTATTGAAGGCTCAACGACCTGAAATATTTACACATTGCTGATATCTTGTGTCATAGCTGCAGAACTTGATTGATGGAGTAACAACATTCCTTTCTCGGCGCAAGTCCTTGCCACATAACCGCCATAATCCTTCGCCTCTTTCACATACATAATTTATTTACGCCTGTGCAGTGAACACACACTACTTTGTCATTCTAACCTCTGCTTTCTGCATTAATCGAAACCACTGTATTCATTATTATCATCATAATCATCCGTATCAACATCTTCGTGATCAGCAGCAGCATCAGCATCAAAATCATAATAGACATTATCAACCACTCTTTCAATCCCTTAAAGGAAAAAAAAAATTGGAACTTTTTGATTTCCCTGAAGGTTAAACCTATCAGTTTCAACGATCGATGGAGATCAACCTTGACTAATTACGTCGCAAAGTGAGCCAAGGTCATCGTTAAGGACCCGTCATAAAACCTGCTGAAGCAAGTCTATAAAGTGCACACAATTATGCTTTAATCTTCAAAGCCAAACCCATTAAATGGCTGAAAAGGATTTTGAATGTGCTAGATATCGTTTACTTGACATTAGGCTCTGTGTCACAATAAACAATCTTCGCCAAGTGCGATCCTCTCACCCGTCCTTCATACTGTCTTACTGTCCGGTCAACGCTAGCTCTATGAAAGATCATGTCGTAAAGGTCTTCAAGTTTTAGACATACGCTGATGCTTACGTAAAGCGGTTACTAATTAAGGAAGAATTTACGATACACTGTTAAAATGGCACCAAACGCTACCATTTATATACATAGGAAGCATACCGATTTATACCTTATTTTGTTTAGGCCATTAGCTCGATGCAAAACTGAAAGAAGAATCTAATATCTGCTATGAAATCTGTTATTTTCTTCTTTCAATTTACATAATAAAATAAAACATGCCCTTGTCTAACATCAAGTTACGGTAAAAGGCATACTCATTCTGATAGAGTGGAATCATGCATATTGCACATTAATTCATCTTTCTAATATAACGAGTCCAGGCTGAGATTCCTTCCCGATTGCATCACTAGCTTTAATCTAAAACAAGCATGGTTGATCAAATCTTTCCCGTAATACACGGTTCACTTAAAGTAATATCAAACTGTTTCTAAGCTCTATTCAGACTGAGTCAGGATGAGCAAAAGACGCTAAACTTTAATACCGTGTGGGATTTGAACTGATCCTGAGTCTTAGTAGATACACGCCAAATCGGTAAGCTACTAGATCTACAATATTACTGTTCTTTTAACATGACGAAAATGAAAGGCTTATGGTTAATATAATAAACTAGACATATTACATCACGATTATTTTCATAGCATAGTCTAGAGTGAAGCATTATTATTATTATTATTATTATTATTATTATTATTATTATTATTATTATTATTATTATTATTATTATTATTATTATTATTATTATTATTATTATTATTATTATTATTAAGTTCTTGCCTCTTGTTGAAGAGAGAATGAGTCCATGCAAATGTCTGGATCGTTCAAAGTTTTTAACTAATCATGAAAGAAATGCCACGATAACAGCCCACTTGACAGTCAAAAATAGTTTGCTTCTATACACAAAGAAAACGATCATGCCATGAGCAAAAAAAAACAAAAAAAAAACAACATGACACGGCAATTAAATCTAGCTGATGATAGATGCTCTTTTTTCGTTGTTGGTGTTACGAATCACTACCAAGAAAGTCTCGAAGCCTCGACATAGCCTTCATATCACAGCTAAAAGCTCTAACAAAGAAAATTCTTTTTTTTTTCCTTCTTTTTAGTTTAGAACAAATCATGATAATAACAAAGTTTTGTAAAACCCGAATAATAACACCGGGTGTTTTCAACATTCATTGTCATATAGTTCTAAATAAATGGGCAGTTGCGAATTCCCGTTAGGCAATGTATCTTTATGCACTTTATGCGGGGAAAAGTTTTCTCATAAGCGATGTTTAAATCATAAATAGATTGGGAGAGTATAAAAAAATAGTTGATTTTATAAAGCAAAATAAGGACTAACTTTTGTGCTTTAGAAGACTTGTTATTTATTAATGACGGATACATTTCTTGAATTCAATATGAAGATATATTCTCTCCAAACTCCTTTCAGCAAGTGCAATGGGAAGTAGTTTACTGTTTGCGAAGTAAAAGAAACGAACGAGGATTATTTTATACGAAAAACTACTCTATATCCGCCTTAAAATCATTTGAAAGTGTTTGTAGCCAGAATCTCCGACTGTGAAAAACTCTTAATATGAATCTATATCAAGCTTGTTGGGAAACGTAGACCATCTTGTTTTACACTTCTCTTTACAAACCGGATTCTCCCTAGGCCTGTTCCGTTTAAAAAAAATCATCATAATGAGTAACAATTGTGAGAAAACTTTTCTACTACTTAGAAATAAAAGCTTTCTTAGTGTTTAAACTATCTCGTGTACAGATTTTAGAGGGTCAGCGCTAGGGATATTATAGACAATTATAGATTTTTGGAGATGGTTATAAATGTACTATAGATGAAAGTTTGAAATGGATATTAAAACAGATACGACAGAAAGATAGACGAACAGATGATCAGGTTGTCTAAACAGATTAGCAGAAAGGTGGAGAAATAGAAAAAATAAATAGATGAGTAAAACGACGGGTAACAAGATCGAGAAACATGCTTATAGTATATCATAATACAGAAACAAGTTAGAGATGAGAAAGGAAGAGGAAGAAAATATAGAAGGAGAAAGATAGAGAGAAAGAGAGAGAGAGAGTGAAAGAGAGAGAGAAGGATATAAGAAAGAAAAAAACAAACTGAATAGATATAGACAAAAACAATTAAATACATAACATTATAAATTGTAAGATATTACGAGATTTGGGAAGATCATAAGCATGAAATCTTATTGAATGTTGAATAGAAGTATAATTATAGTCTCTTTTTCTAATGTATACAAACAACATGAGTAAAGCCCCTATCTTTAGCTTTATTGAGATCGCCTGATCTTTCAACACAACTGATAACACTTTCAAAGGTATCTCGTAGATAACAGTCTTTCCGCTTTTTGCTTTGACCGATAAACTGAATGATTAGATTGAAATCAAGATAACGAAAATATAAGTCTATCCTCTGCATAAACAAAGCTTATCTCGGTATTTCATCTAGGAAGTGAAAAACGTTTTATCTAGAATTCAGGCGGTTGAGTAGTTTGAACAGCCATCTTGATAACGACAATTTTTTCATCTCTGTAGCTGAGTTTATGGCATTGTTCTTTCAAATTTATTTGATTTGGTCTTCAAAAGATTTGAAATCAACTTGATGTAAGTCATTATCGGGTAGGAATCAAACTGTTCATTCCTGCTAGTTATATTGTCAAAGATCTCGGTAACTGTTAAAGCTGCGGGGCCACAGTGTGGTTGTATAAATTGAGTCAATTTATTCTTATAGCTATTCGGCTATTTTGTAACCGTGAGATATCTATCGGTCGCCTGAGGTCTTCGATTTGAAAAAGTCAAGCAGCTCACAGGTCAGAATCCTCTCATATTGACTTCATTCTGATCATCCTGGGCCATTATCACAAGTCAAAGGCTTTAAACTGCTCACCAACAGATTATGAGTTAATTGAACATATCTCCGATTTCCTTGACTTATCACGATGAATGATAGTAGTTATTATTAGTTGGGTCTATCACGGCACCCAATTTACTAGCAAAGGCACATAAGTTGTCAGCAACAATTACGTCTATACTTTTATTGTTGCATTTTTGAAGATTTTGTTTCGATAACCTTTTTGCTTTTGCGAAAGGAAGATAATACAGATCAACTTTTGGAGGAAAGAACGTTTATACAGAGTATTGTCAGCGCCAATAGAGGATTGCAGCAACAACACTTACTCACTAAATGCCTCTGTTTCAGCAATGACTTAGATTGAGTTCCTACAATGTTTGTTTCAACATTATTTACAAGTTTAAATAGAAGTTCAATTTTATTTCAATCCAGGTTTCAATCATACAGAAATATGAGCGAGGAAACAAAGTTGGTAACAAGAATGAGCATGCGAAAAATCTAACTTACAAACATAATAAATTAATATAAATAGAAACATAAGAACACATGCAGGAATAAATCAGCCGAATCTATTGAAGTAGTCTTTCAGGTTGGTAATACAATGGGAAATAAGAACTTCACACCAGGAACACACTATTGATTCTTTCGACAAGTTTGCTAGAGTTTGTTTACTCAGCATAGTATTTAGAGTTACACAAACTGTTTTTCTTAAAATGTTATACTTTAAAGATTGGAACATTTCTCGTTTGTTAAAAGTTTTCTTTCACCCGATAGCTTTTGACAGACAATCGGATAGTAGAATATACCACCCAGCTCTTAACTTCCACCTAAATGACATATTCTTTCATGAAACACAGGCCCATCTGCCTCGTTTAGTGGAAAGTTGTTTGTTACTAATCCATAACTCTTTTGTGACAATCACGAGAGACAGAAGATTGAGATAAGAGGCATTTGGTAGATAATTTCTATGAAAAACAAATATTTGATGTTTCATTGAATATTGTGTCATGGCTTTGAATTTAGTAATGTTCTAGCCTTTTATCTAATTTACTGATATTATACTTTCAATCAGAATTAGATCATTTCTAAAAAACGCCCCTTTCACTTCCGTATTCATTAATTAGCAAAATCGTAAGCGAGTAAATCAAAAACTGTTGGGTACACTAGCTAATTACAAGACCACTTTTCTATGTATTCTATCTGACATAATATTGTTTATTCACATTATTTTGTAACGATGAAGTAAATAAAAATTCAGAAATAGATATGGATCTAAAACCTTGTGAGCATTATGTATGTGTTTATGCCAAATTATTAACAAAGTCGATAGTGAGATGTAAAATTCGTTCTCCAACTTTCTCGTCAATCCAGTTCTGTTTCGTTTTTAGTAATGTGTAGCATGATTGCAGCTATCAAGAAGCATACACAATTTTGGCAACGAAAACGCCAGGGAAAATTCTCTGCAGATTGATTTAGGAGAGGATTATTTTGACTTGTGCCTGAGTTTTACCTCAGTTTTGCCCTAGTCTTATTATAGCAACTGCTGCGTGGTTAACTGAGGAGATGCGGCAGACTAAATTCAAACCTGTCAGAAGTAAAACATATGTTTACGGTTTTGCTTCACTATAATATGACATTATAGAAACAAATTCATATATATATATATATATATATATATATATATATATATATATATATATATATATATATATATATAAGTAGTCTAAACATGTGAAAAGCAATATTACTTACCTTGCTTATCAGTTGGATTTAGCACAGACATTCTTGAAATTTCTTGAGCACCACAACTTTTCGTGTAAGATATTAGAGAACGTTTGCTTCGTTTTCAAAATAGTAAAACTAAAAATGTTTTCAGCTGATTATCAAAGCCAGCTTGATCCGAACGATAGCCCAATCCTGCAATCAGGAGCTGTTAGGAATGCTATCGTGCAGACAATATTTATCAGATTTGTTTGCTGCGTTGTGTTTCACATTCAGGATCTTACTCGACTTGACACGGACTAGATCCTAGCGCTAGCATTAAAATAACGTAAAACAGGATTTTTCGGTCCATCGAATTTTACTTCCTCGTAGCGCTTGTTTTTCTGTCAGTGTCATCAAATGAAAACACGAGAGAACTAACTTGAATATACGTTTTTGTCAGCGTAACGGAAGGGGGAGAAGGGAAAGCACCTGACTGGGTTTCAACAGTTACTAGAAATACGAACCAAAACAGGATCACTTAGATAAGATAAGATTCTTTATTCTTCTATCATCAGAAAAATCCTTAGAAGGTCAAACATTACTGTGTTAAGCACAGAGACTAACTCTCTTTGTGTGTATTCAACTAGAATTTGAACCAAAAAAATGGGTAAGGGTTAATTATCAGAGTATACAAAAATGAAATTGCATGTTCCGCGATCTGCAAGAGCTTTCTTTGAAAGAGGCAGAGACGGATTAAGAGAAAGAGAGAGAAAGAGAGGAAGAGAGAGAGAAGAGAGAGAGAGAGAGAGAGAGAGAGAGAGAGAGAGAGAGAGAGAGAGAGAGAGAGAGAGAGAGAGAGAGAGAGAGTTACACAAGCGTAGTAAAAGGGAGAGAAATAAATACAGATAAATAAAGAGTAAGAGAAATAAACAAAGGGAGAGAGAAGAAGAGAGGAAGTTGGAGAGGTTTAAGTGCCACTTGTATACTCTTGTAACAGAGGGCAAATTAGTCACATTTATAATAATGCGTGTTTGGTCGACTAAAGTTTATATGAAACGTGTGGCTGGAGCAGAGTTTGCAATCTGGATGGAAACGAATTAGTCTAAGATCAAAACTTACACCAATAACGCAAAACCAATAAAAGCACGAGTCTAACATTGTAAACGTAATAACCATTAGAATTTAACAAGAATTTATGAATTAGTTTTTTTCCACTTTCACAACTATCAACAAGAGTCTCTATTTAGGAACTGAAAATTCACTGACAAAAAAGGAAAAGTTAACACACGTATTCATCCGGCATTAAGAAGGAAGGACGCCAAGTTCAGCACGGAATAAAAGATTGAAACACAAGCACGTTTGTAGGAGTGTTGTGCACATAAAGATGGACGTTACCAGTGACCTGTTGGTAGATAGGTCTGAAGGGAAATGCCTGGCCTCGCACGTTCAAGCTAGGATTATTAGTCTTGCCCAGGGAAAGTGTTGAGGGGGGAGGTAAACTAGAAGGGGCCGGGGGGAACAAGCATCCCATGGCCGAAATTCGCTGTAGCACTCGTTAAAAGCCAGTGGAATCCATACCGGTTTTTTCTTCGCATTCATCTAAGTCTGCATACCTCTCTCTCTCTCTCTCTCTCTCTCTCTGTCTGTCTCTGTCTCTCTCTCTCTTTTTCCCTATCTATCTCTCTCTCCCTCTCTCTCGTCTCTCTTTTTTGCATTCATATATGTCTGTATCTGACTCTCTCATTCTCTCTCTTTCTCTCTTATTCTTCCTCCGATCTACTCTACACATCTTTCTGAAACATAAAACCTGTCACTCCTCATTGCATGATCTAGCTACACATATACGCTTGGCAGAGAGAAATCTGCTTTGTTCGCATTGCACAAATGAATGGTAAATGACCTGCATGAATTGGCATAGTTTGAATAACTCAGTTCGGGAAATATCCACAGGTCCTTGCTCAGGTGATTGCAAAACACAATGTTTGTTTCACTTTTTTTTTTTTCTTTCTTTCTTTCTTTTCTTTTTTTTTTTTTGATTTTCCGACGTGAAGGAGAGGGCATATTTTGTGCATGGCTGAGCATTTAATGGCAAAATCAGACCGATATATTCCGATCCTTGTCCTTGAAACCCCTCACCCAACCTTTCCCTGTTCTACACTTTCCAATCAAAACAAGACTGTCATTATTTTTATTGGTATAGGCACTGTTGGAACAGGTAGTCTACTTTAAAGACTTTCAACACAAACTACTGATAGATTTCTGTAAGTTACTGACTGATAATAACAAAATTTGTTTATTTTTTTCAACTCGAACAGACAAATCTACTGCTTAATTCTCTTCCATCCATCCTTCACTGCTCAAAATAGAGCGCTTAACATCAATAACAAAAAAAAAAAAAAAAAAAAAAAAAAAAAAGAAAAAGAAGTCCAGACAGTGTACGTTTCTGCTCTTCTCTGTT
>JAWDGP010001945.1:655000-670000 GCA_033675545.1 Elysia crispata
TTGTTTTGTTAAGCAAAAGCATGACTCATTATGAAACAATGCTGCACTGAATTAATGAAAACAAACACAGCTCATGTACTAATTGCAGTATTGCTTATATAACATGCATCCGTTTTGTTTTACAATTATCTGACTCATAATGCTTAAAAGGTAAAATAACTGCATGGCAGCGGCTCTCTCGCACTGAGCTATGAGGAAAATAGAATGATCCCCAATTTTGCAAAAGAAAAACAAAGTTATTGTTGTAAGCAATGAAATCAGTTTTATTAATGCTACTACTACTACTACTACTACTACTACTACTACTACTACTACTACTACTACTACTACTACTACTACTACTACTACTACTACTACTACTACTACTACTACTACTACTACTACTGCTGCTGCTGCTGCTGCTGCTGCTACTACTACTACTACTACTACTACTACTGCTTCTACTGCTACTACTGCTACTACTGCTACTACTGCTACTACTACTACTACTACTACTACTACTACTACTACTACTACTACTACTACTACTACTGCTGCTGCTACTGCTGCTACTACTACTGCTACTACTGCTACTACTACTAATACTACTACTACTACTACTACTACTACTACTACTACTACTACTACTACTACTACTACTACTACTACTACTACTACTACCACTACTACTACTACTACTACTACTACTGCTGCTTAGACGATGTCAACGAGATGACGACGTCTACTGATGTTCATAATAATAATAATAATAATAATAATAATAATAATAATAATAATAATAATAATAATAATAATAATAATAATAATAATAATAATAACACTAGTAATATTTATAAGATGATACATGAAGCTATAGAAATGACGGCTATGATAATGGTGACAATGATAGCACCATTTGTGTATCTATCAATTTATCTATATTTGTATTTATCTATCTATCTATTGCCCATATTTATCTATCTTTCTCTTTCATCTATTTTTTTATCCATACGTCTTCCAATTTATCTATTTTTTCCTTTCCGAAATTGTATTCAATAATCTTTAATAGCTGTTTTTTGTTTATCTTTAATCGTTATTGTTTTTAAAATAAGGATATCTCGCAGTTGGATGTGTTATGATTTTATTTCTTGTCCAAGCGGAAAATTATATTTCGTCAAAATACAGTTTGCGAATACTAAACATGGTTTGAAGAAGTTTTTCCAAGAAGAGAAATTGGAAAATTGAGATAAATTCGAATCATATGTTCCTTTTTCTTTACATGTATTTTTAGAGTCTGCATATAGAATTATGGTTAACCATTCGTACACAAGACACTGCAAAATTCAGCGTTCTCCTTGTCAAAGGAAAACAACTTTTACAATCAACTTCAATGGAGTTTTTAACCATTACAAACGCTCAATGCAGATTTAAGATTAATAGTGTCGAATATACTAAAAATCTACAAAAAGATCTATAATTACGATTTCCATCATGACTTTGGCGTTAGGATAAAAAATAAAACAATACAAAACAAAGATGAGAGAGAATAGGATGTATCATTATTTCATATGCAAATGGCTCGGTGAGCACTTTGACTAGAGAGCAGACTTTCATCATTGAAACTAAAAATACGCTTTGTTTCACGCCACGTCAACATAATTCATAATGACATGATGCATGGCAAATCGAGTCCTTCGCTTGATCAGGAAGTCTGTTACTGTGAAATCTTATAAGGTGAGGCTTGTCTTTAAAGTGGGGAATGATACAATACTTTCATTAAAAGAAAAAGAAAAAAAAAACAAGCAAATAAGAGGACAGGTATCAGGAACAAATATTTATTTATTCAAAACCATTTCTTTCAACTAACTTGGCAAATTTGCAACTTTTAACTACAACTCTGTCCAGCTTAACTAGAATCTGCGGAATTTTTTGTTTCATTTATCACAGATTCGAATATCTCAATCAAATGTCAATGTGAATTACCTTTTTAAAGAGATTAATACTCAGTTGGCACACGCGTTGTTTGTCTCAATTTTCACATTAGATAGGCCTATTAAAATTAATGGACAATTTCTTTTCTTTTCTTTTTTTTTGTAAACATTGATATTACCGTATCTCTGTTCTTAAAATTTGACTCCCAGGTGTGCAATATGGATTGAGAGGCATCAATATAGATTCTGCGATGCATAAGAAAACAGCTGATCTCAAAATCATTTTTCAATTAAATACCAACTTTTGTGACAAGTGGGACATTTCTTTTTGTAGAAACAATATTTTTTAATGTGGAATGAGTATCACTGCGGAAAGCACTGCTCCCTACACCTTAAGAAGCTTTGCCTATGGCCTAACCTAATACAACAAAACCTTCCACTGGGGGCTTAGTGTACTCTAGAGTGAAAGTTCCAACCACCTGGCCATGGTGGCTACTATCTGGCTCTCTAGGTGTCTTCGCCCTTTGAATTGGGATGCTAAAAGGCATGTTGCCGAGATCGCTACCACCGCTGCCATCACCACAGAAGCGTTGGGAGTAGAAAGGACATTGCCAAGTTTCCCACAACTCTATAGTGTCTGCATCTGCCATCAGTCTCTCTTTAGCCTTTAAAGCCCGGGCATATCTTTTCTGCAACTCTTCGAGTGTCTCGTCCACGTTACCATCATAGTCTTTGTTACATTTTCTATCTTCGTTTGCATCATTGCTATCCTGCGTGCTAACAAAAAAGTCTTTCTTGGTGATAGAAATCCCTGGACCTGATATTTTCGCAGAGTTCTCAAGCACTTTGTCAATGTGGTATTTTTTGTAAACGGGAGTATCGATAACGTTTCTCGCTCTAACTCGGGCGCTTCTTGTCGGCTGAGCGTACTTTCCTTGCACAGAAGAATACACAGAAGAAGACTTTGAGTCCCAATGATTTTCAAAGTGTTTCCGTCCCGTTGGGGATAAATCTGGCGGATTCGTGTGGCTGTCAATGGTACCCGAAGAAAATGAGTATGTTTTATGAAACAAATTTTTTGATACCTGCGATTGACAACTTTTTGATTTTCTAGGAAGCACAGAGACTAGCGAGGTCGAACTGAAGTCAGAGCTATATAGAATAGATCTCACAGGACATTCAATTGATTCGGAAACTGGTGTTGAAATTTGCGATTGGCTTTCTAAATTAAAGGCCTTCGCACTTGAAATTAAAGTAGCCTTCTCTTGTACTTGCGCCTTTTGAATCGTGAGACTGAGGGGTTCGTTAAGCCGTTCTTTGCTTACAATATCTCCATGAGGAGAAATATTGGCGGTATGCGTATCTAAGCATTTGGCGGATTCTAAAAAGTGATGCTGTATAGGATTGACAGAAGGGAAGCTGGTTGTATCATTCGTGCAGTTGGTGGATGCTTTGCTTTCCTCTACTTTTTCTTTTTTGTTTTCATTTGAAGAGGCTGCTTTCAACACTGTACGGTGATAAGTCGTTAAAGTATTCTCACAACTTTCTAATATATCTGTGGTCTGACAAACATTTTGCGCTGCTAGAGGGTTGTCATCTGAATCGTCATGAACCTTAGTTTTGTTTTGATCTTTTACATCTGAAAATCCACATTCATTGAGACTCGTTGAGTCGGCTTGAACCTTGTCTAAAGCAAAGCCACAAAGGGGATTAACCTGGTAATTGTTACCTGAAGAGACACACTTCTCAGGTTCTTGTGCATCATTGTCATGCAATTTCGCAGAAATGAAATTCGACTTGGCAAAATAGTTATCACTAGAGGAATCTGGGTAGTAAGAGGTACCTGCGCGATATTTTTTCATGGCAATGTTCTTTTGTGCAGTTCCAAGAGTCTTTAGATTCGGTACTTCACATAGTGAAAGTATCATATCATCCTCTCCGCTCTTAATTGCCACTTTACCTCGCAGATGGTAAGGTCCTATATGAGTTGTGCATGAACGTATCTGATCGAAGTCATGGGAATAAAAGTCTTCTTTTTTTTTAATGATATTCTTTGACGTTAGCTTTCTCCACACGCTGAACATTTTTCTAGAACTTCCGAGGATATTAAATGAATGAATGTTGTCTGCGTTTAAATCTGTCTTGGTGTCTAAGTTATTGGCCACGAACAGCATACGCGGTATTTCCTGTGAAATTAGTCCTCTCTTTTGCCACACTGGTTTGAAATACTTGTGAGCGGTGAGTGGCGAAGCGTGCGATGAAGCAGGAAAAGTCGTCTCCTCATAACAATTGGCTGAGAAATGCGAGTCGTGTGCTTCATTTTGAGTTTTAGAAGACACCGAAAAGCTTTGATCAGATTGGGACAGACATCTAGACAGCTTCGCTTTTTGCTCCGATTTCGTTGAATTGCAAATTCGACGATATTTTTCTTCAGAGTGGAGAACTAGCCATTTCAAGCTCGTTAAAGCCTTTGGTCTAGTTTTACACACAAACAGGTCCAGAAACGATGTAGGTACGAGGATCTCGCCGACAACATCGAAAAAGGTTTGTTTGGTTTCATATGGCGATGAAAAAGGATGCGGCTCAGAATTATAACGCTTGACATTGAAAGTAATTCCCGCTCCATCTGTCGATTGCTGACCTAAGTATTGTATTGGTTGTATATCACATGTAGAATTTCCCTGTGAAGAAATTCCCTTTATTTTTGAGCATTGTCTGTTATCAAGACTAAAAACCCCATTTTGTTGTTCCGCAGGTTTGGTCTCAGCTGTTTTTGGCCTTGCATTAGTTCTTTTATAAGAGAAATACTTTATAAGGCTTTTGACCCTTGGTATTGAATGTTTCAGTTTTGTGCCAAAAGACCTTTTGCCAGTACTTTTACTTTGCCCATCTACAGCTGCTAAAATCGGTGGCTGTAAGTCTATACTTAACCTTCTATTGAGCGAAGGCGCATCGCTAAGTTCATTGAATGGTCCTAATCTGTAGTTTAGACCCGATAGGTGAAATTTTTCCGCTGTAAATTTTTTTGATGTGTCGGTATATTTTGCATCCTCTTCTTTAATGACTGTCACTTTGTTGTTACTCTCCTCCCGACCAATACCGGTGCCAGCGAGATCGTTGAAAATGTTCCCTCGAGAATCAGTCCTTATAAAGTTAACTCTGGAACACCTTACGCCTCGATTCCTTTCAGTCTGAGAGATTGTGTTTGTGAATGGCAAGCTCTCGCCTATGTGCTGATTTTGCTCAAGATCACAAATATGAGTCTTGGCGTCTAGTTTCATTTTTACATTTACCGCTGAAGTCTTTTTTGATAAAGTTGCAGGTAAAGAATCCTTATATGGAATGTTCAAATTATGATGATTATCCTTAGTTTCCTCAGCTCTTTGCACAGCATTGCTGTCCTTAAATAGCTGTACATTTACGTCTTGCTTAGTTTTAAAGGACTTCCCTACAGTCTCAAAAATTGGAATATCATCCTGTTTCATACTGCCTCTTTTCTCGGTTTCGTTGAAATAAGTTTTCAGCAAAATTGGGTGTTTTGTTCTTGGCATTTCGGGAGACTCTAACCATGAATCTTGTATTATACATTGATCCTCTTCTTCCACAACTTGAGGACACAATAGAGGTTCTGAGATAGAAAATGAGAAATATTTCCCTGTAGATTTTAAGACCGATTTCTCAGAAAGCCGCTGAGGCAACGGTAAGATTGGCTCAGATAAGCTTCGTGGAATGCCCCGTAGTACCTGCTGATCTGTAGACTTCTCAAGAAAATTGCAATCAAATATGCTGTTGTTGTTCATCTGAAACGAAAAACTGTTCTTTCTCGTCGGCTGGAGCGAGCTGCGACTACTTGAGATTCTAAGCGCAGCATACGATGGATTTCTCGACTTGATGCGAGATTCTGAGACGGAGAACCTCCTTGACAGTTTGAGCTCGTGCTTCAATAGCTCTAATTCTGCAAAGCGCCCAACACTTATCTTGCCAGAGGCTTTCAAACTCTCCCTTTGGATGTCCAATCCAGATGAATATTTTCGGGGGTCTGTGATAAGACTATCATCATCGCAATGCCTGAAGTCTAAGTCTTGGTCAATGGAATCTCGCCAATGAACTTGCCTTGATAAGGGAAAGAAAAACAGATTATATCTACATCTCTCTCTCTCTCTTTCTGTATATATATATATATATATATATATATAAATAAATATATTTATATATATATATAATATGTATGTGCGTGAGTGCATGCGTGTGTATATGTGCAAATATGGTTAATATATAGTGGTTCCAAATGTAAAACAGGTCATTGGGATCACAATGAGATTAGAAAATTTTTCAAGAATGTTTATTATTCTTTTATATATAAAGACTGAGACTTATAAATCTCATAATACATACCAGAAAATCTATAATGCGGTCGCGGTGGAAAAAACAACAACCAAAGGTTAGAAGATTGAATGGCGAATCGAACTCTTTCTGTTACATGTACAATAAAAAGCAACCAAGCAACCTGACTAAAAAGATTTTAATAATTATCATACAGGTATAATAAGTACACCATGAGATATTGACTGGTGGAGGCCGTCAAAGAATTCAAAATTAAAAAAGAAAAAATGACGGCCATTAGGTGATCAAGAAAAGGACGAAAAAGGGCAGTAATTACGATAAGAATAACGAGAAAGGCGGGATGGAGAGGAGAAGCTAAATGAAAAACAACGTGACCTGTAAGATGCGCTGCTACTCGATCTCGATGAGGACGAATACTGGTTGATGAGCAAATTTTGCGAGCTTGATGGGAGATTTTCATCTTGCTGGAAGGATTTGAAGATCCTGGGGGTACTTGAGGTAGCATAGGGGAAAGGGATGCCTGAAACGGTAGGAAAGTAGGTGCAAGAAATTCGTTTTCCCGACTTAACACTCAAGTTGATTTTTTTAATTTCTCACAGGAGTGACAAATAAAAAAGATAAGGAGATAACATGCACCATCGACTTATAAAAATGGAAAGTCTGGTTTAAATATATAATAAGTAACACCTCAATCAACATAAGCCTTTTATAGACTTCAGCTCAATCAGTCTCAAATATCATGGTATCCCGGTTTCATATTGTTTCATGAGAAGACTCAGCTTTTGACTGTTAAACGTTAGCTTCTCAAATAGAACTACTTATCTTGGCAACGTTGACACCTTTTCCCTTTCCAACACCTTTTCTTTCTCTCATCTCTCTTTCCCTCTTTTCACTGTCTCTATATCTCGCCTGCTCTCGCTCTCTCCCTCTGCCTTCCCTCCTCAACCTAAATTTTCTCTATCTTCATTCAGAATAGTTTTCCACTCCACATGTCGCATTTTCTTTCGCTTACAAACTTTTAGTCTTAAATAATTATCTGCATGGGTTTTTAGTCGCAGCTTGAAAGTGTTGCCAACCTCACAAGATGGTAGACTTTTTTTCAGTGGAAAGAATGTAATATATGCAGAATCATACAGCCACACAAATGTATAGGAACCTTCAGGAATGGGCGGCGGTTGAGCCTCACGAGCTGCCACTTTAGACCAGTCGATACCGCTAAAGAAGGCGTGCTCTTTGATTCTGTCTGCATCGGGTATGCCGTTACCCAAACGACTAAGGGGATCCTTTGTCAACAGCTTGGGTCATGGTGATTACGGTGGATGTTTACAAAATAAGAAAAAATGACAATTTACGGTGTCAATGAGACAAGAAATTTATTCTTTTCTAAGAATCTTTTGCAACACTAAATATTATTTAAGATATTTTCCAAATTTGTTTTATTTGATAGGTATAGATTTTATTTTCAGGAACATGCGATCTATACGTACTCTAGTATAGTTGTTTCTAGATGTACATGTCTGTTAATCAATGGTACTTTTTTTTTTCAATTTTCAAAAAGTTTTCCAGCTATATATCGTTTCTGCTGTCTGTTTCTGGTGATTGTGCTGAAGGCCAAGATTGCTGGGGGCGTTATTACAAAAATAACTTGATTAGTGTTCACGATCAAGCCCTATTCGTGGGCTTTCATCGGAGGAACGTTACTCTTGATCCCGCTTCATCCCGCTTCATTTCAAGACTATCTTGAGTGACGCAAGTAAAAGAAACAAAATTATGAGATAGACCTGGACGTGCAGACTTAATTATAAGCAAAATTAACTTGATATTGATAACAAAATGATGATGCAAACAGAGTGGTTAAGGTTCTTTCTATTACTCCTACCGCACCCTTTCTGAAACCTTTCTGGATAAATGAAGGTTTAATGAATGAGACATATAAGTAAATTTTTTTGCTGCAAATTCATGAGCTCAGTCAAAAACCTTTGTTGAAAAATTGATCTCACCGATCTACATAATTCCGTTAAGAATCTATCTTCCTCTTTTCCAACAAACAGTGGCTGAAACTCCAGGATCTTGAACAATGTATCTATTCCATTGACAGAAGCAAACGGCATCTGCAAGGGGCCAGGACAGAAAAAATAGTGGCTAAGACATCTTTATTGCAATTTCATTTTTTTTCCATTGCTTTAATTCATTAGATTCATACTGGACTCATATTCGATTCTACATCCACTTATTACCTAGTCGTCTGTTTGTCGAGATAATCTCAAACTTGAATGTTTAGTCTTATATAGAATACGATTTGTAAACTTTTACTTGCCGGCCGAATAATTGATAAAAGAGAAAAAAACAACTATCAAAATTGGGGAAACAAGTAAGTAAATTTAATGTAACAGAAGACGATTGAAATTATCTTAAATGTTCAAAAAGATTTCAAAAGTGTTTTTGGAAAACGCCGAACAAAATTATATTTCCTCAAATATTTATTTTGAATTCCGGCGATCTTATCATTTCGTTCTTATCTCCATGACAAAACATATCAGTTAAGCAATTGCATTCGTCTGTTTGGAAAGTGTTTTCAGAACTACTGATGTGTAAAAAGTGGCTTTATATCACGTATCTCAGAGTGTGAAAATACTTATAGTCAAAGTAATAAACTTCGAAATCATCGCATGTGCCATACCCAGCTGTAGGCAATAAAAAGAGCTGAGGTAGAAACAAATCTACTACGGTGCCTCTATGCTTAAATTATTGTGAACAAAGAGCAAACTTTACTCCAAAATTGATGAATTATCCTATTTTATGGCATTTATGGTCTACTTGGCTCCTTCAAATATCTGCTCCAACTGTTGTTTGTTTTGATTGAAGAGCTAATTATATGCCAAAACAGAGCTTAGAAAAATTTGATTCTGAAATACTAATTTCTAATGTGTAACCAACTTATGAAGCGGCAGCGTAAACACAAGCACATTCCAATCTATAAAATAATTCAAACTCAGTCTCACCCGGCTGTGCATGAAATAATATATGAGGACTCCCAAGGCCCACCAATCAACATTTTTGGTGTACAGTTCACCTTTCACCATCTAAAAAAAAAATAAAAAAATATATATACATATATATATATATATGTATATATATATATATTATATATATATATATATATATATATATATATATATATATATATATATATATATATATATATATATATATATACATATATATATATATATATATATATATATATATATATATATATATATATATATATATATATATATATATTTATACGCATATGGGTAGAGAGCATGAGGATAAAGATTTTTTAGGGTAAAGATGTTTTCAAATATGATCAAGATTATTGGCATTCACCTTCAGGGAGATTTAAGTTTAATGTTAAGCGTAAAACAGAAAAAAATAAAACAAGCATCTATATCTACTTTTCATTCATTTATGCAACCTTTATCTGTCGATTACGATTATTCGAAACGTAAATGAAAGTTTTAAAATTTTTGTGCTTTTAAAAGACCACGACTGAAAATTATTTATATTGGATTCAGGTTAAAAATAATTGTTTCCTTTGATTGAAGGTTGAAACAGTTTTACAATATCACTCTTTTTCGTTTAGGAGCTTAGACTTTCTACAATACAAGAAAAATTGTGTCAATATCATTAAATTAAAAAAAAAAGTCAAAGAAAATAATAACAAGAGCTGAAAAAGAGAGAGAGAGAGAGAGAGAGAGAGAGAGAGAGAGAGAGAGAGAGAGAGAGAGAGAGAGAGAGAGAGAGAGAGAGAGAGAGAGAGAGAGAGAGGGGGGAAAGAGAATTATAGACAAGAATATTAGCTATGAAATAAATTTATTATCCCAATCAGTATCTATGGTTTAAAAATTAAGAAAAAAAAATAATCACAGGATCATATCCCTAGTGATGTCTTTTACTTGAGTAGTGAAAGTTTTTTTTTCTTCAATAATTAAGAATTTTTAGCTCTAAAATCACCATGATTTTCATTCCGTATTTAAAAGCTCCTTTTCAAAGCAAATACCAGTCTTGATGAACGCACCTCAGGCGCAATAAAATCATAGGGAGGTCCATCGAAGAGAGCCAAATCTGTGCTGGGTAGAAAGGTCACGAATCCAAGGTCAAATAGAACGACATGACCTTCAAAGTCTAGTGAAATATTGGAAGCTGAGAGACTCCTACAGACCAGAATAGAATAAAGAATAACTTATCTCACTAAAAGTCATACCAAAGTCTGCACTTGAAGTGAGGCTCTTTAATATGTCGATGGCATAACCTTTGCGCTCACGATCTAATCAGCAAAGCACATCATAATAAAAAAAACACGGAAAACATAAGAAAAAAAAAAAACGAAATCAGCAAAGGGACGATTAATTTTTGCCTCACCGTAGAATTTACGGAAACGTGTCAATTGACACAAAAGCTCTGTCTTTCTAAGAAAGCGTAAATTTATTTTTTCAAAACTCTATTTAAAAAAAAAAACAAAAACATTGTCGTCAAGTGAATCAAATTTCTTTCTGCAAACACATTAAATGTTATGGGAACGTTGTGCAGTATTACTATCTTCGATGATTGTGACTTGATTGTATAGCTTACCTATGTATGATTCCACTTCCATGGAGAAAACCTATAGCGCATACAATTTCAGCAGCGTAAAATCTATGAAGGAGAAGCACAATAAATACATCGTCATTGCTATAGAAACGTAAACTCTCTCTCTCTCTCTCTCTTTCTCCCTTCCCCCTTGTCTGTCTTTTTGTTTGTCTGTATGTATATCTCCTTCATCCTCCTTCTTCTTGCTCTCACTTTCTACATTGCTTATATTATCAGCGTTTCTTGCCTATTTATCTCGTTTTTTCCTCTTTTTCTAATTCTATCTTTATTACTCTTGGAGTTCTTGCGTGTCTGACTCTTTCTCTGTCCCTTATGTTAATAAGTTTGTAAAACTATTCCTGTGTATGTACGTGTGTTTGCGATTTATGTAAAGTAAAGTGCAGCCAGGGCAGACCAAGTTAACAATAATAAAGATACAGAAAAAAAAACAAAACAAAAACAAGTAGCTCGTATGAACCCAAAATCACTTCTGACTTTAAAAAAGTGATGATGTTTTCTAGTTTGGACTAATACTATGAACACACCGCTTGGCTTGTTGCCACTTATAAAACATTCAGTAAGGACAAGGCGGTTTTGCACATGAAGGTTTGTCAAAAAAGATGAGATCAGTCATTGCTTTGACATTTTATCGCTTCATTGAACGAAAAGACTCACATTATAGCTGGAAGATATGCCAGACAAAATAAAGATTCTACATTGTATAGCTTCGGAACAGCCAAGACTGCTTTGTGGAGAAATTTGTTTGTAAAGCCAGATGCGACCCCATCCCCAACCCCCTCTCCTAAAATAGTAAGAAAAAAATATGCAAAGTAACTGACTCTGTAGACTTTGTTATCGTAATGAAAGAAGTAGGCTGTGAAGCCTAAGATGCAATTTTCCTCTACCTAGGAGGGGAAGCACTAGAGTTGACTGACCAGTTGTAAATTGATTTTTAGGTTTGTTAATCTCATTATTGTTGCTTTCACGTACACAGGAGTTCAGAATTAAGACTTAATATTTCGTATCATTATCATAATTTTGAAATTATTTAAAGTCAGCAAATCTGTTTTTCTTTTCACGAACATGTATTTCTTCTGTATCTTATAACTTTAAGGCTTGTTGAGAAATCATGCTCACTTGTCATGATGCTTAGTTAATCTTATAAACATGCAAAAATACATGAAAAAGTCTCTGCTGATTTCATAGGGCGGGTACTAATCTATTACGGTTCAATATTGTTTGAAATCCGTCTTTTAAAAGAAAGTTAATCCGTTAATATATCTACTACTTGCTTTATTAATTAAAACAATTATTTATGAACCCGGGTCATGTTTTACAAATCAATGAAGAAAATGTTACAACTTTCGGCAAAGTTTTGATAAAGGAATAAATAAATAAATAAATAAAAGACGTCATTAAGATTATTAGGACCAGGATTCTGATGGTTCTACAGTTATATCCTAAAGTTGAGAGACGAAAAGAACTTTAATTTTATTATTATTATTTTTTCTTTTTTGCTATCCTAGAAAATTTGTCAATGCGGATGCTCTTTCTTCTAAAAGAATACTGCATAGCGGTAGTATGAACAAGATAACAACAATCTTCTTATCATTATAGGCATCTTTTCCTGAATAAAAGATGTGGGCACGAGTGCAAGATATAAAGAATATAGCAGGCAATCTTGTAAGAGATAAAGAATGTACGTCACATGAATCCAATCTTAGAATGTTATAGAATTTACCAATGATTATCCAAATTTTACGGTCCTTCAGCTTCAAAAGGGACCATTTAATTCACTCTTTATGTAGACAGATCAGTGGGGTCTCATGTGATACTCTTTCTTGTATGTAAGAGCTATTTACGAGGGCAGACTCACGAGAGGTTGAAATTCACGATATTATGAAGCTCAGGTCATAAACAAACGGCAAATTTGCTTTGCTATTTTTGATTGCCCAATGTCTCCGCCTTGCTTTGCTATCTAATTCTGGCATTACAATGAATAGGTCAGTTGTTTTGTGTTCCCAATTAAGAAAGAAATAATTAATAACGGGCTAATTCATAGTTAATAAGTGCTAGACGTCTTGTACTGGAGTAGCTCTTGTCACAACGCGATAAGACCATAAATACCCGCAATTAAACAGAAGGACAAGAGAAAAGTCGGGATTTCGCAAAACTAGTTAACTGCTTTTCTTCACGTGCAGATAAAGTAACCTATGTCAATACTAAAACATCGTGAGTTTTGCCCTACCGCATTTAGTAAAGCCGTAGGACTGAAAGACTTTGATATTTTCTAAGCATCATTGTGCTTTCACATGGGCACACGCGACTGTTGCTGTTCCTGATTTCCTGTTTTTAACAATAAATCTCATGAGTAAAAAAAAAAAGCCTATGCTTGTTCTTCAGTTGCGCGTTGTTACTGTTAAAGTTATACTTGCCTTGGCTGCCAAGTTACGCTGGAGAACAATGGTTCTTTGAGTAAAGAAAGTTTAACAGCAGCTGAAAATTACTTCTTATTCTAATGATAACTGCCTCCCCCTACATAAATCTGTCCACAGAAAAGTATGAATATCAAGATTGCTAAAATGTGCCACAAAAAATTCTCAAAAATTGAAACAAAAAAAAAATAAGGGGGGGGGGGGGGGGGGGGTGGAAGACAAAGGTGTGCGCACTGAAATTTTTGTATCGGTAGAATGATCTTATGTAATTTATTTAAATTTTTTTGGAAATTTTGCTTGGTAATTTGTAAAAAAAAATTTTGCAAGAAATTTCTATACCCTAAATAACAAGGGAACAGCGTTTAAAAGCGTTCCTTATCATGCAAAGCTAACGAAAGATTTGCACAAAAAATGGTCGCATTACTAAGGACAAAACCAAAACAATGAGTAAGCCTTTTTTGGTTTAAGTATTTATTATTAAATATTATTTTCCTTCCAAAAAAGTCCATAAGGTAAATGTTCTGAAGTCAGGATGTAAAAATAATTTTTTCTGGCTTTAAAGAAATCAGAAATATACTAAATATAGTTAAAACATTCTGAATGAAGGAAAAATCAAATTTTAAGAAAGAATTCCTATATTGCAATGATCTCAATGCTGAAGTCTTGAATTTTATTTTTGCTTTTAAAATTAACATGGATCTTAAGCATATAAAAATAAGAGTAAGACAAAAAAACAAGACCAATTCAAATGAAATATGAAAAAAGTGTTCATGTATTTATAAAATTAAAATGAAAGGAATGTAATTTAAGTTATATGGAATTATGCATTTCAAGGGAAGTAATCGTGCAATTACAGTTTACAAAATTTGTATTTCGTATAAAGATATTGGAAGATTTTTTAATCTAATGAGAATGTTTCACAACTGCACGTTGACTGTTTATTTTACCAACAATTTATAATGCTCCATTTTTTCTACATATTAAAGTGCGGAAACTTAAGACTCTAACATAGTTGGTCTAACATAAAAATGAAAAAAGGTATTTACAATATTATTTTAAGATGTTCTCTCACTAGTTCGATTAAAGTCTATGCATTTGTGATGTATTATTTTACTTTAAATTGAAAGTATGACTGTATGGATGTGGCTGCTGTATTTTTTTAATTCAAGCTACATCAACAACTTCGTTCACGTCTGTGAAAAGTATATGCAGAGTTTAGTTCAGTTCGATTAGTATCAATCCAATCCATAACCTGGCAGATGGATAGAGGATCTAATGTAACGAAAACACTATGTGTGTAAGCAATTGTCTGGCATGGTATATGGGCCTATTAAATTGAAACTTAGATGTGTGACTGATAACAGCAACGAAGATTCCTTTCAGTGTCTGACTTATGTGAGAATCGCCTAAAATTTACATTTTGATAAATTTGTCAAACGAAATATTTTATAAGACTTGTTGTCTTTGCCATTGTTTTTTTTTTCTTTAACTTTTTTTTTCATACGTCTTTGAGTGTATCCATTTACCATTAAGCAACTAGCATTTCTGCATTGCTTATTATCCCTATTTAGTATAGCCATCGGAATTCTCCTACTCCTCCTTATTCTTCATATCATCATCTTCTTCTTCCTGCTCCTCCTCCTCCTCCTCCTCCTCCTCATCATCATCATCATCAGTAGCATCATCATCATCATCGT
>JAWDGP010001945.1:672500-737500 GCA_033675545.1 Elysia crispata
TGTTTAGTGTGAATGGTTAAGTTTTGTCTTAATGATGTTGTTAAAAGCAATGCTATTATGGACTAACTGAAAGTAGTTGTAGGCTTGTGCGTTAAATCATTTATCCCTTTCCTTTAGTCTCAGGGTTTGTTTGAGAGAAGTGCTTATACCTTGGCCTTGTTTTTACTTTTCACTTTGATATTTTATAGTTTCTATTTCGCTGCTCAAATTTAGTTTATTTATGTTTGAATTGAAATTCCATCTATTTAAATTTTTATAGTTACAATAAATTAGGAGTGAAATAATGACTTTCCTATGATTTACATGTATTCCTCTCTAAAAGATAATGAAGCAGTAAATTTCGAAAACTGATAAACTTAAATCGTCGGGTTAATTTCAATTTTTGTGAAGTTTACCTTGCCTCAAATGTCCCATGAGCTTATTCTAAAAACTGTCCACTGCTTTACAAACAATAGTAACTATTTCTGTCACTTGTAGCCTATATGAAACTTCGAATTTGGCGGAAAATGTATTTTTGTTGTTGGAATGTTATATTATATCTTACAATTTACTGTACAGTTGCTGGCTATCTTTTTTTTTTTTAATTCTTGTTTCAATTAACATTGTTTCTCCCTCTAAATCGACTTAATCTAACTTTTGCAATCTTCCAATATATGCCTAAAATTCTGCAGTCGTAATTTGTTTCGCAAAATGACGCTTTAAGTTTCTCTGGAAAATAAATATTAAATTTACCATCCCTCATCAATTGGCGCAGGATATTCCTATTATTTTAACTGTGTATTACAGTAGCAGGATTAAAAGGGTTTTAAAAGGAAAAAAAAAAGAAAAGAAAAGAAAAGAGAAGTAATTTAAAGGAACGCAACTATGGTGCCACTGATATAAAATAAATTGAAGGGTCAATTTATAATTATAAAACACTTTTCTTTTCAAACCAAATTTGCTAATCTGAACGAAATATGCCTAGATTACAATGTAGATCTAGATCTCGAGTCTGGAGCCGGAATTAAAAATGCGCAATAATTTTATGAAGATCTAAGATCTTTTTATATGGTAACGACACATGATTAAGTTATTTTCTCTTTTTTGTCCTGACAATTATTTTAAAAATCACAGGTGATAAGGCAGAGAGCGAGATAGGCAAATTTAAAACCTCAGATTGATAAAAAGATTAAATATTTTTATATGTTTCTAGATCTAAAACTGGAGAAAATAAGATTTGCAGTCGTTATAGTCTCTTATTATTTAAATCTCAACCAGACACCTCAGAAATAAATAACAGCAAATGAGATTATTAATCTTTAATGCGATTCTCTTCTACAGCAGAGTTCTCCTCGTGTAACTACCATCTCCTCTTCTCACTTTGGGTTACATTGATGAACACAAAAAAATCTAGGGATAAAAGAACTTTCAGAGGATCACAAGCTGCTTTTGGTATGGGCTTTGAGGCATCGTTAAGTTCCCAACACTTCGATAAATACTGGCCATAGAGTCTACATTGCTTCGAACGTCTATTACCACGCTGTGGTTGGCATAGATAATATAATCAATTACTAATAGGGCTATTTATCTTTTTCGGAAACAGGGTTGTGGCCATGTCTTAAAAATATGCAGCGAAATATGTTCGAGCTTTCCAGAACAATTTTAGAGCCAAGCTGTGGTATGGTCAATAGACCACTTAAAGTTTAAGGCCTTCTTTTCTCTCTGCTTGTCTCAAAGGTTTTTGCTTGGTGTGAGATATAGCACCAAGCAAAGTTCAGTCTATCTATCGCAATATTGAGATATTTTTCAGTATTATTATAAACATAAGTTAAGAATAGTAATAAAATTTTAACTGCATTTTCAAATAGGAACAACTTACGAAAAATTTTTGTGTTAACAAAGGGAACATATCTGATTGAGTTGACTTCACTGTCCAAACTGAGGTGAGTCTCCTATTAATGATAGAATGGAATTTAAGAAAGTAAAACCAGGGAGGTGAAATGGTCATTTCGTGAAGGCTAGCACCAAAGGAATTGTAACTGATTTTTAAACAATATGTCCTCTTCACAAATTGTATACTTTAAAACCATAGGCAGAACACATCAGGTGCCGGTACAAAAATTTAGAGATAAACATTTGATATTTCCATGCAGAGATGAGGCTGACAATAAAAAAAACAACAAACTGGTCACTTGATTTCCAGCTTTTTTTTTTTTTTTTATTAATAATGTGAACCTTTTTTTTGTCAACTTTACATAAGAATGTCGGAAATTGTTCTAAATTGTTTAACGTATATGCTAAGTATCTCTAAGAGTGTATACGGCAGGATAAAAGTTTTAAGATAACAGTTCATAAAACTTAAAAAAGGCCAATTATATAGGGCTTCAGTTGATAATTTTTCATGTTGAAAGAGAAAGTACTTTTGAATTTTTACACGACAATAAGATATACGTTCGAATCTCTATGTGATTATGTTAGACAATATAACTCTTAAAATCAAAGCAAAAATTGTTGGTAGCGAATCGCAACTGCTCTGTATGAATGAAATTATCATACATTATAGGAGGTTTTTTTTCCTCTAATCCTGAAATCAGCAGGCGCTGCGTGTTTTTTTTTATTGGGTATGAAGTCATTATTTTAAATATTCACTATTACTTCAATAATCTCTGTTTCCATTATGAGAGAGCACGAAACTTTTTTAAGTCGAGCACAATTATGTGTATGTATTGTTCTATCTTTTTGACGCAGAGCTGAAGGTAATTTACACATACTTTTTCATTTTTTTAAAAATAAATTTAATGACTTGATAAAAGAACATTCTCAACTTTTCTCTAGTCACTCCGTGACTACCTAATAAATTTCATCCCAGATGTCCTATCCTGTAACTAAATTTTCCCCAACTAGTTGGGCACGCGTGTATGTGTAAAACACCTCTTGAAACTTTACGATTGTTCTTCATATCTGACCCTTAATCTTTCATGCTCATTAACGATCTCCATAGAAATTCAAAATAATGCCTCTTGCTCAAATTGAAAAGCATTTCTAATTCCAGCTTTTTTTTTATTTTGCTCTGTTATAATTTATAATTTGACTTACGTGGAAGATGGATTATGTTCTCGAGAGGTCTATCCGAAAAAGAGGGTACATAAAAAGAATCAATAGAGTTAATTGCGTTTTACCATGAAAAACATGTAAACGATTAGGGATAATAAAACCAAATCTGGAAGCTGAAAAATAATGTTTTCAAATAATTTCTTAGGAATGTTTAGCCTCACTTTCGACATTTCAAAGGCAATTTTTAAACTAGTGCTTTTACTACCAATACTTTTGTTTTGTTTTATTTCTGGGATAAAAATCAACAGCAAACAACTACTACTATTACTTTAACTGCTGTTGCTGCTGCTGCTGCTACTACTACTGCTACTACTACTACTACTACTACTACTACTACTACTACTACTACTACTACTACTACTACTACTACTACTACTACTACTATTACTACTACTACTACTACTACTACCACTACTACTACTACTACTACTACTACTACTACTACTACTACTACTACTACTACTACTACTACTACTACTACTACTACTACTACTACTACTACTACTACTACTACTACTACAACCACCACTACTACTATTACTATTACTATTGCTACTCTTGATACAGTTGGTGGTGTGCTGTTTTGTTACGGTTTTTTTGTGAAGAACGAAGTCTCTCTCTACAAACCAACACCTTTTGTTGATTATATTAGTTGATATACCTCTTCCCTTTCGAAACATCCACACCATCTTGCTTGAGTTGATTTGATCTGCAAAGTAAGCAGACGAATTTGTTGAGACTATTTTTTTTAAATGATCTTACTTAATTTAATTATATGTCTGCTTGTTTTGTTTGTTTTTTTTCTTAATGAAAGAAAGACTATAATTTTTTTTGGAATAGACTCGAAAACATTATATCCATTGATTAATCATCGAACACAGTTTTTCGGAAGTGGAAAACTAAGGATAAGTTCAGCAAATACCAAGTGCTTACGAAGAAAAACACGAGAATAATACATAAATAGTTATAGCAATGTTATTAATCATATAGTTTAAAGAGGTAAGACGTCGAAATATTATTTCTTCACCAATTTTTTTTCCACGCTTAAGAAAGACCAATAATTTTTATAAATTAAAATCCACATTTGACTAAAATAAAGTTTTTAAAGAGATCAACATACTTTGCATTAGTTTCAACTTACTGGAATGAATGTGGAATTACTGTATTAGAAGCATACGGAAAGGGTGTGGGACTAAACTATGATCTTTATACAGTTTTAGGCGAAACCTTTTTATTGAAGAATTATATATAATTTACTTCTTTTTCTGCATACTCGGTGTATCGTTTATCGCAATAAAAAAAGACGAAAGAAAAGAAAAAAAATCCTAGGCTATGCGAATTTTTTTGCAAAGTGTTATACTACATTTGTAAACATTATTCATTTTATCCCTTCCTCACAAATCTGCATCTTTTAAGACTAAAAATCAATTTTACTCTCGCTTTTTGTTTTGTTTTCAACATTACGGCATAAGTGCGACTCTGACGGTGTCAATCTTTAGGCAACATTGTAGTCCTTTATAAATATCAAATTAATGTCTCTGTCCTGATGCGAATGGGTTCTCTTATCCTGAACCATAATCATTAGCCTCAGACTGCATGTTTCCAAAAATCCAAGTTTATGAAAACAATAATAATCCTCAGATTACGCTTTCCTACTAATTTAACTCAACTAACATCATTCTGATCGAAGGCCATCCAGGATTTTGAACCCTCGGCTTTCCAATGAAACAAAGTTGTTGGTGTCTCGTCTCCAAAAACTCCATGAGCATCTCAACACCAGCTCGTGAAATGCTAATGAGCTTCAATTGAAGTACAGCCATATCAGCATGGTCTTGTGCATACAGTGTGAGGTCTGACAGTGATCATGTCCAGTAGTCAATGTGCCTCTTTACACGTTTGATTCAGTCAGATTAAGGCATTGGTCCACTAGACATGTCTCTCGATACATGCCCTGAATTGAAGCTCCCAGCCTGATCTTGCTTGAGACTTAAGAGTTAAGACCCAATCTGATTTGGCTACTCTAAAGCCATGGATTACTGGATGAATTGAGAACCTAATCAAACCCTTGCGATTTAGAGAGATCTCAGCAGATGAAGCTCTCACCCTGATTCTCTACGTACCAGACCATCTTGTCATTATCCAAGGAAAGAGGAATAGTTCTTTTTAATCTTGACAACTAAACCGAGGCTGAGTTTGTTTTGTTTACTACAACTGGATGATACTGAAGTTTGGAAGAGACCGGAACGCAATGGCTCCCCTCGAGTGAACCAATACGGTTATCTCGCTCATCCACAGGCTCGATCTGCTCGTCTATCCGCATGAACTGGGCGTTATGTTCGCCCTGTTTCTACCCAGGCTACTTGTTCATCCGACCTGACCTGCTGATCCACCTGGTCGACATTTTGATTCACATATCAACCCTCCTGATTTATCTGTCTGTTTTGTTTTTCCTCTTGCGATGGAGATTTCTTAAAAGATCAGTCAGCATGTAACGCATCCCGAAGCCAGATGTGCGAACGATAAATAAAGTGTAAGAGATGCGTTTTCTCAACAAACTTTGATACCAGTGATAGCTAAGTTGAAAAATAAAGATGATCAGGTTGATTGCAAATGAGAATATTCAGAAGGGACACAGATCTATTACTTTTCCCCAACTCTCTTTGCTTTGCTTTCGTTTTGTCGAAGCTAAATTTAATAGAATGTTCAAATTTTCCTTCATTATGCCGTTCCATTTTCCCCCCTTTTTTCCTTTTCACAGTTTCCGACTTTCTCCTTAATCTTTCAGTTAATTCACACACAAAAAACAAACAAACAAAAAACCAAAAAAAACCCAAACCAAAACAAAAAAACAAAAAAGCAACAGAAATGAAGATTAGGTCTCCCTATACTCCTCTAGTGATACAGAGTAGTCCTACTGTCATCTAACAACTAGACATAAGCTTAATGACATAAGGCCGATTTCTAAATTGCATGTTACATAAATAGATCTACTTGCTATTATTGGGCACTCCTATTTGTAGCACAAATTTGAGAATTAGTTAAAACGTAATTTACTATCACATAATGATTGGATCGATATGTTTACATTATCAGTCTCAGTTGCGCTCAAGAACTCATTTTCCTCTGCTGTTTCCGATTTAGCTCCTTGCGGTGAAGGGCTGATCTGAAAGGCAATAGGGTAGGAAAAAAAATCATGATTTCAGAGTCCTATGGAAGAATGATGCTCAAAAAACTCCAGAGGATGTTAGACGTTAGTTTTGACAAGAGATGTGCAGTAATGTATTTGTACTTTTTTCTCCCCCAAAGATTATTCTCGAGAAAAAATCGACCTGACAACTTAATAGTTTTTCTTCTTTAATAGGAACATTTTCTTTAGAACTATGCTAGACTAAGCATATCATATGTTAGATTGTTGATACAAAACACAAATGGTTAAAAAAGAATTCTTTAAATAAACCAACTGACTCAGCAAGTATTAAGAGACTGTTTTAGACTTGCATCTTCAAAATCTTGAAGATCAGATCATAACTAAACCGAACTAAGCCGCCTTTAAATCTACCTCTGCTAGGGTTAAGAACGATGGGTTTATATATATATATATTTATATATTGAAAAATTGTCCTACCTAGTTATGAAGTCCACCGCTAAGCACGGAACTTCGAACTCGTGGACTGCATAACTAGGTAGGACACTTTTTCAAAATATACCATGCTCTTTAATTGTCGAGCACTGTTTTTATTATGTTACTTGAAACACAACTATGTATAACATATATATAGCGTTCTATCCGAGAGAAGAAGGAATCCTCCTCCTCCTCCTCCTACATCTACTACTGCAACACATAATAATTCTGCTTCAACTGCTATCGCATCTACCTTTTCCTCTACATCTGTCGCAGCAACTGCTTCTATCGCTGTTATAAAAGTTACTTGAAATAATATTTGTATTACTAATATAACGCTGAAATTTACCTTTTTCTTTGAAGGACACAAGCATGGCCGGCACGAATTAGTCTGAAAAAGAGATTTTTCGATATTTTATGATAATACTCTTAAAAATAATGTGTTTGTATTTCGATGTTGACAATATACTGCATGGACTGCCAGGAAAAATGCAACAGACCTAAAAGGCAAAAATTAAAGTAATGATAGTATTATTTCTTAAATTTCGAGTGATGGCTTTATCTTATGTTACATTATGATCTCAATCTAGACTTTATAGTTTGCTTACATAACTGCGCTTACTGCTAACCATAATGTCATGAGTCATTTTTTGAGGCATAAAGTTTAGTACATATCGGCCTGGGCATGGTCCTTACACTCTTACATTGTACAAGTTTCAGAGCGATAACCATGGCGGGTTAGATGGGTATATTTTAAATCTCTCCCTCCCCCTCTCTCTCTCTCTCTCTCTCTCTCTCTCTCTCATAGACACAGCTTTCCTTTTATGGCATCATCATTAAAACAATAGTATTCCTATTCCTTGAAAATACAGAAAAGATCAGAGAAAAAACCCGAGAGAGAGAGAGAGGCAGAGAGAGAGAGAGAGAGAGAAAGAGAGAGAGAGAGAGAGAGAGAGAGAGAGAGAGAGAGAGAGAGAGAGAGAGAGAGAGAGAGAGAGAGAGAGAGAGAGAGAGAGAAATGTTCATTATTACATAAAAATAAAGTGAGACATTATGAGATCAATAGAGACTAAATTAAAAAGAGCTGTGCCCATCCGCATAAAAACACCCCAAAGTTGGGCAGTGTCCAAGCTCTAATTTGGTTTGAGTGGTTCCAGTCAGGATCTACCCAAGAATTTGGGGATGGTTGCGGCGCATGAAATAATTCTTCACAAGTGCCCAAATGGGATGAAGAAAATGTAAACAACAAATATTTCTAGTTACAACACAATGTTCCTATGAGTACTTTTCCATGTTATTACTAGTAGATGCCAAATTCGCAGAATATTTATCTTGAAATTTCTGTGCTTATCGAAAAATTTCTTTTTCTTCTTCTTCTTCCTCTTCTTCTTCTTCTTCTTCTTTTTTTTTCTTCTTCTTCTTCTTCTTCTTCTTCTTCTTCTTCTTCTTCTTCTTCTTCTTCTTCTTCTTCTTCTTCTTCTTCTTCTTCTTCTTCTTCTTCTTCTTCTTCTTCTTCTTCTTCTTCTTCTTCTTCTTCTTCTTCTTCTTCTTCTTCTTCTTCTTCTTCTTCTTCTTCTTCTTCTTCTTCTTCTTCTTCTTCTTCTTCTTCTTCTTCTTCTTCTTCTTCTTCTTCTTCTTCTTCTTCTTCTTCTTCTTCTTCTTCTTCTTCTTCTTCTTCTTCTTCTTCTTCTTCTTCTTCTTCTTCTTCTTCTTCTTCTTCTTCTTCTTCTTCTTCTTCTTCTTCTTCTTCTTCTTCTTCTTCTTCTTCTTCTTCTTCTTCTTCTTCTTCTTCTTCTTCTTCTTCTTCTTCTTCTTCTTCTTCTTCTTCTTCTTCTTCTTCTTCTTCTTCTTCTTCTTCTTCTTCTTCTTCTTCTTCTTCTTCTTCTTCTTCTTCTTCTTCTTCTTCTTCTTCTTCTTCTTCTTCTTCTTCTTCTTCTTCTTCTTCTTCTTCTTCTTCTTCTTCTTCTTCTTCTTCTTCTTCTTCGATGTGCATAAAGTATTAATTTTCATAACATTGATATTTTGAGCCACTTTTCACTAGATCTAATTTTAGTTCTAGATCTCACGTGGTAAAGGACCTTTGATGCATAATTATAAGTAAGATAAGCTTTTTTATTTTTTCAAAAACATGTAAATTTTGTTTAAATATTATGTATATATTTCCATTCCAACTGAATGAAGGTCGTTTTTATTTTTAAATCTTTTTTTTTAATTTTTAGTTTTTATATTTTATCTGGAGCGGTAGTTAGTAATTAACAAATTCGAAATTTATATTTGAGTCTTTAATCCAGAACTATATCCCCTAACTATTTACTCCCACCTGAATATATCGGAGCAGATAGTTTTTACGATTTGCTAGGTGCAAATCACAGCTCATCTCTTCCGTAATTCACAATTTCGTGACATCGAAATCTGCACCTTGCATTCAAGTCATCATGTTCAAAATATCAAAGGGATTGGTTTTACGACGAAAAATTCGGAGTTGTGTTTCTCTTTGTCACCTAAAAATTTTGTGGACGATGTTCGCCATTTTTGGAACTCGCATGCACATTATGGGATAACCCCATCGACCGCCCAAAATTTGGGACGCACATTTAGTGGCGAAGAGCTTGCGAACATAATATTCATGCGCAGCTCCCATCGGTAGTAAGGGCCCATTTTGGGCAGATGCCCTAAGTTCAGGGGGAATTTGGTGCTGGGACCTTTCCATGCGTATGGGCACTGATCTAGACACAGTAGAATCGTTTTTGTTAATCCAAAATAAGAAAGATGTTTTTAAAGTGTTCTCCTACAGTCGCATAACCTACTGAACCTGATATCTTCAGTAAATAAAAATATATTTCACTGACACTGACCAACATTATACATACAGTTCAGTGTTTGACGACACTCTTGCTTATAAAAGGGATTTCTTCATGGTCTTACGGTGAGATGCTGTTGCCTAAAAATGTAGCTCAATTTATTACCAATGTTCATTTAAAGCGGCCTAGATAACGTTTTCACAAATATAAATTTACAATTTTGGTTTATTTATATCAGTTCATCAGCACTTTGATTAAAAAAAAAAAAAAAACTTATCCTTGTAAGTTTCCCGAAATCTGATTTCTTATCATGAAAATAGTTTACTTTTTTTTTTCAATCTCATGTGTGTATCTAACGTGGTTGATTGATTTAAACCCATTTCGTTGTGTAACTAAACAAAGATAGGAAATACTGAAATTGGAAAACTAAACATTTCAAACACAAACAAGGCCCTTGGCTCGTCTCATATGATCATTGTACAAGTTATAGTTATAAGAAGGAATAAATAAATGAATGCTTTGCCATAAACATAACAAAGCGACCTTCATAATTATTTTCTACAATCATAATTGTTTACTGGTGCATTATCAGCAGCCCTGGGTTCATTAGGTGGTGTTACATCTATTTCTTGAGCAAAAGGAACAGCGGTTAAACTGGGATGTTCTGAGTTTGCCATACTTTCATGAAGCCCTGAAAAGAAATAGTCAATTATATGACTAAATTATCTTCTTCTTTTGAAGCATAATTACTATTCTTATTGACTCGTAGTTGTATATTTTTAACTAAGAAATAAAAATGTGATAGTTTACATTACATTGACCAAAATACTTGCATTCGTAAGAAGTCATATTTTCACGGACTTTTTCAAAATAATGAAAAAACTGTAGGGTTCGAGATTCAGCTTTCTCATGCAGATCAAAATATTACTGATTTCTTACAATGAAGAGAGGAAAAATGCCAGTGTAAACGGTATTTAAATGCGTATAATATTCGATGCCTGTACATGTATAAACGAAGACTAGACCCTAGATCGCTTAGGCAACGATTTTAAATTTGCTAGTCTCGTTGGGAAAGCTAAACTGTAGTGTGTAAATTTTTATCTAGCAGGGTTGAAGCTGATTTACCAGCATTCAGGTGAGATCACAAAGTCGTAAGAAAACAATTTTGAGGTCTTTTTGAGCGATTATCCAGAGACAGCCGAGGGAAGAATAAACTCTATTCGCCTTGTAGTTGTACATACAGTATATTCACAGCTCTACTCTCTTCCAAGTAAGAGAACTTAGAATGCTTGCATTAACAGATAATAAATCTTCAAGGCTGTGTTTTTCATCATTTTTGTTCCCTATGGAAACGTGACTAGATTAAAGTCATAAAATTAATACATGTATATTCTCATCAACATTTGTAACTGATTCAGTCATTCGCCTTTGCTCACTTCAGATCAACAAAAATCTTTTTATTAATAATATTTTTTTTATTGTTGCATGCAAGGAGGTAAAAATACTTCAAAGTTTAGATCTAGTAGCCTTTGATTGAATTGGAGGAAAATTTTCTTTAGGTCTTTGATCGCTCTTCTTAATCAGGTCGATCGTCTGTCACTTGCCCCAGTCCTAAATAACTAGCTTCTCGAGCCTAGTCCCATGTTGAGGTGGATGCCCTGAGCTCTAGAACTCTTATCCTAACATCGATGCCGATCTCTTATTTTCCATTTGTATTGTTTTCATCAACACCGTCATCGTCATCATTATTTCAAACGACTTTGAAATTATATCAATTTTCCCACTAGACTTTTGAAATTATATCAATTTTCCCACTAGGCATACTTTATTTCTGCCCCGATATTTTGTCCTATTCCGCCTATATCGATAACTTTTCATAAAATGCACCTAATAATAGATCTAAAGCTTACTGTGGGAAAATGGGATAATTGCATGAAGGCCTAAATCTCTTCTACTTCTAGGCTGAAAGGCATCAATGCTGGCATTACTTAGGAATACAGACATTAATCATAGATCTACCCCAAAGCACGGGTAATTTACAATTTGATTAAAACAATAATCATATAATTCAACTCAGACTTAAAGAGAATATGCATTGCTAGTTTTTTTTTTACTTATTGTTCTAGCCTTCTGTGAGTTAAAATATTTCTGAATTCGGATCATAGGTCTACATCAAGTAATTACACGGTAAATGTATACAAGTGCGACATTTTTAATTTTTGCATGAGATTTAGCATATAATGGGAGCTGACTTTGGCAATGCCGAGGAAAAGTTCAAAATTAATTACCAAAATATAAAACCTACAGTGCAGACATACACTTTGGTCTATGGTCAATTGCAATCTTAAAAGCTAAATTCTATCTCTAAACAAAGATTTTAATATTGACCTGCACTGTACCTTAGATTTAATTTACTAGGTCCAAATTAGATTAACATTAAGGCTACAGTTATTTGAATTTTAATAATGAAATTAACATTATAACAAGTACAAAACTCAGAAGGCACATAGACCTACCCGGTTGTCCGCCACTAATAGATGTGGTCAGGATCTAAAGACAAGGATAAAATGATGTCACATCAAAACCATCTTTGTTCCACTTATTAATAAACAAGTTGAAGAATAATTTTTCCAAGACATTTTTGTTGAGAAAATATGGCGCATTTAATGAAGGACTGCGCATCATGATTTGTAGACCAACGCTTTCCGTTCATTTCAAGTGTTGCACGTTTGGACACGTGTGATTCTTTAGAGAATGACTCCGAGGCCTATACACACACACACACACAATAGAGTTTGCGTTTTATGCGTAGTTTTGCATGTACTGGGAAACCAAATTATTTTTGCAAAGAAAGCAATGCTTACACCATTTACAGGTGTCACAGTTACTATAGATTAAGTGCACTCAAGTATACTAAAATGTTCCGATCTTGGGAAATGGTTACACACATTTGAAACGTCATACCATAAATATAGCATGCATGCGGTAGTTTTAATCGTGCGTTTTATATTTTCATTTTCTTTTCTTCTTTTTTACTTATTTTTTTTTGTTCTTGTTTTTTAAGTAAAAAATATACGACTTATGAGCCAGGATCATGCAGGGGTATGAAGTCCTTTGTCTAGAGTTAATCTTGTCCTCAACAATTCATTTAGGTTGCTCTAGTCTTGTAAGTGAATTAGATCGCTCCTTGATTCGAATTCTTTCCCCCAATGGCCTTTTTTTTTTTTTTTTCTCTCTTCCTTTATATTTGACTTCGTTTTTATTACTATTTTTTGGGATCGTCGTTTTGCTTCATCTGTTATCCCGATTGGATTGTGTTTCACTTGATATCTGTGAGGTACTTGTACAAGATAAGACTTATTTCAGCAGTTTTGATGCTTTTTTTCACAGTACATGTATTTTAATCTCATCTGCTTATCAGCGAGTTTCATCCTATAGTATGTGGAATAAACACACAGCAGTTTTTCAATTCAAACAATAGGATACATTTACACAAAAGGGCCCTACATCATATACCAGCATGGGTCGATTGTACTTCAAAGTTCAACGCACTTGAATAATTTTCGAGTTCACAGCTTTTTTTTTTATCAAGTTCTATTTTTTATTCTGATATGTCTATTCTTTACATAAGCTTTTCTTACTGACGAATCAATCAGTCTTGTGCTAATTGAACTTATCTTTTTTCGGATACCGGAGTGAAGCGTGTAACAAAAAGATACGTGTTAATACATGTAGCTCGCTCCATGAAAAATAAAATCCTTAAAAGTATTTTGCGTTCGTTTTCTTTTTTGATGCTTTGAGTGATGCCTCAAACAAATATATATATATATATATATATATATATATATATATATATATATATATATATATATATATATATAGCCTGATAAATAAAACAACTAAAGGTCTTAGTATAAGTGGTTCCTGGGATATAGAAGAAAAACCATTAACATTGGAAGTTATATATGTTCATGTCCGTAGTCCACACGGCATGTAATGTTTATAGGCCCAACTTTCAATTAAAAAAAACATTTTTTAGGGAATCTGTCAATCATTTTGTTGTAAATCCAACCTTCTCCTTTCGAAAATCTGTTGGTATTGCAATTGAAAAGATAGGTTATTTTGTGAAAGAAAAATATGGGTGACATAATATTTAAAATAATCAAGTTGCCCTTTTTGGGATTACCGTGTACATGTCTGTATCATAGTTCTGTAGGGTTTGTCTTATATTATTACCAGATCTAACTTGAAAGCAGTATACAAAGTCAATGCATGCTGAATATATACATTGGATTTAATTGGATGTTAGAATAATAGGGGAGGATGTTTCAGTGACCAATCTGAACTAATGCTCAGTTAAATACGTGTACATGCAATTTTCTTCAATTACTAGAAAGTAGGAACTTATGGCAAACTCATTTCCAATAAACTGGATGGCCATAATAATTTATGTGAAGTAGAGATTATACCATAAAAATTAAGGCCATAGCTATGTTCCACTTTGATACATACATATATATATATATATATATATATATATATATATATCTTCTGGTTCTTCCAATGTCCAATGTTTAATTTTTCATCCTCTTTAAAAAAAAAATTACAATTATTATGGTGAGCTATCTTTTGAAGGTTTTCAGAAGCTAAATGCCGAATTTGAATTTTGAAATAAATTATCTGGGAATCATTGCGATACTAGGAATAATTTCGAACATAAACTCTCAAACAAATTATCTTTTCATACTAAAGTGCATGAGTGCATGACTGTATTTTCAGGTTCTCACAGGCTTGCTTTATGAAGCACTTGAAAGTTTATCATTTCAATATACACATGCATTTTGTATCCTTATTTGGAAAAATTAAGATCTGAGATATATATATATATATATATATATATATATATATATATTTAAAAAGCTCTAGTATATATATATATATATATATATATATATATATATATATATATATATATATATATATATTTAAAAAGCTCTAGTATATATATATACTAGAGCTTTTTAAATGTTGCTGAAACTGGTTGATCAAACAAGGATTGAAATTGAAAATATAAAATGTGGAACGTTTATTTGTGTCTCAATATGAACTTGTAGGTGTATTGTAGACAGCCCACATTTTTTTCAGAAGATACCCACGAGGACAGATACATGTACAATTTTAATTTTTAGACACAAAAATATGAAGAGTTGTCCATTACTATATTGGTACATGTACATGTATGTATGCAAATAATCGAGATAAGTAATGCGATTTCAAAATTCTTTATCAATTGAGATTATATTGTATCCCATTCATTTGGCCTGAGTCAAAGATATTCTGCATACTTTGAGTTTTGTTTGAGTTTGGGCTACAGTAGAATGGAAAGAAGTTTGTCCATTAGATTGCCATTACGTAGAGCATCATCAATCATCTTAGCACTTTTTCTCTCCAAAATTCAATGGCATTATTTAATGATCAGCCATACTGTTGACATACATGCTTAAATTTCCTTTCCAGTCAGTCTTACTACCTAATTTATTTAAAGGAAAAACATACTCAGACCCAGAATTTGACATCATAATTCATATTCATTTCACAATAAAACTTAAAGAATCCGATTTTGAGGTCACATTTGATCTTTTTGTAAAAATGCTCATCTTTCAACAGTTATATAAAAAATAAACCTTGTTAATTTGATACTTAACGCAGACTAAATGGTAATGCTAGTTTTTATATGCATCTGCAGTATGTGAACAACTTGGTATTGTTTTATAAATATTTTCTTTACCTCCGAAAAGAAAGTGAACTGTGAAGCTCTATAAAAGCTCCCTCTGATGCCATTAATGCACATCTGATTTACATTTAGTTTTGGGAAGTGAGGCAGAGCCTGAAGCATGTTCCCAAATTCGCTTTTGCAAAAGCCACTTTGACCTTATTCAAAGCAATATGGTTTGTATTTTTTTTTTTTGGAAAGTCCATTTCATTTACACTTTATCACATGCATGTTTTGTAAAAATGTACAATACCATCATCTTATCACTCTCTCTCTCTCTCTTTCTTTCGCACACACACACACACACAGAGTGATAGAAAGAAATAAGCAATATATGAAGGAATACACTACATGTATTTTTTCAAGAATCAGAGAAGGCTATTAAAATTAAACAATTACAAAAAACATAAATTGTGTAGGGACAGATAGTACAAACCATTATTCTAGAGACCATTTTCACCTGATTTTTATTTAACTAAAACCAAAACTCACACTAAAAAGAAAAAATCAATGCAAGTCAATCGAATGAATATTGCTCAATTCACAGATTTTTCTACATTCATAAGTATTCAACACAGGATTTTAAAGGTTGCACAAACTTTATCTTTTCTGCAAGATATTAATACTATGAATTCCTATACAAAGTACTTTTTCTTCTTTGACGAAGCATGCTGCCCATTAATATTTCACAAAATCATAACGAACAAACAAAACAAAAATTAACTTTTTTATGGAAATATTTACAGGTTGATAGTTCACTCTAAACCTAAAAGAATCTGTTACACTTCCAGTGAAATAATATTCCTTTCAAACTCCAAATCTACATACCATTCTACTTACATAAACTGTAGTATGTTTCTCAAAGTTGTTTTCAGCACTAATCAAGTACTGATAAATCTTTAACTAAAACCTAGTGGCAATTATAGGAAGCAATGCAAATTTACGTTGGTGCATTAACTCACTATATATATATATATGATAGATGATTTCAGTTTACAGCACTATCAGCAGTGTCTTTATGCACTTTCATTCTTTTTTTTTATTTTTCCTTTCAGTGGCTCCAGTTATTATTCAGTGACCAACTCCACATAATTTACCAACAGATTTAGGTAAAGTTAATTTTATGAAACAAAAAAAGTTCAACAAGCAAAAGGAATTTTTCTGTTGTTCATTATTCTTTTTTTAACCGAATTGTACATTTTAAAATCATTCATTGAAATTGTTTGCAGAACAGCAGCTTCCATTATTGACAGTGTTATAGCTTTATGTATGAATCATAAAAAAATAATCCAAGTAAAGAGATAAATGGTAATTTCAAAAAGAATTCTGAATAACCATGATTTCAATCCATTGCATATTCAGTTTTTTCACTCTCATGCCACACTTTTGACTCAAAAAATTCTTTTCATATTTTTGACAATTAGAAAATAAGAGCAGAAAGATACCAGAATATACTCCTGTATAAATAATGGAAAAAATTAGCTGAATCTTTTGTCTTTTGTCCTTTGCCACTCAGCCACCGGCAATGAAAGAGTTAAAGCTGCCAGTAATACTAATTTTAGAAACCATCAATTTATATGAATTTTACTTTTCAGGTTAAATATTAAGGGAGTCGACCTATTATCTCGATAAATCTGAGATAGTCTTGTCAGTTTAGTACAATCTGCAGATATATAATCTAATATTATAAAATGCAGTTCTTACATTAATAATAAATAAAATGAGAAAAAGGGGGGGGGGGGGAGTGGGAATCTTTTATTACTGGTGAATATTCATTGATCCTTCAACAAGTTCTTTAGTTAGAGATGTATACAACCAAATTTATGCTTCCTCCATATCTTCTCCGGCTGCTACCTCTGAAACATCAACAGCATCATGCAGAACAACATATTCACGAGAGCTGAAACCAAATTTGATAACATCTTTCTCCCGCAGCTCATAATACCGGCTAGCCTCGACTTTCTCTCCATTGAGGTAGGTGCCATTCGCTGATTCTAAGTCTATAATGTAAGGGCGTACTCTTCTACCTGGCGTTCCATCTGGCCTTGTGTATGGCATGGCTCTGAACTGTAGAACTGCCTGCTGCTTGGAGCATGAGGGGTGGTCAACCGGGATGTCTGCTATGCGACGGTCTCGCCCAAGGAGGAATGCACTCTGACGATGTATATGCAGCACAGGAAGGGATTCTTGACCCTTGAATGGATATAGGCGCCAGCGTCTTTTGGGCTTCATTGCCTCAGGTGGCTCATTGTATTTGATGACCACACCTCGAAATGTATTTGTGTCTTCAGTCAATTTGCCCGATAATTCAAAGTTGGGCTGCTGACGCTCAGCAGCAGTCCCGTCCTGGTTCTCTTTGCCTGCAACATTCTCAGGATTCACCATGCCAGGCTCTGATTTCACCCTCGGACCATCTGTATTGAGACCATGGTCACCCCCCGCTCTGTCTCGTTCTCTGCGGGCTTCCCTTCGACGCTGATTGAAATCTTGCCTCTCTCTTTGCTGCTGATGGAAGTTGCGATCATCTTTTTCTTGTTTTATCCTTATTGAGGGATCGAACTCTGTAGATGAACGCCGCGAACGGTGCCTGTGGTGATGGGACCCACGCTCCCGACTTCTCAACTGCGTGTCTGCACTACCATGGCGATTATGTCTGTTACCCAGATCTTCACGATAAAAATCCCGGGTCTCCATATTGTCATTTATTTCCTCTCTGGGTTCTTCATTACTCCCTGAACGTTTCTTGTGCCTTCCATCTTTGCCATGCTTGTTTTTGTGGTGTTTTCTCCTGACACTCTCGCTCTCCTCCTCTGATGAAGAAGGCTCACTATGATGCCTCTTGTGTGACTTTTTCTTCCTGTGTCCTTCTATTTCATATGGGCTGTGGTTTTTACTATGCTTGTGGCGTTTCTGAAAGTTTGAAGAAGGAAAGAAAAAGAAAACACATATCAGAAACTTGATGTAAATTAATCTATTTAGGTCAGATGACAGAAGTTTGAGTTTGAAAAACAACATGCCAAATTAATTTTTTTCAGCAACTTTTTTCTCCATGTCTCACAGCAAAATTTGCCATTTTCTTTGGATTCTGTATTCTTATATTTCTTTTACTTATTCACAAAAGAGTAGGAAAAATAATTATATTTCAATTTATGTGAAAGCTCTCTTGCACAAATAGGGTTATATCAGTGTCACCAAATTTGCCACAATATACAAAGCTTTACATCAATGCAGTTTATTTGTAGCAGGCTCTTTGCATTTGATCTGAATATATTTTCACAACACAGAAAGTTCCTGATGCGATCTGATTATTGCTATACATGTATTTTCAAATTTTCTATTCTTATTATCTGAATAAAGAAATTTCTCACTGGTAAATAAAAGCAAATCAGCTGGGTGTGCCACCTCTTAGCAGAGAGTCTTAATTCTCCAACTTATATCTTAATTCATGAATGGAGACAATTTGTATTTTGGACAATGGAGAGGAGAAAATCGCACAGTGAGACACCTGCTAAAACCGAAAAGAGTGTAATTAATGCTAAAAATCGCTGGATGAAAACTGGTTGGTAGATATAAAGGACAATTGACAAACATATTTGCATACATTCACTGAATTCTTACAGATTATTCCTCTTCCTCATAAAAAAGGCATTAGAAAATAAAATTGTCCAACCTATCTATCAGCCTAAATGTGTTATGGAGTCTACCACCTCTTCAGGAACCATGTTTTGTATGAAAAATAATCTTTAAGCATGAAATTAGGCAAAGTAACAGGCCCAGATAGTATATCTAAGCAACTTAAAGAAGCACTAGAAGACAATGGAATTGGTAAGATCACAACATTACTCAAAGGTGAGATTCCACCAGACATCTCCAAATCTATATAAATAGCAATGCCATGAGAAAACAAGGGCAATGTTACAGGAATGTGATCTTTCTAGTTTCTAATGTTGCAAAATTCCGGTCTATTTACATGTATTTACAAATCCTTTGAAATGCTGATCAGGCTATCTGTTGCTATCATAATTTAAAATTTTCCCCTCTATGGCTCAATCTTCTGTAATATTATAAATAAATTTATGAACCGATGACTTAAAATTATAAAAGACAACTTCGACTTTCTCCGCTATCTCTTCAAAGTTCAATGACTCATTGGTATAATCTTCTGAATTTTGATCAGCGAAGATCAGTATCCCACTCGGTACAAAAAAAAATTATAGAAAAGTTAAGGATTTAGGCTATAAATGCTCTTGAAAGTACATGTTATTTTATAAATAATAATTAATTCATCAAAGGTTTTTGCCAAGTTTATTATGATGAATCTAACATTTAAAAGACTGTTCTCAGTGGTTTACTTTTTTTTTTAAGTGTATGATGGCTTTAAAACAAACTGTTATTTTGTGAACATATATTTTATATTAAAAAAACAAACAAACCATGATATTTTACTTTAATCAAGTGAAAAAATAAAAAAAAAAGTAAATGAAATATGACTTAGTACAGGGTTAAGACAAAAGCGTCAAATAGAAAACATGCCATGCTGGGGAGTAGTACTTGTGATTCGATTGGCCAGTGTTTTAAGAACAAATATCATCATCATATTACCAAAATACTTTTAAGATCATCATGATGCCAGGCAGAAACAAAATCAAACCAGAAATTCTGAAATAGCAGATGAACAGTGTGGCTTTGTGGAGGGAAAAGGTATACAACAAATGCAATTTACACCGTTCGAACTAGAATTGAACAAGCTCTGGAAGTTCAGAAAGAGGTATATCTGTGCTTCATTGACTATACAAAGGCATTTGATAGAGTACAACCTGATGAGATAATCACACAGCTAACACAATTAAAGATAAATGAAAAAAGTAATCCAAAACATGTAATGAGAACAGACAAGAGCAATGTGAATTGATGGGGAAATCAGCTCATTGGAAAAAATAAAAGGTGGTATCATACAAGGATGTGTGCTTTCCACAAACCTTAAATTTCCCTCTACAATAAAATTATTATAGCGAAACCTAATTCTATCCAGGAATGAAAGTAGGAGGGCACAACTTAAACAACCTGAAATACGCTGATGACACTGTGTTAATTGAAGAAAATAAAGAAGACATGAAACAATTGTCAGTCGTTGTTGCAGAAGAAAGCAGGAAGAAAGGATTAGAATTGAAAAAGCAAAAAGAGAGAAGTAATGATTGTCAGTCAAAACTATGAGTGTCCACAGATCAACATCACTACGAATGGGAATAAACTCAAGCAAAGAGATTAATTCAAATACTTGGGTATTTTTTACATGTATCAAGTGGTGGAATAAACAAAAGTGAAATTGCCTCAAGAATAGCGCTGCAAGCAAAACAATTTTTCCAGAGAATGAAATAATTACTAAGTCTATATAATGACATCTCTATTCAGTAAAGAAGAAGAGCCCTGTCCAGAGTGCTATATTGAACCTATTCTGATGTATGGATGCAAGGCCTGGACAAATATAAAACTAGAGGCAACAGAAATGTGGTACCTTTGTTGAATGCTACAAATCTCATGGCAAAGAAATCGAACATAACAGTGAACATTACAACTATACAAGAAGCCAACATAACAAGATCACTCATAAATAGAATTTGTAAAACACCAAGCAACCTTTTTCAGCTTGTGTTGAGAAGAGAGAAACTAGAACATCTTGTGACAAATGTAGTGGTCAAAAGAAAATGCAGCATAGGAAAACAGAAAAGATGTTGGATGGAATTACAAAGTGGCCCAAAGTAGGAAGAGTGACAGCAGCACTGAAAGCCACAAGGGATGGAGATGCTTAGAAGGTCATGATTGCCTACGCTAAATAGTGTAACACCTGATTGATTGATTGCCTTTCCCACTTGTTCATTCAATAGAAAGGACAATCATGCTTGTTTATTTATAAATAAGGGTACTGAACGATGGCGTGCAAATTAATTTAATTATTAAAACTGTGAATTGAAGCTTGGTTTTAGTAAAATTTATAATCTGGATCTAGATTTGTCAAATATAGATTTATCTAGATCTAGATCTAAAATATGCTCACTGCAAATTAATTTAGATCTAGATCTATTCTCACCTGTTCTGACGGCATTGTCACTTGTGGAAGGATAAAATTTAGATTTAGAATTCGTCTAGAAATGACTCAGCACCACTTCTATGTAATGAAAAGTTTCAAACAATGCCAAAATCCTTTACAAATAGGTGTCTATATTTACATTGATTTGAATTGATCTAATATAGATCTAGATCTAGACGTCTAGATCTAGAGAGATAATTTTACTTGAGAACATCCATTGCTGATGTTGAACTATCGATTTAATGAAAACGATGAAAAGTTTGATCTAAATCTTTCAGTTATCTCGGTTTGGATCTAATTCCAATCTGGATATTTCGACAGTGGTTGGGACATAATTATCTTTAACTTTGAATTTATAGATTGAAATCTAGATTATATTCTAGTGGCCAAATTGTTTGAACTAGCCTAGCGAGTAAGAGGTTTGTTGTCGTTGTCTCGTTGATGGCCAGTCAATGACCAGGTCCGACCGGAAATGAAAAAAAAATGACATTAGTCCGGAAAGTAAATAATCTACAAAATAGTAGAACAAAATACTAGAGTTTATTAATTTATGATAAAATACTTATTTTCAAACAAAATCCGAATTAAATATGTGTCACATAGAGCTTAAAGAATCGGTAAAGGAACTATAGTCTCATCACAATATAACCACAGGTTCTGATTTTATATAAAAAAAGAAACGACCCAAATAATTACAAAGTATTTATATTGGCATAGTACTATTAATACGCAACGGTTTATGTAAGAAAGCACATAAGAGGTACACAGAACAGTCCACAGGATTTTGATAAGGCTCTAGAGAAATAAACGTGATGTCATAGAAGTTTAGACATTTTGAACGCTTTGAATCTCATAGTGATGAACCTAGGATACTTTTCATCGAATGCATCTATTTCTCTGCATGAAAATTTCAAGGCGAGAATTAAAAGCACAACGTTGAGAGTTCAGTTTCACGGAATTTAAGAATCCAAGAGGTCACGCATGATGTTTTTGAACAAAATGTACATGATTCAATAATAATGTTAAAAAATAAATGAATAAAAAGTAACTCAAAACTTAGATAAATATGGAACGAAATGGAGTATGACACAAACTGGCATCAAACATGTAAGACGTTTTGCCTTGATTGGTCATCAGATCCAACTAAAACATAAGCTACCCTTAAGATGCAGGTTGACACAATATAAATTATATGAATGGGTATTACACCAACTTATTCACTTAGATCTCAGGGTGTATCATGCTCTGATGATATGAGGCGGTTTCTGGATGAGATTCTCAACTAGCAATTATACAGATGATCTATCAGCTTATTTGTGAAAACCGCTTAGGAATGCAAGTTATCATATTACAAGTACTGTTCGTCATCCACTGAAACAACATTGATGCAAACACTGTTGCGTTCAAAAGCAATGTCGCTATGATGATCGTGATGACGAGACCTTCTTGAATAATCTTGCTCTGTTTGTTATTAATTTAATCACTTTCAGAAAAGTCAGAAACGCTTTGAGCTGATTGGTGACGACGTTGTTCAGATGTTAAGATGAGAGAAGAGTGGTTGCAATTGTACACAATTGCACAGATATAATATTAACGAAAAAAGTCATTGACTTGAATGAATATAAAAAGTAAAAACTTGGAACGCTTCACGATTGTGCGTGTCATCCTTGCGCCAGGTGGCCATGCTAATCTTCTCTGTATCGTTCCAATTTTAGTTAATGTACTCCGTAAGAAGTACACGAAAATTTATAAGTGATATAATAATGATAAGCTCGGACAATATTTTGTTTTAAAAAATAGTTTGGTAAATATACATATAAACAAGATAAACTTATATTAATCAGTATTTCAAACTGTTAGGGGTATAAATCTATATTTAATATAAAAATAAATACTTTATAATTAAAAAAAAAATGCTTAAAAAACAACAAACATTCTGCCACTCTAAATAAATAGCTTTTACAAAATTTAAAATACTCGTTTTTCCCCCTTTAGCAACATAAATGCAAGTTGTTTCCCTTTAGTATGATAAACGTTTTCTGTGCGTTTGCAATACATTATTTCCCGTGACGAATAGCATCGTCAAAATTATACTGAAACAAGAATACAAATTAAACACAAAATCACTCGTGGATGTATAAAATTACTAGACTTTCATCAACCGATTATAGAATTTCCTATTGCTATTAAAAAAAAAAAACAACAACTACCGATAAACATAGAATCAAACCCTCTCAATATGTCTTAAAGTTTAAAGGCTGACCCCCCCCCCCCCTCAAAAAAAAAAAAAAAAGGACTGGTTTCGAGTTTTCGAGTAGAGCTGTTCTTTGTGTAAGGCCAGACACAATTCCTCTTTTCAAATGAAATTATAGGTTGTTTTTTTTTTCCTCCTATTTATCTTTCCCTTTCTGTTTCGGCTAGAGATGTATAAATTATTTGTGAATGTAGTTGTCTTTCTGAGTTTGAAGCATTCTCTGATTTGATGATTGATCCTCCTTCTCTCTCTCTCTCTCTCTCTCTCTCTCTCTCTCTCTCTCTCTCTCTCTCTCTCTCTCTCTCTCTCTCTCTGGCTCTCGATATGTATGTATAAAAATTAAGATAGGTAGTCTTGGAATTGTTTCTATTTTCCACATTAAAGATCATAAAAAACGATACTGTATTATTTCTTCAGTATCTGCAACGTGTGTGTTAGTAGTAGTAGTAGTAGTAGTAGTAGTAGTAGTAGTAGTAGTAGTAGTAGTAGTAGTAGTAGTAGTAGTAGTAGTAGTAGTAGTAGTAGTAGTAGTAATAATACTAATAATAATGATAATAATAATAATAATAATAATAATAATAATAATAATAATAATAATAATAATAATAATAATAATAATAATAATAATAATAATAATAATTTTGTTGCAATGCTGTAACTTTTTGACCTCACTGGAGATGAAACTCGCTGAAACAAAATAAAGGGATGTAACTATTAAATTATATCTTGTAATCATTGTACATGATGTGTTCCCGTAAATATAGATATCGAAAAGATAATTATATAGCGATGTATAATAAATACTTTTTCTTGCTCTATTCCTTTATATCGTCTTCCCCATCTATATTTTTTATTTAAACGCACTTTGGAAAGTACAACAAAGGAGGAAAACTCGATTTTCAAGTGCATCAAAATACACGGTAATAATAATGGTTTTGATTTTAAGACAGTGTGTTTTTTTTTTTGTGTGACGGTATAAAAGAAAATACAAATTCAAGTAAAATTTACAAGATATAGGATATAACCGCCGAAAATATTGTCTTTTGAAAAGATAGTCAACTCAGGTTGTTAAATATGACGCCCTGTTTCAGGGTTAGAGTCAAGGTGAAGGTTACGAATGTTCCCAATGACTTGACCAAGCCTATTAATATGAAATCTGGAAGGTAAAGAAAGCCCTTTAAAGGTCAGTGTAATAATTTTCTCTTCTTGAAAAATCTCGACATTTCCTGCAAATCTTTACAATTATTTACTAAGAAAGGCTTGCACCCATAATGATCCACATTTAAAGTAGAAAGACATGATTATAAGATTTTGTAGAATTATCGTAAATTTCTTTGAAATGCTGAGACTCTAGGAATAAACTCATATTTTTGATAATTTATAATCTGTGCCTATCTCTAATTTCCCAACAGCTTTGTAATTCGCTGTTTAAGTTATTTGATAACTTTTTAAACAGCTGATTGTAGTATGGTTTAAAGACTTTTTTGACGGCAGCCATGGTGTAGTATATCGTAAAAACAAAAGAAAGAAACTTTTATGGAAATATTAAACTAGCTTGAACTTTCTTCTCTTTGGTAGAATCAATATACTTTTAAGGTTGCAAAACTGAAAAAAATTTTGGGTTTTTGAAAATATATTTCTTCACACAAAGAAAGATTTGATCACAGAGAATGTTCCATAAAGAAAAAAAAAGACCTGAAAAACTCTATGAGTATGAGGTAGTTATGATTAATGGTATTTCTTGATTACTCGCATATTCAACAATGATTTTATCTTTTTAAATTAATATGAAGCAGAAATATCTGAAACAATCTTTGCAGCCGAAGAGAAAATTCCGCGGAAGTGAATGAAGTGAATTTTGAAAAAGCAAAGGACTCCATTATCATTTAATTATATGTTGGTTAAGTTCACAGGGACTAGTCACACAAACTTTATAAACAGTGTTAGGTTGTAGTTTCTTTAAAAATAGCAATAAAACCTCATAAAACAGTATCTTAAAATTGAAATTGCCTATTCTGGATAAAATGAAATGTATTAAAATGAATTTAAATCACTAAAATTTCTTTACGCCATTTAGTAGAATATAAAAAGGCAGGCAGAATCCTGAAGAGAGAACCACTGGGTATGTTGTTCGATTTAAGGAGATAAAACATTAACTTCTAAACTTTTCCAGAACATAACATTCTTCGAAAGCTACAATTTAAATAAAGAGGTAAAAAATTGTGATTTCCTTATTGGTTCTGAAAAATCTGACAAGAGAAATTAGCCTTTATGTCTTGGTAGTGAAGGTGTTTTTTTTTTCTGCATACACTTTGGACTATCTGGCAGTTATTGGATCATAGACCATTAACATTAAAAGCAATCACTAAGCGTCATCTAGAGGTAGTGGCAACATGTCACTTTCTCCCAATTTCAAATTTTGTACACTCTAGATTTCCTCACAGCACAGTGATGTCGAACCATACGTGTGTATTGCTTTTATTTTCTGTTACTTAAAGAGGTTTTGTAAAAAAAAAAATAAACCCAAGTATTTATCAACTCTATTATTTCTTTTTATCTATGGACCGCGAATGGGCAAAAGTAAGCTCCAATCTCATTTTAATTTGTCACCATTTTGGAAAAAAAACTTATTTTATTAATAATTGCAATGATACTTGATAGGGGTGCGTCGTTAGGCTTGCTTTGAATAATACTTCAATTTAATTATAAAACGGTAAAGATCATGAAAATATTTTCTTAATAGTATAATTATACCAGGATAAATAACGACGTCGTATTTAGATTATAACCAAATTTAGAAAACAAATTCCTTATTTCATTGAAAAATTATACTTGGATACCGATGCAACCCTCTTTGTCTATGATAATGAAAACAATCGAGCAGCTGAATCATCCTATGGGAAGTGAGACTCAACAGTGTTTCTTCAAAAATGACTGGTCAAAAGATAACTGCACTATAACACAACATCGCTCTGAATTATTTGTGATCATTACAAACCAAGAATTAAGGCGAAAGAAATAACAAAATTAATTTATGAAAACTGTTGGGCATATCATACAGAGATAATGTTAACTGTTATTAATTCAAAGCTGAGGAAGAGAATCAAGCAAGCAATAATGGGCCTTGCGAAAGGTTTCTTGTCTTTATGAGAAAAAACTAGCAAAATCAATGTGACTCTATAGCTTTAGAAAAAGAGTATAAAGATGATTCTCAAAAGAGATTAACTTTACTTTTTCTTTTTCACATCATCGAGCACAACACTCACTTTTTTCATGCTGATCTGTGAAAACACACATTATGAATAAAATTATAAATGAACGAAGATAAATAAGATTCAGTTAATCATGGATCCACTAAAATAGAAACACATTAAACTCCCCCCCCCCCTCTCTCTCTCTCTCTCTCTCTCTCTCTCTCTCTCTCTCTCTCTCTCTCTCTCTCTCTCCTCTCTCTCTCTCCCTCTCCCTTTTTCTCTCTGTTTCTCTCTCTGTAACTTTCTCTCTGCCTGCCTCTCTCTCTCTCTGTGTCTCTCTCTCTTTGTCTGTCTATATGTCTGTCTCTTTCTTTCTCTGTTGCTGTATTTATTAAAAATTAGTAGACTCGGAAAGACGAAACATCATTTAACGACACAAAACTGAAAACACAAGCATGACTGCCCATTCAAATGAACAGGTGTGGAAGACAACTACACTGCACATGGATGAAATGTTAACTTCACGATAATAACAGGCGAATGTTCCACAGAGCCATACAACTGCACTAAAGAAAATCAAACTTTACAGCAATGAACAGATGGAGAAGACTATACATTAAAGAAAAGCAAATTTTGCTACCATAACGCACACACACACACACACACACACATATATATATATATATATATATATATATATATATATATAATTATGCATATCTTCCTCTACAATTTTAAATAATAATTATAAAACCTTGAGACATTGGAATTCTTATCACTTTGTCATGAAGACATAATTGAAATGAAGGAGAGATCTCAAGCTAAAAAGTAAACTAAATTTGGGTGAAATCTTTTAATTAGCCATCTCTCAGTTTATCTCTGCACCGAGACCTTATTTATTAATGTAGTGCTGATGAACCATTACAGGTGCAACTTAGTGCTCCATCTGATGTGGTGAAAAAGTGCTCTCCAATACAAAGTGCAACTGCTCAGATAATATGACATAGAAAAAAATATTTAGGCCCCATATTTCTTAAATTTTATTGGGTTAGACTGGATTGCTAAAGCTTATAATTATTTTAGATTAAATCACATTCTGTCATAACTCAGGCAAGACAAAGTCAGGTTGGCAATTCAATAACATAGCTTAACTTAAAAGTTTCTACAATTCATTGTTGGTATTTTATGAGTTAATCTAGTCAATATCTTAAATAAAAAAACATTAATGAAGTACGAAATGGGTGCGAAAGAAACAGGAGTGATATTTTACATTCGCAACCGCCGCCCCGGAAGAAAAGACGACGATAACTGTTGCTCTTTAATATACTGACCAATCAAATTCACTACTACTTTTCTGTACAGACCGCACGTTTTCGATGACGCTTTTGTCTTGACGCTAGGGTAGGTCAAATTTTATTTAATTATTCAGTTTTCCCAGTTTTTTAATCCATTAAAGTAAAATAACATGTTTTTTCATCATAATATTTAAAAATTAACAACAATTTGTTTTACAAGCCTCATCCGCTTTGAAAACTGTCAACCGATGAGAGCATGGTCTTTTAAATTGTTTATCATAGCAAATTTGGCAAAAAATTTTGATGAAGTAATTACAGTATAAATGTAATGAAATTTCAAGAGCATTTTTTACCATAAATCCATAATTTTTCTTTGTACCCCGTGGGACACTAATCTTGGCAGGTCAAAACTCTGTAATCTTCATCACAGCACACTGAATGGCTTTGGAGGAGATAGCGGAATAAATCGAAGTTGCCTTTTATAATATACATTACGGTTTAATAATGTAAATCCATGTTCTCTATTAAACCATCGGCTTTGAATTTCCTAGTGAATCAACTCTTCGTGCTAAAGACAGTCGCAAATGCCATAGAAGGTGTGAATGATAAAGTAGTTATTGCGTTTGGTCTTGGCTCGGCATAGAAGCCTTACGTTTGATTTCTTTGCTATTCTATTCCTGTGTTTTCTATGACCATTTGACTTTGATTTCAGTTTTGAAATGGATCTAGTCTTTTGATTACTTCTGTTCTTTCCGCTTTCCTCCTTTTCCTCCCTCCCTCCCCCCCCCCCTCTCTCTCTCTCTCTCTCTGTCTTTCTCTCTTTCTGATCTTGCGCAGCCCCCCCTTTTTCTCCCCGCTCCTTTTCTCCACTGAGCCCATATTTATACGAAAAATAACTATCGTCAGCTAAGCCCTGCCACGTTTACTCCTCTCTGTCTATGTAAAATGTAGTTGAGAAATATCTGTGCTTTTGCTTCGTTCACCCCACGGCCATAATGGGCTCCATCAAAACTCATCGTGTCTTTTGTTAGATTGTAAAAGTCTAGTATGGGCACTGGGGTTGCGCTCGTCTGGAACAGTCTCTTCACTTTGTTGTTGTACTCCAGGATACTCTCTGCGCTCTGCGACGGAACTCGGGGAGTTTTGAGCAGCCCTGGCGCATGCGTGGACATCCATATTACTTCTGGCCATCGAAGATACTTCAGCATCTCCAACAAAGGATGTAATAGCTGTAGAGAATGGAAATTTTAGATAAAGATTAATGCGATATAAATATCTTTATCTTTAACATGAATTTTGATTATTTCAACTGCAAAAGCACAATTAATTCACTTTGTTTTTGAGTTTACGTCTATTCTGATAAATTATATTTCTAGAAGGTAAGCCATATATTGACTTCATAAGATTGTGCATGTTACAATCAGGTGATTAAATTTACAAGTCACATAGTTTTCGGGCATGAGTCTGAGTCTTTTATATTTGTTTGCTCTCTATGGTTTTTTTTTGGCTTCTCCTTTAGCTGTCTTCGTTTTTGTATCATAACGAGTATAGCTTCCAAAATTACCGTACTTAATATTCGACTTCTAAATTGTTACAGTCTTGCCATTAAAACTTGTATTGTTTTTCAAGATGCCATTTTCTTTTTTTCCTTTAGCAGAAAAACCTTTCACCAGCTAAGGAAAGGAGTTTTGCACAATTTATGCTCAACACTTACCATTGCTGCTATAATACCAAAGTTGAAGTTATCGTGTATGCCAATTCCTAGAAGCACATAAGAGTTCGGGATACCGTGGAGCTGACGAATGGCCTCGCGGATGATGAGGCTCTGGCGTGCAGCAATGTACTCCAGGAACTTGAGATGTGTCTAAAGAGAAATGATTGGAAAAAACTAGTGAGTTACAATTCATTGTTTGATAGAGCCTTTCTCATACTAGATGATATGAATTGTGTTCCATTTTCAGCGTCGAAATGTAAGACAAAGGAGTGAAATTTAGTCACAGTATGGAATCGTCAAACTATGCGTTGAAGGCTTTCTGCGTTGATATAATGTGTCCAAATTTTACAGCAGTCTTCCAAACAATGAAGAATCGATTGACATCATTATTGTTTTTGTTTAGATGGCAAATCCGCTCTAGCGTTCTGGAAAACTGCATGTTTATGCCCTCTTTTTCTAAATAGGGCAAAATTTGGTTACATGGAAATGTGTGGGGACTGACCACTCAGCCTCATGTTCTTTGAACCATTAACTTTTAATTATTATTGATTTTTTGAGAGAGGCTGCGGGCCATGTAAATTTGAACACAAAGTCGGACTTTGGGCATGCCTACCATAAACGGAGACAAGTTCTTTATGAATTTTTGTTGAAGAATTGCATGTAGTATGCACAAATCTGACCACAGGTCTAATTTATGACTTTTACCAGTTTTCAATGATGATAGCCATCTTTCAATGGTGCGTTGATCAATGGTGCTTTATACTCAGAATTAAACAGTGCATTGACGCAGCTGGTATACATCGCTCACAGAATGAGAGCCGATGTGATAGATTTTGAGCTATGTCCACTTTTACATGTTCTTTGAAAGTCTCCGTTTATTTCAAGACATAACGTGAATTGCACGATTGCTAAAAAACTCGGGTTTTACTTCCAGGTACTTACCGTGTTTTTACAATGCCGGGTGTCTCTATCCAGGTAGACAGAACAGCTCTGCTGATATATATAATCATGCCGACACTGTCTCCGCTGCACTGAAGGACAGATATAGAAGAAGCATGATGAGGGAAAGTTTTGAACTTTCTTTCTTGCCCAGAGTAAAATGCTTCTAAACTCTATTTGCCTTAAAGTCATAACGGCATCTAAGCCAAAACTTTCTTGTGTAATTGTTGGCACTTTGTACGTAGTGATAAAACATATCAGCCAACGTACCTAATACATTAAAACAAATTAGTAAACATCATGAAATTGCAGAGCCCGTTTAATGCAGTTATATGTTTATTTCGATTGACTCATTATTATTTTATAATGCAATGATATCGATGCCTTGTCAAAGCTATGCTAAACATTACCTCTCCCAAAGCCCACCCTGATGTTTGAATCAGTTACAGACTTTTGATCGGAGATTTAAAATCATTCAGTTGATATCGACAGAATCTACAGGGAGTGAATGAATGTAAAGAATTGCCTTAGGGAACAATATGTTACAATGTCTTCTACGATAAAAACATTGATCAAGTTTTAAGGATGTATATAGATTTTATTATACATCGTATTGCGAAGTGCCATTGTACAGGCGGATTGACTGACAAATAGAATTTGAAGTAGTAGCAGCAGCAGCAGAAGTGGTAGTAGTAGCAGTAGTAGCTGTAGTGGTAATTGTAGTAATTTTACATTAGCAGCAGCATGCGCACATATCTGATTTCGGTGGTACAATCAGGAGTAGCATGAGACTATTCCGATAAAACAAGAAATAACTGCACTTACCACTTGTCGTGTTCCAGCGTTTCGGGCCGTACGGCACGTCACTCCGCAGAAAGGTCAGCACTGCCGTGTAGACGTGCCGCATGAAGGAATCTCCTATCATGAGGACAGTGGAATTACGGAGCAACTGGCATGCATCTGTCTTGTTGTGAAAATGCTTTATCTGGAGTTTAAGGAATAACATAGGTGGCAAGTGTATTGTCACATGCATCCCGTTCAAAATCAAGTTTAACAAAAGGCAAAAGGTAGCTGCAAGCACGTCATACCATATTTAATAAAGAATATAATTTTTCTGTTTCAAAGGATCATAAAATATTTTGAAAGTATTTCAACATGCAACGGTTATTAATGATGGATGCATATTTTAATCAAGAGCAAAAAAAGATCCTGTAACCATTTCGACTCATTGTAAAGATTATAAAAAGGATTCCAAAACTTCTAGCTTATTTAAGTTTGGATCTGTAATTATCAAAGTTTAAAAAAAGCCAAACATGCAAATAAAAAAAGGAAACTCCAAAAATGGTGAATGTTTGTAAAAAGCGATAGGTAGCCAATTTAATTTAGATTAAGAAGTTAAAAAAAGAAAAATGAAATATTTAATCTTAAACTGACCTTACAAACAGGGTCAGAGGGCACCCAAGTAGCGTGCTCCGCATGGATTGGTTGGCGCAGGTCGTAACAGTCTGGGCAACGACATTCCTGGACACTGACACCACTGGTGCACCTGTTGTGGTAGCAGCAAGGATGGGGGCCCTGGGGATCACACAAGGCCCGGAACCACAGCAGGTTGTGCATCATCCCGGCCAGGTGGGAAAACGTAACGTTGCCTGGAGCAAAGATCGAAAATAAACAAAGAACAAGCATCAAAATCTGACATCTTCAAATTTTAAATAATTGTGGTAGAGGGTAAAAAAAAATAAAAATAAACAGAAGAAAAGAAATAATTTTGTGCCCGAAAGAACACCTGTGGAGAAATAAAAAAAATATTGTGGAAAATAGCTTGAATAATCTATATATAATGGAGCTAGGTGAAAAATGAGGACCGTCTAACCGAGCATTTCTAGACCACCTAGGAACGTCAAATTTGGCATAAAGTTGTAAATTGCCCTACAGATTGGAGTGGGAATATTATTTTTCACCAAAATAGTATTTTTTTGTAAATCAAAGGCAACAATGTGATTTTTATTTTCTTAAAAGAAAAAGGCGAATGTGCGAACTATTTCCAGTAAGCACAGCCGGGCAGGGATGGCAGAAATGAAACTGAAAGTACGCACACAATGTAGGCGGCGGCAGATCTAAAACTGTCAGGAATAGATCTAGATCTAGATCTACACGATATAGGGTAAGATCTAAGTAAAGAATCTAAAACATAGATTCTAGATCTGAAGCTTAGATAATTACAGCAACTAGACTCAAATAAAAAGTTTAAGATGTGCAACAGAGAAATCTAGATTTCACTTTTCGGCTTACAGAATTTTCAATACTTTCATTATAAATGTAGGTTTAAATAACTGCGCGGCTAAGAATCCCCGCATGTCAGTGGCACTTTTATGAACTTAACGCGAAAGTTCACAGCTTTCTCATAAGCGTTTAAAAGGAACTAAAAACTTAATGGCAAAGTATAGAATTAGTCAATTTCCTTTATTCCAAAAGGATTTAAGTCCTTTATCTAAATTTTATGTCTAGAATAAGAACAATCGAGATATGTAAATTCTAGGTAAAGATATGTAGGTGGAGGCGTATAGAAAAAGGGTAGATATCAAGATCATTTATAAGCTTCTTTAATAATACGCATGAGCACCCCAGCCCCAGCAAATTGACACCATGGTCCCGTTCAAAGAACGGGGTTTACAGCTTGTGATAATAATGATGATAATGATAATAATAATAATAATAATAATAATAATAATAATAATAATAATAATAATAATAATAATAAATCTTGATAACATCGAAATCTGTGACTCACCCTTAAATTACCTTGGACTGACAAATTTCGAGCTTACGTATCATTAAAAGTTAGCTCACGAATTTGAATTCTTTATGTTCAAGTTCAAGTGTATGCATTTCATTTTGAACTAATGATATATTAAAATTTACTACGTCCAATGCTTTATCTTTTTAACAACCACCAATTTTTTTAAATGAAATTCAAAGGAGAAAAAAAAGTTAATGGTCACAAAATTGATCTGTTCGACGTCCGACGAATACAATAAGAAGGGAAGTAGTGCAGTTTATTCTTTCGGTTAAAATATATTATTTGCTTAAGGTATAATTTGATCTTTTAACTCTAAAGTTATTGCCTTTTCACCTGAGGATTCAATTGCCATTAAACGTCACGCTATCCTTGAAACTAAGATATACGTTTTTATTTTCTTATAGACACAAATCCGCAGCAGCTTTTCATAACAAAACGTTACATTCACCAGCTGTTGATAGATTTTTTTTGTGTGTAATCTATGAAAAAACATAAATAACACTAAATAGACAACGATAATAAAGGTTCAAAAGATGAAATGTTCGAATATCGGGATACTATATCAATGGTGTTATTCAGGAAGATTGCTTTCTTTCTTTAAGTTTTAATTAAGTCTGTCTGACGGCTGTATATACTTTGTATTATCCTCAGTTAAAAAAACTAAAACCCTATGGTATGGCTAACTCTTTGCACACTTCGATCAACCTGATGGAATAACAAGTAGGTGGGTAGAAACTCATTGGGGAGCTAGATAACAGGGAGTCTTCAGAGAAGAAACCCCCCTTGTAGCAAGTGTTTCGGCCCTGAACCTCTGACACTCTAAGGGGGCCGGGCCACACCCAGGTCATGACTCCCAGGTGTCTCCCTGTTATCTTTTTTTTGCACAGCGCCAGGATTCGAACCCATACCCTCATCTCTTGATGGATTGCTGATCCCGGCGCTATACCACTTCGCCAACTGGTCCTGCGATGGTTAGAGCATTTTTAATCCTTATGAAGGAACCTCTCATTTCTCCTGCTCCAGATCCACCGGGAACTGTTTTCGGCTATTTCCGCCAGTAACTTTAGAGCTTTTGTTCTTTTGTTGCCACATATTGAAAGTTTAGTTAGAAGGTCGTAGACTGATGACCCTACGAATCCTCTGGCACCAACCTCAACGGGCATCACCACAGCTTTGTATCCGGCATTTTCTAGCTCTTTGGTCAGGTTCATGTATTTCTCTCTTTTGTAGATGTGGGCCTCTTCCATTCTGTTTTCGTATGGTACTGTTAGCTCCACCATGATCAATTGTTGTGTGGAAGCTGAATGGATCACGATATCAGGCCTTAATCTCGTTTCTTTGATTATACTGGGGTGACTGTCCCATTCTGGAAGATCTGCTGAAACATCCCAGTCATCACAGCCGTCTAGAAGGCATTTTATCTGGTTTGTTGTCCTCACCGGCCTTCCGTGCCATGACTTAGCGCCTCCCTCTGTTGTGAATATCAGCGCGTTGGTATTAGGGAGGGTAGTCTCTCCTTTAGCCGTGCTTATGATTGCGGCAAGTTCTTGAAGGACTCTGTTATGTCTCCATGTGTATCGCCCCTGTGAGAGGGCGATTTTGCAAGAGCTCAAGACATGCTCTGTGGTCTGCCTGCCTTGGCATAGCGGACAAGTGGGGTCCTCTTTCTTTCCCCACCGTACCAGATTTGCGTTTGAGGGCAGGAGATCGTACACTGATCTGATGAGAAAGCTGATCCGAAGTGGCGCCATGTGCCAGATCTCCTTCCATGTGAGGGATTTCTGCAGAGCATTATCCCAATTAGTCCATTGTCCCTGTTGAGGTTGCTGGACTGCTTTCTGAACCCTTCTGGAATCTTCATTGAGCCGTATCTAATTAATGACCATGTCTCTTTTCTCTTTCCCTTCTGCTACAAACATGTAGCATAGTTTATTTTAAATTTATTGTAATGAGTCCAATGACCATAAATCATTTTGTAATAAAATTGAATTGTTTACCTTGAATTATACACCCGCAAGTTCTAGTCTGCATTTGGTATATAAGATGTTACTGTATACAGTGTATTGTCGTTCAAAAATCAATCAATCAATGCTGTACAAGAAATATGGGAGAAAAAAAAAAAACAATCTCGTACCTCAAAAATATCCTCTCGAAGTCATTTTTTTTTTTTCAGTAATTTATTGGAATATTTCTCCACGTAACGTTTGCTTTGTTTATTGTTTTTCAAAACAGTTATTATTTAAACTGCTCTTAATAATCAAATTCTGCCCTTTTTCATGCCACTTGGAAAGTACAAAGGCGAGGATTTTTATCTTCCATATCTGTAAGATTTAAAAATACTTCCTAGACTGTTGAAACTGGCATAACTTCACAACATGGTTTGACAAATCAAGAAATGATGATTACAGAGTAAAAACAAAATAGATTAAGGTAAACATACAAATGAACTAAAAATTTTTGCGGAAAGAATAAGAAATTATGGGGTTTATATTATCACCCCTGAGCGCACAAAGGTGCAATAATCAAGCTTGAATGATCAGACGGGTTGTTTGGAATAAAAAAAAAAAAAAAAAACAATTTAAAAGCCGAGAGGAAATATCGATAGAGTCGACGTTATATTGACAAAAATCTTAAGACCACATTGGTCAACGCTCCGTGGAAAAAAAAATCTAGATCATTAGCACTTCGTAAGAACTATTTACTGATGCATGTCTTTGCATAAGTGATCAAAAGAACAGCGAGACTGTCGGTAGACATAGTTTACCTTGACCATGATTATATAGCAGTGAAGTAATAGCCAGTCAGGTTATGTTGTGAGGAGATTTACATACAGGTAAAAAACTGAGAGTGCTCTAGCTTTTGTAGTAATAAAGAACTATGTTCTGACAAGCTTCTGACAGAAGGCAAGCCATGAATCATGGACGGCGTAAAATAAGATTGCTCCGTAACCAAGTAACCTATAAAAAGACTGAAATAAAGCAACAGACATTGCTAGTATTAGTAGCAGGTGCTAAATCAAGCGATAATGCTATGATAGATGTGGCACTTCCGCACCCGATTTAGCCTCAAGAACGGTAAAGCATTCGTGGTTCGGGAGACATAAAAAAGAAATAGAAAACTTGAAACATCAGAATAGCTCTACATTTATTATTTCAACATAATTGTGTCATGATTAATGCTGAATGTAACATAACGTCCATTAAAGTATTTTATGGATTGGAATTAAAAAGGAAGGTGTTTAATCAATGCTTTAATTGCTTGGCCTATCTTTGCCTACATCTTTATGAAGGAAAAGTTTATGAAATTTCTTTGGAAGAATGATAGTAAACATCGCTGAGCTGAAAACAAAGCAATCATTTTGACACACTTACCACAGAGGCGATCAGGCCGCTCCAGAGATGGCGGCAAGCCGTGCTGAGCGCGGGACATCCCGATGAACTCGTTCAGATTATCCATCTCTTTTCTGGTGTAAGGCCCAGGGATCCATTTCCCGCGGGTCATGGACTTCAAGACGTCACATTCGCGGCGGAGCTGGGATTTAAGTGTCTGCACTGTTAAGATATGCTGCACCTCTGAACAGCTGTGAGAACCAGTTCTAAATGACCCGTTGTCGCTTTCAGGGTGCAAATTCTGTAGGATTTCCCAGTGCCGGGTGTAGAGTACAGTGTAGGTGAGCAAAGTAAGAAGTATGGCAAGGGGAAGGACATATCTCATTGGGTATCTGGCGTAATGTGCGTGGCAGTGCGCTTGTAAACAGCGCCCACACACCAGCATGCATCCCACCTGGACCATAAGCGCAGTTGGTCTGAAGTAGACTTTTGTGTAGTCGCCTCACAGTAACATCTATTTAGCTAGATAAATGGCATTGGTGCCTCATCTTCCGCACTTCTGGTTTACTATCTGAGAGTGAATTTTATCTTCGATAGGTGGAATACTTTTAACTTCCTTTTATGGAAAGCGCTGAGGCCATTAGTCTGAAATCCGGTCCCAGAAGTTGACGAAACAGCTGAAGAAATGGAGTGATGGTGATTATTGCAAAATACTCTTCGCTTTCGTTTATAGATATCGTGAGAATGTTGCAATACACTAAAATGCTTTTAATTGTTTATAATCTTCAAGTACATTGTATGTATACGCTAATGAACAATTAATGGAATTATTAACCGTCGGACAATTACTGGTCAAATAAAGTCTTATGTGGGATATATTCATCTTTTAGGGTTTTGCTTTAACGCTTAAAAGATGAATATCCATGAGAGGCTTATGTGATTCAAACGGCTTTATTCAAGTTTTTCATATGTCATTAGAATCTCAGAGCCCAAGTTAGAAGTCGCCATCAATATCACTTTTTCTACTCTTTCCTGTAACCATGCAGTCTTGAGTCCATCTCTAGAAAACTTCACAAACCAGAAGACCTAGGTGACGGCTGACTTTCTCTCAGGAAAAAAAATCGCATATTTTTAGGAATACACGTAAGATTTTTTAAATCGGTTAACAGACTAACTTAGAGAATTTTAACTCGAAATGGAGACAGCGATTGTGAATAGCGCATAGCAGAGTCAAGTCTACGACATAATTATGTCTACGTTTTCCATAATATAATACACTCTTCTCCACTAGCTCTACGCCTTTTAGTCTTTTTTCTTTTTGTTTGGTTAAAAGTGAAATTTGATTTAAATGTAACTCCTAAAAGCCCCATCATTAAAAATAATCGTTATCGTTCCAATGCTGAACATTAATTTGGTATCGTGTTAAACCCACTAACAAATTGTAATCCTCATTGATGAAAAATTCACTTGCCATCAGCTCGCAATACACGACCAAATAAACCAATGCGTCGTCTAGGCTGATATCAGCCCCCTATGTCCCCAATTAGCCGCCCCCCCCCCCCCACACACACACACTCAATTCCCAATTCCAGGCATACAGAAACAACACATTCCCTAAATATGAAACTGTCTCCATAGCGACTGTCCTTTGTGGCTCTTTCTCTTCACAAAGTTTCCAGGCGAGAATCCAAGAGCTGATGTTTGTATGCGCTCTCACCTCTCCATTCAGTCACATTTTATTTGTATAAATCTACACCATCACCGTGACGGCGAATCTTTTATGGTGACAGCACTATCCTTGTGTGTAAAGGAAATGGATGCAATACCTAATTGTCATCCTCACAGAAAATAACTAAGTGCAACATTATTGTAAAGCCTACAAGCACGTATAAAGTACGACTTTTGACAAATATGGGATTTAGTTAGTTAGATGAGACCCGGCCCCGTTGCTTGATAGCTCGTGTCAGGCTTCGACAGCGGAACATCTGTATTGTCACTTCTGAGGTTAAACCCACGGTTCTACCGACCAAGCTATCTGCCACAGTAGATCCTATCAAAATTCAAATGCTCCCTTTAAATTACAAAAAAAAAAAAAAAAAAAAAAAATTGATCACAATAACACAGCGTTTTATTGATTAACGTAGGTTTCTCAAACCCTTGAGAAATAGTTTTTTGTGCAAAATAATAAATTAGTTATGATTTACATTAAACCTGTACTTCTTTACCTGACATAAAATAAGTTTTATAAGGAAAAATCTGATCCCAAAAAAAGATAAAGTCAGAAAATGGTCACAGGAGGTATTTATGCTTTGCATTATAAAGACAGTTGTGAGATCACTGAAACATGGGATTGAAATTAAAATTCATAGCATTTTACTTCTCTTGTCCGAAATAATGTTATACCAACCTACAACGTGCATAGGTTTTATGCAATACAAATATGCTGTTGCTGCTCCACGTTCATAACGAAATATTTTATTTACTCGATTAAGATTAGCTTTTGCGGGACTAGTCCATTTATTTAAAAGAAAAAAAAATCTTTGGTCGAGAGAGTTTTATGCGCAAAAAAGTATTCTAAGTTAAGAAAATGAAACATTCAGTTTTTGCTGTGTTCAGCTCTAGAAAACATTCGAGAAGCAAATGTGTGCAATTTAAAGGTGATTTCCGGGAGTACTAAAATAGCTGGTCAGTAATCTTTAAAATGATGTACAACTCCCCGGAGCTATATTGGCTTTAAGCGGTCTATGCTGAGAAATCCAAAACAACACCAGTCCTCTCTCTACCTAGTGTAAGCACATTGACACCAAGATTCTGTTTAATCAGGTTCTCCATGATATCCAAAGGGAAACTCTCTGATACGAGAGCAACTGCTTCGACATCTTCAGTATTTTTTTCTGCTGTAAAAGCTATCGTTATCTGCATTTGTTAACCACCCAGTTTGAACTAGTTTTTTTTCAAATTAACAATAAATAAATAATATAAGTTATCAAATTAGTTACCATTTTAAAATACATAGAAGGGCGGACAACATTATAACCACCGCGCAGACAAATTGCAGGTATATTTATCAATACTAAGAATATCCAGGACACATGACGTATTTATTAATTGCTACCATCCAGTTTTTCAGCAGATTTCTTTAAAAAAAGTTACAGTGAACTTATATAAAGAACCTAGCTGTTTCTTCCATTTCATGTCATCCTAGTTCTTCCCCCATCCCCTCTAACTCTTTGTATATATCCCTTTTTAGTCTTTCTCTCTCTGTCTATCTCCTTACCTTCTCCAGCTTTACACCTAACCCTTTATCCAATTCTCCTCTTTCTCTCTCTGTTACCATTTTTTTAGCAATTAAAAACAGTATGGTCGAATGATTTTTACCGTTACTTAACACCCTAATAAAACAGTAAAATTCTCCAATTTTGCTCTTACTCCCCTCTGTTTTGTCCCCTTTCTTTATGCACAGGTAGCTTTGTATTAAGACTGATACGAATCCAATACCTTTTTCTTCGCAAAACAAATCTGAGTGTTGAGTCATTCAGGGCATATCTGTGTGGGGCTTGCTCAAGGAAACTTCATTTGTTAGTAAGTAGTGGTGTAAAAATAGTCCATACAGGTATGAATGATAAACATTGATTGATTACCAGCATGTTTGTCGCATACTAGATTTCAGCCTACCAATTTTGAAACTCTATTTTTAATAAAAAGACAATTTTGAAAGCACCGATCTTAGAAGCTAATGGTTCAAAACGGGGAGGTTCGTGTTAAAACTCAACTAGCTAATGTTTTCGAGGACACACAATTTTATTCGTTTATTGACATTGCTTTTATATTGAGTTCTTTCATTTAAAAAAATGCTTACACAGTAATAATGTCAACACACTGACTGGTAAACGGTTGTCCCAAAATGATGCATTTCTTAAATTTTATGTTACACGGATCCTGAACATCTCTCGTGCCACGACAGAACGTAAAGTAAGGAATGCAACACTTAATTAGGAAAGAAAATATAATAGATACACCGTCAAAATCCTCATAGTTGAATGGATTAATTCAAGTTCATTTTCACATTTAGTAGATCACGAATCCATCTGTGTTAGAAATAAATATTGTATAAAGTCTGGACTTATATTTTGATGTCAAGAATCCTTGCTTACTTTCCAAAAAAACATCACCACTAGATTTAGATCTGCTCATCAGACCAAACCTCCGGAGAAAACCAATGTACACAAACTTACCTTAACCACTAGTTCTTGTGTAAGTGTCTAGGTTTGCGGTAAGATGGGATTGGGGGGCATAATTATCTATAACTGACAGATAGCTTTACTCTTGACAGCTGTCGCATCAGCGCTACCTTGCCTACACGCATAAGTGATGGTCCTTTATTTATTTCCCTTGATTCGATTTACAAGAATACTCGGCCTTAGGTTACTTCGATCACCGACTTCTCTCTCTCTCTCTCTCTCTCTCTCTCTCTCTCTCTCTCTCTCTCTCTCCCCCCCCCCCCAACGAAGCTTACAAAGTGAAACGTTTATATATTGAATTGATAATAGTTTTTTTATTGCTTTTTTGCCCCGCAATTATAAAGTTGTGTGCCTTTTAGACCTTCTCTTCTCCCTCTCTCTCATCCTCTCTCTTTCTCCCCTATTCTCTCCCTCTCTTTCTCTCTTTTATTTTCACATGCTTCTTCTTTTCACTTAGTACACTATAAATGTAGTTAATTCCTCCAGTCTCCAACGTCCTTAACACACACAGTTATTGGGCGGTCCAGTTAAGAACTATCTCTTTTTTTTGTGTGTACCTAATTCTCAAGATAAAAGAAAGTGGAAACATTATATAAGTACTATTCTTTCCACGAAGAATATTTATAAAAATTATAATTCTTTCTCTAAGAATTATACGATGAATATTCATTTAAACAGCTCACAACCTTGACTGAGTTGCTGGTAACAACAAACTTAGTCTGGTAATGTGTTTTTAAGCAGCAAAAAACTCATGCTTGTTTAGCCTAAATTTTTAAAACAAGCTTAGTTTAAGCACGTTATTGTGAAAAATAAATCACTTTGCTTGAAACATCTTTAATTACCTCCATCCTCCTATCTTAACATTTATAACTCTCCTCTCCATTCCTCATAATTCGAATAAAACTTTTTTCAACTTTATCAACTGCACAAATATAAAAGGAACAGAGTGACATTGGCACAAGGAAAAATTATCACTATTACATATTATTATTATAAAATAATAATTTAGTGATTATTAGCATACCTAATGTGATTCACTGAAAACAATACAAAAGCTAGAGAGAAAAGGAAGAGACAAGAGAGAGAGACAGTGAGAGAAAGAGAAACAGAGAGAGAAAGAAAACCAGTGAGATAGAAGATATATACAGAGGAAGGAGGACTCTAAGAGGAATAAATATACAGAGAAGAGAGAAGAGAGAGAGAGAGAGAGAGAGAGAGAGAGAGAGAGAGAGAGAGAGAGAGAGAGTGAGAGAGAGAGAGGAACGGAGGGAGAGAGCCATAGATAGATAAATAGTAGATAGAGAGAGAGAAAGAAAGAGAGGCAGATAGAGATAGATAGAGATAGAGAATAGAGAGAGAGAAAGAGAGAGACAGAAGAGAGAAGAGAGAGAGACCGAAGAGAGAAGAGAGAGAGAGAGAGAGAGAGAGAGAGAGAGAGAGAGAGAGAGAGAGAGAGAGAGAGAGAGAGAGAGAGCGAATGTCAAGTACAAAACACTTGAAGTAATGTTAGAATAAATATAAAATTTGTATCACTTTGAAAACAAATATTTTCAGAAATCATTAGAGTAGCAAAGTACCTTGTCCATCAACTATGATTGCATAACTCATCGTTCCGCTATACATGTAATAATTTCTACTTTTACCTTGGTTGTAACGTACTATTAGTCTATAAAGCACACCTAAAAAAATTTTTAGGGTAATCGTATTCAAGGAGGCCTCCATTTTGCTTGCAAGAATTTTTTGTCGGCAAAGAGATCTCCTGAAAATTATTCGGAAAAATGTATCTAAAATAACAATCTTGGCTTCATAACAATTGCATTGTCTTCATGCTGGTCATAATCAGATTTTGGTCTATTTAACTGTGCTTATTGATTGATCTAATAATGGTTGTTGATAAATCTATTGGTGATTGCTTTAAAGGAGTGTGATCCTGCAAATTATGATACCTAATCGTTTTCTTGTCACTATTTTTAATCAAACGTTTAGTAGTCAACTAACAAATATTTGAATTGAATAACAATAACAATGATAGTAACAAAAACATCATCATCATCAACAACAACAACAACAACAACAACAACAACAACAACAACAACAACAACAACAACAACAACAACAACAACAACAACAACAGTAGTAGTAGTAGTAGTAGTAGTAGTAGTAGTAGTAGTAGTAGTAGTAGTAGTAGTAGTAGTAGTAGTAGTAGTAGTAGTAGTAGTAGTAATAATAAAAATAATATATATATATTGGTTAATAGTAATAACAGTGAAACAATAATGAATTTCATTTGATATAAAGAAAAAATACTTACTACGTAGTATGGTATTATATTTCATATAAGAAATTAATATAATATTAGAAGCTCACCAACCCTGTCATCTATAAACATCAGCTCATGACAGAGGTACAGGAAAAAAGCCAACGGCAGACAGAAACAGCACTCTGCAAACAATTACTATTCCTTAGAGGTAGGGATTGTCAGCTTTCATGGCAAAATAATGAAAGAAAAAAAAAGAAAAGAAAAATGGAGGGGGTATTGTTTGTTTGATTGTTGTTGTTTTGTTTTTTTTTTTGTAAAGGTTGAGTTATCAGGATTCAACTGTCTAAATACAGCATCGATTTACAGGGAAAAGGTTTTCAAGAGCTACTCATGACAAAAAAGTAATGTAGTGCATCAGTAGCAACGACCTTACTTTTAGATCGCACCTATGGGAGTAAATAAGGATACAATTTATTTGGCACCTTTAAAACGAGCCTTTTCGAATTTCTTAGTACAGCCTAAATATATACAATGAACTGAGTGAAGCATTTAATCACGACCCGTCTTCACAGCAGTTTTTAAATATTTTTTTTTTTTTTTTTGGAAATGCGTTATATGGGAAAATGATAACTGAATCGTTCGATCCCGAAGTTGACCGATATTTGGTACTCTAACTCTAAGCCCACGGCGTTACCTTTCGACATACTTGGATGGAATTTTTGATAGTTGTAAAGGCTTGTTGTGAGATCAGTAGGCCTGCGGCCAAAGAATTTCAATGTGCGATGACATCCCCCCCCCCCCCCCTCCCAGGTTCTGAAGAGGCTAGAAAGTCGTGCATAAACCAGTTTAGGAACCTTTATGGTATATACATCAAGAAATACGATGAAAATGATTAAAAATATTGCAATAAAATCTGAAGTCTCAGAAGTCAGACATATTTGTTTATTTTTTAGAAGGATGCTATTGCCCAACATGCTCATTTCAATCGATAATTGTTTGTTTTTTTTGTTGTTCTTTTTAAACGCACCATTTTCACCGATAATTACCTTCTGTGTGATATTTTTTTTACTCCATTTCCATATTTAAAAAATTTACAAATATAACTGTGCTGATTTACATTCTAACCAATAGCTTTCAACATCTTCTGAACGAATAATTCTATCAGGGGCAAAAAAACTTGTGAAAGTTTTTAACGTGAATACGAGCGCTCTGGTTATGGTGCTATGTTTTCCTAATGCCATGCCGTCATCTACCTATTGTAGAAAACATACAGTCCTTTGATACTAAGTCACAGATAACTTCTGCTTTCTTACAACCCCTTCAAAATAAATTTTTCCAAAGTGGCAGGGTCTTTGCTCTATTGGAGAGACTCATTGTTAACTTATTCAATTTCCAGCCACAAACAGTTGACAAGATTCTTCATTTCGCTTCGCAGTTAACATGAGCTTCCACATAGTGTATGGACCAATGAACCAGTGCTAACAAAAAAACAAAAAAAACAAAACAAAAAAAAAAAAAAACAACCCCCCCCCTCCCAAAAAACAAAAAAAACAAACAAAAAAAAAACAAAAACAAAACAAAATTCAACTTGAAGTAGTATGACCATCCACAGCATTAAATTAATCAACTCCTCTATTTATTTAAAAAATGCAAAGGAAATTAATGGGATAAAATCTTTTTTTTCATACCAATTTCCTTAGATATGTGGTAAAAATTTATTCCGAGACCAGATGAAATGGACTTTGTAAAATTTGCTCAATCATTTCTTATCAATACAATAGAGTGCATAGAGTTTTTTTTAAATCACAGAATGTGTATTTCAAATTGTTGTCCCGTTAATGACTCTCAGAGAGGCTTAGGGGACTTTTAGCAATATTCTGAGCGTTTTCAAATGAACTAATTGAAACTTGACAAAAGACATACTACATCGAGGGAATAGGTCGCTTAATCTTATCTCTGCTTCATAAATAATTACTTAAAGTAAAATAAAAATAAAACGATTTGTTCATGGTGAAATGAAAAAGACGATTAGACAATCATCTCTCCGTGTTAAAACTCAGAGCTTTTATAGGTTTTTTTTAGTGTATTGCGGTATTCTGAAAGCTTAGAGGGTTCAATGGCACCTAGCATTGGTTTAACAAAGAGGAAAAAACTTTTTGCTTTTTCATTACTCTGCAGTGCATGGCATCAGTTATAATCAAACTGTTCAATCTATAGTGCCATTAGCTTTCACGCTAGGCTTCAAGGACTAGATTTTAGTCTGTTATAAAACCATAGGCTACAGGCCGTTTTGAAAATAAGGCCCAACATAGCGGCAGCGTTTCCATTTGATCTTAAGTTAAGTTTTTGTGACTGTTGTCAAATGTAGATCTTAAATATAAACTTAAAGGCGATTTATTTTTGTAGTACAAAAATAGGATTCTTAGAAGAAACAAACATCTGTAAAAAGCAGGACATTAAGTTTCATACAAAGACCACTGCGGCTGGAGGAGCGCACTCCGAGCGTGTTACAGATTATTTGCTACAGGTTGAAGTCTCCGTCCATTGGTAAGATATGAATCTCATCTCATCAAACCTTTACGGGGACACCACCATTTTTAATTTAAGGCCTTTTAAAGAGCAAATTAAAAAACTCATACTCCTCAGAACCCAGAGATCTGCCGCCATGTTTTAGAAAATTGAGGGATTTTTAGATTACTAAAAATGGGTCTTTAGTTAAACTTTCATTTATTACGGAAAAAAATGGGTGAATTTTGTTTTGCTGTTTTAGCCAAGGCTAATAGACGTTTAGATGCTATGAAGTACCGGTTTATCTATTTTTTATTACGTTGACAAAACGGTAAGGGATTGATTTACTTACAGTAAATCCCAAAACTTGTCATCGATATCTTTTAAAAAACTGTTATTAAACACTTTTTACTCTACTACACAGCCTTAAACACTAGCCAACGTGATTAATTATTGCACTTGAAAATTTTTGTTTGTTAACTTTATCAGCCTGCAGTATATATATGCTATCTGTTGCCATACAGTTAAATTTTCCACAGCACCAAAAAAGAATAAAAAGAAAGAAGAGAAAAGGAGAAAATAGGCCTAAGCGATGTGCGCATAGCAATAGGACACGCCAATTTCTTTCCCTCAGTGACTGATTGCGTCTAAGATAAAACTATGGTGTGTGTACTGTGATAAACATCTTACGAGGAAAGTTAGCTGCAATGATTTAAAGTTTTATAACTAAAAAAAAAGGGACCAGACAGCGCTGGACTGCAAATATGACACACAATTAGACTCAACCAATTTATTTCGAAATGTGTATGAAAAAATTTAATGTATTTCCTAAGTTATTTTAAATAAAAGAGTCTAATGAAAGAAAAAAAAGTAAATTGTTTTTCCTTGAGTAATACAAAACAGATTTAACAATACGGAGAAACCATGGCCGGACTTCCATTAGATTTTGAGATTTTACAGATGAATGTTCCGTTGTCTGATTTGTATTTATTAAGTGATAAGACTTATAAATTGTTCAAATTACTGAACTGAACTATTCAAATTTTCCACGGTTAGAACAAAGAGTATGACAGGGCCGCGACTACCCACAGCTTTACTATTACTTTATGTTAGTGTTTAATCGAATTGCACAGAGTTCTTGAAAATTTAAAAAAAAATAATCGCCGCATTTCGGATCACGCTTTGAGTCTACAAACAATTTGAGTTATGCTTAACTTTATCATTTTATGCATATTTTGTGCGCAGCAGAGTTGATTTTTCCACTAAAATATCAAACACTTAACTTAACTTAAATTTGGCATTAGAAAAGCCTGCAAAGTCCTTGTAAATTTTTGCTTTGACCTTCCACTGCCGCACACACAAACGTTAAGATTATCTCACCGGAATGAAGAGTTCTTCCCTTTCCTTAGGAGCACGTCACGGATCATCCACTTGGCGCTGACTGAGATAACTCGAAAACTGGACATGGACTGCTTAGCAAAGTTGAACGCAAAGCTGTGAAAAGTTCGAACAAACAATTCTTGCACTTTTTTTAAACAAATGGAGGTAAAAAAAAGTAATAAGGAAGACAAGGTAGTGGCTCCGTGTTCTCGGTTTGGCATGAGTTTATCACTAGCAGCTAGGCGTTGAAGAATGCTTAACCAACTAAAAAACAAAAAAAAATTATTAACACATTGGATATCAGTTTCATTTTTTTCCCGTAATATAATGCTCAATTTTCGCTGAACGATAAATATCGAATATAGTATAAGCAACATGAATAAACATGAAAATGATAGCTGAAAAAAAAACAACAAAACAAAACATTGTCTTGATCAATTTGAAAGAAAAAAAAAGAAAAAAAAACTGCCTAAGTCTTTTGAAACGATCACAAAATACTTATCAAGATAACATCTTAGATACCGTGCATTCAATGAGATAAACAATTGAAAAAAGTTTTGATCAAATTCTCCAATGTGTGTTACAGTTTGAGGTAACAGCTAAGCTCTAAATAGCATATCAAAGAAAATCTTCAAATTTGACTTTTAACAGTAAGACTATGGGGCAGCAACACTGTGTACAGTTCTTTTCAGGCAGGGTAAAACAGTTTTTTTTACTACATTTTAAAGAGAACATTTCACCTGACGACAGGAATCAAAACCAAGAGAAAGAAAAGAAAAGAGAAAAGACCGAAGCACCAATTTGGATTTTAACAGGGCCTCGTGTAAAACGCAAACGGAAAACAAATATCTTACTGCACTGGCAGCGTTTCGGTATTGGGCGTTTATTCTCAAATTTCATGAATTATCTGGTTTTAAGTTTACAACGTAAGACTAATAAAGAAATAACCACAGTTGATAATTTAAAATTTGTAGAAGAGTGTCTGCGACTCATTTCAAAATTAAACCCTAGTGGATCTAGGTGCAAAACAGTTAAAATCAAAATTTTGTTGAATTCAAAATGTATTTTAAATTAGACAGAGATTAAATCTCTTAAAATTCCCTCGAAGAGAATCGGGCTTTAAGTGATTTTAAACGTGTTAACCTATAAAAATTGGACAAGTACTTTACAAAACTTAGTACATTACAAGTGGTTAAAGTATTGAAAATTTATCACTGTTTTTAGAGAAGATTTAAAATTAAAATAGATCAAATCTAACAACTTGATTGAATCCAGCTTTCAAAATAACGCTATTATGTCATTACTGGGGACTACATGGAATAGTGATACGGTCTTTCAACGTTTTGTGTAGAGTCATTCTAGTTGATTAAATGTCAACCCAGCAATCAAATTGGAAGCTGCTCTACGAGGCTCTTTAGAATTGCTTTTCTCGTTCAGCATTAATCGGAATTAAAAAAATCAATATCAGAAAAAAAAAATTGGAAGAGTATAGTTTTGTCCTAGTTAGAAGATAAAATGAATCACAAAGGAGCGTCATAAAAGTTCAAACAATATAAAAAGCACTTGTGCTAGAAATTTGCATTAAAAATTAAAAGACTCAATAGGTGTCATGTTTTGCTAATCATAGTATGAGTTTAGTTGGTGAAACCAGGTTTAAGTTTGTGTCATAGCAGCTCAATTTTAACGTCAATCATGTATAAATTTTATAAAAGATAATATCCTTATTCAACATTTACAAAGTACAGATAAGCAAAATTTGATCCAAAAAAAATTACCCTATTATATTAGAGTCATTATCTACAAATAGAGGTAGACTTGAATTGTTTATAACTTGAATAAAAAGCCAAGAGCGCGGGCTTTCTATAATTTGAAACTGGAGCGGCTTGAGACTTAAAATGTAATCTCCGATGGTAGGCAGCCGACTAGACTAAAAAAACAAAACAAAAAAAAAAAGGCGCGTTGAGGATCAAATGGTAAAAGTGTGATCCTCTTAAACTAAAACTCATCTGATATTTATCCGTCTTTTAGCCAGTGTCAAATCTAATGATAAGAGTCTTACAACGCAAATTTATGACAAAGCAGGTTTCTTTATCGGTCCATGTTTTTGGCACATGTATCGATGTTATTACTGAAAAACCTGGAACAGAATTAGGGTCTTAGGTTGTTGATAAATATCCATTGCGAAACTTGGGCTATAAATTGCCATGCGACTGACAAGGTCTGATCACTATTTTATACGAGAAAACAACGTATTTGAAATTGATTTTTCTTTCGGTTCAACAGTTTTCTATTGGAATTCATTCTTTGTCTTTTGACCCAGACCAGAACCTCTGCGAATTCGCAGTTCAAAGTGAAGAAATTTCAATAATCAATGAAAATAAGAACAGTAAAGTCGTAACTTTTCCTATGTCGTATCACAATAATATTCATATCCTTTGTATCGTGATATCATAAGCTTGTTAATATAAAAGCGGAAAAAAAATCATAGAACGAGTTTTGATATTGCAATAGTCAACAAAACCATTCTCATTAACTAAGTTAATTTATTAGAACAAAAAAAGACGATACAGTGATGAGGCTATATAGAAACGCTTATATATCTGAGTAACAAGGGCTGTGATAACCAGGAAAGAAGAAAACGTTCTTAAGTTTCCTATACACGTAGGATAATCTGTACGTAAAATATAATTGCATGCTCGATTGACTGAAAGTATATTTCCAATGTTATTAGTAAGGTCTGAATATTAGTGGATCGGGATATGTATAGCTCTTAATAGATTAAACATGAGATCACATTACCCAATTTGATAATGTTTGTGAAATTCAGCTCTTTGAAGAGTCAACGCATACAGTTTTTTCTGTCGGTATTTTTTTTTATTTTATAAGATGTAACTTTAAATTTTCATGTAAAAATGGATCTAAAAAATTTCCTTTTGCCTTCTTGTTGTTTTAATCATTAATGCCAAAATTAAAGTTAAATCTTACTCCCATATTTCAATTAGTTAATATCGTCTTATTAAAGAATCCAATCCAAGAACAAGTCAGAGCAGTGATGCAGTTGATCTATTGTGATGCCTTTGCATTGTGTTAAGCTCTGATGGAACAGATTGCCATTCTTCGTGTTTATAGGTTTGGTCACTCCTGCAGGATATATCGTTACTGTCTTTTCTTTCTATTTGCACACACAGTCTGGTAAATATGCTCTTACAAATCTGCTATTGAAGTATTTCTTGGCAGCTAATGATGTATTTTTTATGATTCTATGTGAGACGCTGTGCCTGCCTTCCTGTTTTTATCTTGTTTGATCTCACAATTCTATTTCATTGTAGATGGTTGTATGTTAGGTTTGCTTTGTTAGAGAAAACCATCATATTTGCTTATTCGTATGCTTTTTCAATCATCTCCAATTTGGAAAACCATCTTTTCAAGTGACATCTACAGTTCGTCAAGTAATGTTACAAGGCACACAATCTTTGCTCTCAATGTAACTGTTGTAACCAAGTACGAATTTTTACCAAACTGAAACGATTCGCATAACTGCCAATCTCTCCACTGTGAGGGTTGACTTAGAGTCATATGATGATCTTTTCTAGATTTTCACTAATAGCTTTCTAATGATATTATCAGCCATTCCGTTTCTATTGCCTTTGTGAATTGCCAAAATTGAAGATTGTAGTCCACGTAGTTAATGCCTGTGTGGGCACGATTGCTTCTTTAACACTCTTTCTAAGAGATAAGTTTTACAGTCTCTTCCTGTAGTTAACTCTGTTTTATTTCGGCTTTCTTTGCAAAGAGGTGTAGTAAACTAATCTGGGTAAAAGGAACTCATGCAAGGTTCATCATTTCTCTGCGGTTGGAGCTGCTTTTTTCATTCTCTTTTTGTTTAAAACTTTTGACGGATAATCTAGAATGTATGTCTTATCTAGTACACTACAGTAGAATTCACTTTTATTCTGCGTTCAGCCGAAGGGTGGTTTATCTCATAAAACATCTTGTTTATATTTGTAATATTTTATATTGAAACTTTTCATGAAAATTGGCCCCTCTACACGTTAATTTCAAAATAATGAGTAAAGCCTGCTAGAAATTATTAGACAAAAACATTTTCACTTGCAATAGACACTAGTGGCACATTCGAAGAGAAAGAACTCAAAAGTTGAATTCTGGGACTCTACATTATTTATATCATCAAACGATATTCAAATTTTACATAATTTGTTTCCAAAGAAATTATGGAAGATAAATCAACTAGACAGAAGACAATCGAAAAAGAAAAAAGGTGGAGAATGTTACAATTGGTTAAACGTGTAAAGTTAAATAACAAATAAAGAGCATAATCGGCAAAAACAGTAACGAAAAGACATTCGCATACATCGTTGGTAAAGTTTCTTGTGTAAGAGTTCGCTAGCTAGGGCTCCAAAATTATCATTTCTTTAGTCACTAATTCTTGATTTTCACGCACTTGGTCCGCTGGCGATTATGAATTGAGTATTAAGATACTAGCCTTATTACATACATCGTAGTTTAATTTCTTCATCAGCGGGTATATTCCAAAGAAAGTCTCCGTTCTTGGCTGTCTATCACTCAATAACTTTAATGAGTAGTAAAAGGTCTGGGGACACATTTTCCTAATATAAGAAAAAAAAAAGGGATATGGAGCTTTCAGACAAAAAAATAGTGTTCTTCGGAAGAAGTAACTTTCTCTGAAGCCTGGTGTTTTTTTCTTTAAAAGCCAAAATTTAATCTCTTAAGTCCATTATCCAAAGCTATCTGTATCTGACCAATGATCGTAGCGGTTGAGTGACCGATAAACTGATATAAGCTCACATGTACACAGTTTTAACCAATGGCTATGCCTCGTTTAATGTTTGGATGGAAAATATCAAATTAACGAATGTAATATTAAAAAACTCACCCCAAACAGAAAGTCTCGCAAAAAGGAAAGTGAAAGATAGAATTAAAAAAAAACCGTTATTTACATTATTTTACTTTATAACTTATAATTTTAAATCATAAAGCAAAAGCAAACTTTTTATATACAGAAAACTATCCAAAAAAAAAAGTTTGTAAAAAAAACTAGCAGACATTTTAAAAACGGAAAACGCCTAGGGACTTCATCAAAGTATGGACATAAGCTTGAACTATAAATCTTCTAGAAAGGTTTTGTAACCGTACTCTTTTGGGCAATTCCTTAAACTTTCATAATATCCATATAGGTCTGAAATTGAAACATCTAAGAAGGTTTACACTGTTATTTTGCTAACATAATACATGTAGTTCTCATAGAACTGGGATCGATGAATAACCTTTATAAACTTTGCAAAGTCAAAACCTTTATTTCTCTCTTTTTTTTTAGGAATCTTACTCCTAGATATAAATAATTGACTACGCAGAAGATTTCCTAAATTTAGTGTTGGAGTTTTCTCGCCGTCTATGTTTTTATCAAATCGACCTGGAGCTTATTAATGGATCTGCCCAACGGAACCACAAACAATCGTCGAGTCTTCACTGACGCCAGTCCACTTGTTGACAGAATTCACTGGGCTGTGGTGTTTGTGGCTATGCCAACTTTGGCCACATTGGGAATCATCGGCAATAGTTTAAGTGTCATCACGATATATAAACTGGGTTTCAAGAAGAGCACCAACATCTTGCTCTTTGCTCTTGCAATCTCTGATATCCTGTTCATGATTGGAGCCAACGGGCCGGCAAAAGTCATGTATGAGTGGGGGAGAGGAGGGCTGTGGTTCCCAGAACATGAAGCCCGCGTTCTCTACTACTTTTATCACATCTTTGATTACCTCAACTGGACAGCTGGACCAATGTCAATGGGAGTACCTATCCTTATTACAGCCGAAAGATTTGTAGCAGTGTTCTTTCCTCTCAAGTTCCACACCATTGTGACAAGGGGTCGAACGCTCGTTGCTGTTGTTGTTCTTATATTATTTACCTATATACCTCAGATTTACATACGATTCTGGTTTCGGTTTAATTACGAGTTTGACCCAACGCACAATGCGAGCGTAGGACTATCTGTAAGGACCAGTCTCTACTATGACCACGAGCAACTGTCCATGGTACTTGGCCACTTCTACGCCGGAATCGGCTACTTCGTTATCATCGTTGGCTCTGGCAGTATAGCAATCAGTGTCCGCATCAGTCTTGCAGCAGCGCAGAGGAGGCGGATGATGACTGGGACGGATAGACAGATGACAAAAAGAGATTCAAATACCAATACCCGCAGCCAAATTTTGCATGGGAAATTGGGAGCACCAAGCCGCACCACAAAGACTCTGCTCACCTTGTGCATCTTCTACACCATCTCGTGCTTGTTTGTGGCCATGCCAACCTTTTTTCCAAACATTTGCGTATGGCCTTTGTTTACTCTTGATGTCAATTTCCGGTCCATGGAGGTATTCATGTATCATTTGATCAAGCTTGATCTGTGCTTGAACGCCTCTTGCAACTTCATCATATACGTCGCTATGAATAAAAATTTCAGAGACGCTTTCTTCGAAATTGTAGGAAATAAGAAGGAAAAATAATGTGTGATTTTTAGAGTACTTTAATTTTAATGAACCCTTATACCTCAACAAAACGTTGTGGTAACAAAGCAAATAAGTTTTGTTCAATGATCTTTAGATGAAAGAAAATAGTGTATATCTCCTCTGACACTATAAGCTATGACATGATATTTAATAATTGTTCGCTTGGGCATACAATATTGTGGGCCTGAAATGCCGGCGGTCGTCTTTTCTTGGTTGAAAAAATGCAAGTAAAAATATATTGAGCTTTTTTTTTTAACCCCATGGCTGCACTCATTCTGAACTGAATTAATATCCGGATTTTCAAGAAACTGGTGAATTTAATGTAGTGAAGAAATTATACATATTTCTAGAATAGAGTTATCTAAATTATTAAGACTTGGGCGGGATACTCTTTCCTCTCCCCCGATTACATTACGTTAAACGTATTTATTTTCTCACCTAAGAATTGAAGCAAAATCCATATCCTTAGCACACTCTATATTGTGATGACGCAAATAAAAGCGTACCTCATATTATAAAACAATGAAGATTTGTATGCTTCTGCATTTTTCTCTCTTCAATGCGTAGCCTCTCTTTAGAATAATTTCACTCTCCAGTCTAAAGGCTTTGACGGTTTTTTCCCTTAATATTTTTTACCTAGATGAACTTTCAGCAGTCCTTGAAAGATATTATATTAGTAAAACATATGTAACAAAGATTCCGGCAGTCTAGTTTCTTTTTTATTATCAAACTTATATTTCGCTTAAAGATCTATGCCATTCTTTGCTATGAATTCATAATAAAGCAAAATAATACTAAGTTATTAAGCGCCTTCTTCATGTTGCACAATTAAAAAAAACCGACGCGCTTTTTAACCAAGGTATTTTACTTTTTTAACCTTTAAATGAGACTATTATGAATTGACGCTGCATAACGTGGGTATCATTGTGACATTGCTATATATTTGATTGATTTTTAAATGCAAGAAGAAAAGAAGTGATAGACATTAATATGCATTTTGTGAGTGTCGAATTGTATAGAATAGGTATAAACCAGTTATACCTAATGTACCAAAATTTGTACTATCAATATCAGTAGAACACGATTAGGTTGAACATTTGTCTCTCAAAATCACGAATTCTTCAAACTCATACATTTTCCCCCTTCTGATTCTCTCTTTATTTCCTTCCTATTTCTACCTTTTCGTCGAACTCTTTCGAACTTATAACACGTATTATTCGAACAATCAATTCTCAAATAGAGAAAGAAAATGTTCCCTTTTTAAGATAATTGACAGACCGAGGCTTACAAAAAATTCTTTCACAGCATTCGCAGATCTTAAACTTCGATCAATTGCTTAACACAGCTGTTGTTATTCTACAATCAAGCAGGCCCTACCTACCCCTTTTCACCGTGTAGAAAAAAGTCTGTCCACAGGCGGCTTAGCCTTTGATCCTAGTCGCCAGGGAGAGAGAGAATGAGACACTCCTCTCCCGTCCCACCTTACTGCGGCCTAGTCCGATGCACCCGGCGCCAGTAGCCTGTCAGTACCTGCTAGGTCTACCTATCACTAAGATTTCTAAGGTAGGATTGTAAACAAAATTTGCTTGTCCCACCTGGAATAGTCATTGGTAATGATGACAGGTAAATCTGTCTGAGCCCGCCTCTTCTTAACCAATCAGTACAAAGATAAGAAAAAAAAGCTTGCGGTTAAGATCTATTTATTGGTGGTTATATCGCCAGATGGCTGAAAAGGTTGAATTTTGTACAATTTCGGGCGATAGTGAGTTTCGGTTAAAATTCTTTGCTGGATTTTCTGGTGGGATTAAATTTAGCTTTGCCTGGACAGACAGTCCTTTCTGGGTTAAAGATTATTCAGGAACAAGCACAGTCCATTGTATTCGAAGGTTGCCTTGTGGCTGAATTTACGCCTATCTAGGTCATTATGATTTGGTGAACAGCAGCTTCTATATTGGATTGTTGTACAAGATACTTTCTTGTTTCATGAAAATTTTGATAAACGTTATCAAGTCTATTTGATGGACCCATAAACATCAGATGATAGATGAAGAAAGGTGCAATATGTTAGTAGTAATGTCGGGATAAAAATTCTACAGGATTATTCTATGTCATTTCAGAGAGAGATCAGCAATGTAATTAACGTTATAAAGTTCCTCAAACATGTACACAGTTTAAAACATATATGGAGAATTATTTTGTTGCCAAAAGGTTTTTCCCCACAAATAAAAAAATTGTATAATCTTTCTATTTCGACTCGATTGGGAGTAGCATCACCAAGTCAATGCTTTTGAACATGAAGGTTTCTCAGATTACTCATTTTATGTGGTTTGTATGTTTTAAAATCTGCACCCTTCCTATTCAATTGGATTTTAAGGGCTCTTAAAGGAGCGCATTATAAGGAAAATGATTGCAAAGTCGTTGTAACGTGTAAAGCTATAGGGACCATTCAGCTGCCGTCAAGCCATTGGACAAGGTTTGTTAAATGAGGTTTCAGCATGAGATAGCCTTAACTAAGACTCATTGATCAAACATAAGGCCTCCGTATTGTCAATCCAATGCTTAATCGGCTCTGTGGACGACGTTCTTTAATGTGGTATACATGTAACAAAAGTAAAATTATAGAACTTAACTTTTATGTTGATATTATTTTACAGTCACGCTGGTGCAGGTTTGCATTTTAGACGAACTTTTGTTTTTGAAGTACAGATACACAACTTTCTCTGTATTAGAATTTGTATCGCTTAAAAAGTGAACTATTTAAAAGCAATTTTATAACGCCTTAAACTAACTTTTGATTTTCTAGCCAATTACAGCATAATTAATATTTTACTTGCAACATCAATTTGTAAATCAGTTTTAAATTTCAAAAGAAACCTATCATAAATATGCATGAAGAAATAATGGAAATTTTTGTGAGTTTTCTCCACATGATAATTATCGTTTAAATCGACTTACTTCAAAATCCATTTTAAACTTAACAGCTCTTTAAATTTCTATTATTATGTGCTGTAGAGGATTAAAGTCAATAAAGTTGACATTTATTGATTATTATATTCTACCGTACATAAAATATAGAATTTCAGAAAACATTCTTTTGTGTACATAAATAATTGGCATTTTTACATTTATAAACCTGTAACTTCTTAGATATGCACAACTTCTGTACTTTGATAATGTCATTCATATATTTTCTAGAAGGAGCTTATATTGTTATGCTTGTTAACAACAGAGTAAAATATGCCCACATACAGGATGTAACTAACATGGATTTTTAATTGCAAAACGGTAAATGGTATAGAAAGCCAACATTTACATATTCGTGGACGTACCTCTAACATTAAATTATTCATTAAAACAATAATACAAAAAAAAAAACAAAACAAAAAAAAACCCCAAACAACTCAGCAGTAATACCCTCAATACCCGTATCATACTTGCATATAAAAGTTGAAATAGTTCCGCTTTCAAGTCCTCAACAAAAAGATTACATGTGCAAGTAGAAAAACAAAAGAAAATGGAAACAAAAGTATCATAGACGGTATTAAAATATAATTTATTCATTTAAACTACTGAATCTTATGGAGGAATCACTATTGACAGAAACATAAAGAAAAGTAAGATGAAAAGTCAATATGAGTAAATAGTTACATATTGGAATGCCTTATCTTCACCTGAAGCTATTCTAACCCCGCCATGGAAAAGTCACATTTAAACGAGTAAACCTGCAGTCGTCATATCTGAGCTGTAGATCTGTTAGAGTTGTACATTTTCAGCCTCCATTCAGACACGCAGTTCTCTTGTCAATGAAGTGTAGGACGAGATGTCAACCATGACTTCTAAACAAGAATATAAAAAAAAAATTGTCCTGGTGTTCTGTGCCTTGTTTGGTAAACCATCAGTGGACTGAAAGCAAACTTTTCTGTTCTTTTAAGCCTTCGGTTGGAGGCCACGCAGCCAATTAGCTAAAAACACACGGGCAAGAAAAAAGTTAAAATTTTATTGCAAGCCAAATTTAAATATGGAATAATTATTTAAGCTTCAAACGTCAGGAAATTTCGGCTTGTATCTGTCTTTGCGTGGGTAATTGCTATTTGTTTAGTAATGTTGGCGTTGACAGAAATAATAAAAAGAAATTATAAATAAAATGACTATATTCTATGAACATTAAAAAAAAATACTACACCCAAAGCATTTTCCTCTAGCAGAGAGCAGCAATCTAAAGTTATTTTAATATCTAGAAACACTAATAAGGATAGCCGTCATCATCTCCAGCCGTTCTTAACAGAGTCTAAATTAATGTGATTAACATTTATATTACAAGCAAAAAAAAAAAAAGAGTAAGTAAAAATTCAAGATTCAAAATATATCTTGTAAGTTACAAACTTAAAAATACAAAAAAAAAAACAACAAAAAAAAAAAAAAAACTGCATGCTTGGCTCTCGATGTCTCCCACACACTAACCTTAGTGATTTGGGTGGTAAACTTCTTGTTATTATCTTGGAATGAACATTGTTTACAGTGTCTAAGAAAGTGAAAAGGGATACATTAACAAAAGATGACCTTCCAAAGTGAGGCATTTTAAATTTTACAAAAAAAAAAAAAAAGATGTTCGGTCCGGTTAGATTCAGAACTTTGTTTTTTCTTAACATATGCTTATTTTCTGGTTATATTGATCCTAAACATTAAAACTGACCCCGTTGGAGAATGCAAAAGAATAGTTCTAGAGTGTGGCAGCTTTTGGGGATCTAAATCTAAGCCTCGTAAGAGTCATGAAGTATACATTTTAATTTTCAATAAAGTGCTCTTTTTTGGTTTGGGAAACGTCTTAATGGTTTGTGATAAACAACCTTAAATTCTTTTCTTTTTATGAGTGTCAAGTAGAATTAAAATTTTTGCAAAGTTAAATGATGAATGAACGCTGTTAACAAATCAGATACATAAATATTTGTGAAGAGTTGTATTATAAATAATGTAACTTTTTACAGACTTAAGGAGGAGGCGGCAATAAAAACCCTTTTTACACAATTTTTTAAAACACTTAAAATAAAGTTACCAAGAGATTAGACACACTAATATTTTTTTCTATTGAAATGTTTGTCGGTTGCTATGAATTGGCCGCCATCTTGTATTTTGAAGCACATTTTAAAACCTAAAGACTCCTTCATATTTTTGACGAAATTCATTCAAACTTTGTGAGCTGTTAGCTGAGATATTTTTTCAAAACTTTTCTTTAACCCAAGCCTGATAGACTCTTAAGTGTTATATTTATAATTATACAAACATGAACTCCTCTAATTCAGAAGAGCTTCACTGTTTCAATATTGTTGTTTATAATCATTGAAAAGAAGAAAGTAAACTCATCGTGTGAAAATATCATCTTTTTTACAGGTTTAAAAAGAATATGTTGAAATCACCCTTTCATTGGTACAGAGCGGTCTCTTCTCACATCAAACATTGATTTTAAAAGGTTTTCAGTTATCTGTGCCTATTTCTTAAATATGAGATATTATAAAAATAAACTCCTAAAGGAGACCTTTCATTCCAAACAACATGTGAATGACTTTGTTAAGTAAAGGTGATAAACGTCAGACAGAGATGATGCTTGGGTGATTTACTTAACTCGAGAGAGGTGCTATGATACTTTTCGGATGTTTTCGAATACAAAATGTAAGGCATTGGTTATGCCTTAAGTAAAACGTATGGAATGTGACCTTTTTATCCTTGTTAATAAAGTTTATACATTGATTCATTTTAAAACCAAATCAACCTCTACTGAAATAAATCATTTATATAAAAACTTCTTCTTTTTCAGTTTAATAATGGCACCTTTTCTCTCTAAGGAATAGTATATCCTTTTTCGTAGCCTCCATTAACATATATCTGCATCTTGCGGTCTTTTTTCTGCAGCAGAATAATTAATACTGATCAGGAGACCAATGACGGGTAGAATACGTAGTTTTTTGCTTTTTTCGATTCTCGCATTACTATGTTTTCGAATTCTCTAAACCGTGAATGATTTAGGCTTTTCTGTTTGTAATAATTTAGGATTTAAATAATCTCCAAATTAATCTGATGAGTAAAAAGTAGGATTTATTGAGAAATAAAAGCATCCTGTTTCTTGAGACTTATTCCAAATTAAAAAAAAAAATTCGATGCTCCAAGTAACATTTTGCGTGCATGATATATACGGTTTTAAGGAGAATAAAATTTTTGCTCTAAATAAGTATCTGGAATTTACAATGTTTTTGTGTTTGCAAGTCAGAAAAAAGGTCTATACATATCTTAGTACATACTCTAGTTAACTAAACAAATGGTAAATTATAATGAGAGTTACGGTTAAGAACGAAAACAGTCGGTGAAACAATAGAAGTCCAATATGTAGAAAGATACCAAAAGAGATAAACAGAGAGACTCTGAAATGGTAAGAGTGAGGGTTACAAAAAATAGAACTCAAAACACTTTCCAGAATCGCTCATTGATGTGTTTTTATGGAACGTTTTTAAAAACGGAAGGTCTATTAAATTTCGTTAGTTCGAAGAGCATTTAAATACAAGTTTGCGCCTTGCAATAAGTTTAACATACGAAATAAAATGCAAATCAGAGCATTACATATTTTTCTCTGATTTCATAAAAACTTCTATAAAATCTCCAGTTAAAGTAAAAACAGCATGATATATCAATTTTAGGATCGAAACTCCCCGAAAGCTCAAGATGCCGCTAGATAAAGCTGTCGAGTAGATCTTCCTACTTTTTAATGGCAGCAAATAGCCTACAAACAACTTTATTGATGTATGATTGGAGTTCGAGAAAGAATTTCGAAGTCATCAATACACAAAATCGACGCCTGACTCTATATAGAACGATAATTTAAAAGGAAGTGTTTCTAGTGAGGAATATTTTTACAGCTTGTTTAAACCGCCAATTTCAAATTATTATCATTATCTTATATCAGGAAATTACATGGAATGGAAATATACTGTGCTTAGCACTTTGTGCGTCAAGTTGGTTACATCGTGTTGGCAAGCACAAGTGCAATCAAATAAAATTGAGAAGTTGACACGAATAGTGCCTGGTGTGCGCCGGTTTTTTAAAGATCGATGTCAATGATAGGAAGTAATTTTCTTTTAAGTGTAGCAACATAATATCCAACTGTAGAGTGCTTCTCCATTCAGCTCAGTATGTACATATTAAATGCAACAATAAACTGTGTAAATACTCCATGAATTTTGTTTGCGTTGGGAAATTGGACATTTTTTGAAAGATTACCCCCTCCCCCCAAAAAAAAAAAAAAAAAAAAAGAATTAATTTATATTTTTTATTTTTCATTTGGGTGGGAAGACCGTAGAAACATGGATCGTTTTTAAGTTTAGAAAAGTACCGCTCTTTTCAAACTTGGCTATTGTCTTGATATCTCATGCCACAGTACTAGATGGTAAAGCGACTATGAGACTTACAAAGTAGTCTCAGATATTGTGATCTTTTTTCCAAGATGAAATATTTTGATGGTCAACTCTGAACGGCTTGAAGTCTCAAGTTTTAAAAAGAAAAAAGCAAAGGATAAGATAATATTGATAATTTGTTTAAACGATTCCGAAATATAAAAATAAAAAACAACAACACAACAAAAAGCAAAACAAAACAAGAAACAAAGCAAAAAAAAAAAAAGATAGTCAGAAAGGAAAGTGTGTGTTTTATACTAATTATGAGTTGCAAAAAACTTAGCATTTCGATTTATAACAGTGTTGGAATAATTTCCTATGAAACACTTGTGGGGCGGCGCTGATTACACAGCAAAGAATATAATACTCACTTGATTAAATTTTCTAAGGACACAATACTGTAAAGCCTCAGAAGAGAGTTACCAAACTGATACGTAAAGGTACCTGGCAGAAAAAAAACATAAGAAAACGATCTTTGATTGCATAATAAAATACAATATAAACTGAATAGGCCTATTATTGTGTACATTGTTTTAATTATCTTGGCCCAACAATTGATTCAAAATTGAACTGGCACACCTATTTTGATCTTTTATGTAAAAAAGCAATCCGAATACTTTATTTTCTAACGATACTAACTCATTAGTTTTTATTGTAAACCAGTTCAGGACCCGAAAAATTTGATGGAAAAAATATACCTATCCACTCTGATTTCTTATCACAGATAGACAGACTGAGGCAGACATAGTTTCATGGCATGTAAAGATTGATGACATAAATTGCAGATCAGAGCTATGGATCACATTGTCAGCGTATGAATCGTTTACAACGTAGCTATATAGAAAATTAATTTAAAAGATACCTTTTCCTTTGATAATGTATACTGTAAAACAGCGATAAACTATATAGTATGAGCAACACCGTTTGTCTTGTAGATCATATAGCAATCAGTACGTTTTCATCAATTCCTTGGATGTAATGTTCTTGGGGAATTTGACGGCTGAGAGAGAAACTTGTGGGCAGGGCTCTTCAGAACTATCATTGATTCTCTTGACCTACTTTCGGAATTTGATAGTTCCTGTAGAATTTCTCATATTCTGGCTAAGCCGCAGAATTCAGTCGTCCTGTCTCAGAGATCACTTGTTCAAAGTGGCATTTATAATACTGCTTCTCCTCCTTATGAAATTTAATCGGAGAATCTGCCTAAAGTTTCAACCTACACTACTACTTTTCCTCCAAAAGATCTTGAATCGTCTAGTAAATCCGACGGAGTCCTGCATACACATTAAAAATTGCCTTCATCGGTGCCTCATCCCAAACAACTAAAATGTTGTGCAAGTTGAGACTGTTTGCTGATGCTGTCAGTGCTGTTGTTCCTGAACTGGTATAGGGATCTTGAATATGCCGTTCTGCCTCCTTCAAGTAACCCGGCTGCAATACCTGATGAAACAACTGCAATAGCCTCAAAATGTTTCCCTTTGGTGTGCGACAACAGTGCGTTGTATAAAAAAGCTTGCCGCTACACCTGGTCCACTGATGAAAAGTCTTTTCTCCTCCGGTCTATGACAGTGCAAATAAGCTGTGATGATGGCAAAATCTGCTTGCTGATCTGCATTGAATTTTAAACATCTAGCCTCAGTTTTGGCAGACTGTTGCTCTGGGTCCCAAACGTGGCAGTGTGACGAACCTCCATTGTCGGCTCTGGAAATTAAAACATGGAAACACTGAGAAAGAGTGTCCAAAGTAGCTTCTTTATTTGAGTGAGGGCAGAATCTAGCGCGACAGCAACCTTTATGATGATTTTTCGTTGACAACAATATCTCTTTTGCAGTTAAGCTTGCCCCATTCTACTGAAAGACATGGCTTGAACGAATCAAATTTGAGATGAAATCATTAATCATAATGCATGAAAAGCCGCTGTTGATCAAAAGTGAAACCATCTTAAAAGATGTCGCCCAAAATATATCCAAACGGTTCTTGATTTTGCACCCGGTCTCAGATGATTCACTGCTGGGGAAGAAACAGCGTCCTTGGTATTAAATACACTTAGATCTTTATTTACAAAAATCATTGCTAGACAAAACAGCAGATGGAACAGTCATCTAGAGCATTATTTTGTTATCCATTAAACTAAATAATTCTCCTTTCTAGTTGGAAATTTGGTTAAAATAATCTTTTCGAAATTTTTTTTCAAAACGATATTATTTTCAGTTTTTGTTGAAAACCCCTTTTAATTGATAAACTTTTTAACAAACACATTGTTAGGGGCAGAGCTTATAAAAATTAAAATAAATAAAAATCATACAGTATCTATTTCAGGTAAGCTTATATTTCAATGAGTTGTACTAGTTTTTCGTGCGTTATCTAAATAAAATGTGCAAAGATTTCAAAATAAAATTTTGAAAATTCATGTCGTTTTCCTCTAACCAACATATTGGAAAACGATTCGGTATGAATTCGGTATATTTTTTTACATGAAAATGCTATATTCGTATGCCAAGTTTCAAGTCAATTAGTAAAAAAGAAAACCTTAGCGTTTTAAAGTTATTGGCATACTTATAAGATGGTCTCCGTTGACATGACCACTTTTAGATTAAGTTTCAAATTCAAACTCTGTTTCACTAAAATTCGACACCCGAGTTAGTAGTGCCAGTAACTTCTTCCTATATAAATTTTTAAATATTTTAGCCGAATCAAGTTTCTCTTTAAGATCTTTGTTTATTTTTTTTTAAATTTAGATGGGCAGTTCTCTATCATTATTAGCTCAAAGAAGATGTCGACTACACAGAGTGCAAATATACAATGGAATGTATTGGCAAAGTTTGATAGAACCAGTTCTACAATGAAAATTTATTGAAATAAATAGAATTCGCCCTTCATTTAGACTGTAATTGTATCGTTTGATGATTTATTCTTAAGTTTTATGGTTTCCAGAGACTGACAGTTGACGATCCAGCAACCCTTGAATAGGTGTTTTTGACTGCTGTAGCTAACGAGAAATTCACTCAAACATGATTTCGATGAATGAAACCACAAGCAACCGTCGTATCTTCCCTGACGCCAGTCCTCTTATCGGCAGAATTCACTGGGCTGTGGTGTTTGTGGCTATGCCAACTGTGGGTGTCCTAGGAATCATCGGCAACAGTTTAAGCGCCATCACTATTTATAGACTGGGCTTCAAGAAGAGCACCAACATCTTGCTCTTCGCTCTTGCAATCTCTGATATCCTGTTCATGATTGGAGCCAACGGCCCGCCCAGATTAATGTATGAATTTGGCAGAGGAGGATTGTGGTATCCCGAGCAGGAGGCCAGTGTTCTATATTACTCTTATCAAATCTTTGATTACCTCAATTGGACTGCAGGGCCGATGTCTATAGGGTTGCCCGTTCTTATTACAGCTGAGCGGTTCGTAGCAGTATTCTTTCCACTTAAGTTTCATTCCATTGTGACAAGGCGTAGAACTCTGGTCGCTGTGGCTGTCCTTGCGCTGTTGACTTACCTGCCGCAGATTTATATTCGATTATGGTTACGATTTGATTATGTGTTTGATCCAGTATACAACGCCAGCGTGGGACTTTCAGTGAGAACGAGGCTTTATCACGATCAACAACAGCTGGCTATGGTTCTGGTCCATTTCTACGCTGGAGTTGGATACTTTGTCTTTATAGTAGGCTCTGGAACTATAGCGATCATTATTCGCATCAGTCTGGCAGCGGCCCAG
>JAWDGP010001945.1:742500-745000 GCA_033675545.1 Elysia crispata
TAATGTTTGCTCAAAAGGCCCGCTTTAAAGAGAAACCTAAACCTTGAGCCTACCACAATGAAGGTTGCTTAGAACTGCAGTGGCCATCCCAATTTTTTCCTATTGAGAATTTAAATGAAAATTTATTGCAGACACCATTGTTGTGCCATTCAGCCTAATTTGCGGAGATCAAAATCTTTAAGCATCCAAAACACAGGTTAAGAACAATTATCTGACTCTGAATTTCACAGTCCAATTTCAAGTTTAAATATGTCAAGATTTATTCTGCGAGCTACACAGGGAGTCTTTCAGCTAAACCATCCGAGCTCATTAAATGCGAGTATATCGGCCATAAATTTATGACCCTCTTAAGTAGCCAGACCATACTAGTATTGTGGCATAAGCTCTAAGCCACCATTTCAATCATTAACTAGATCAGCTTAAAATTTGCTCTCTACTCGTAGATGTAGGAAGATCTTAGCAAAACATGAGTGCATCTGTTATACTTACAAAGCGGCAAGATTTTTCTGTTCAAAATCGTGATTTCATTCTGAATTAGTGTCGTATGATAGGCTGAATCCATTTTCATATCATTCAACGTTATATGTAACGGAATCTGCTTTGGAAGAGCTCTATATTATTTAAGTAAGCATTGCTTGCATAATGTTCCACAGATTCTATAGTGACGAAGATCGGATCATACCAAAGTTGTTTGATTTCATGATATTGCAGCATATTAAAAAAGGCCGCTTACAAGAACAGGCATCATAATTATAATTTGTAGATTAGAGGATTTTGTTTATTTTTTTTTTTTACTATATTTTATATAAGATGGATATCATCAATACAACTAGCCGTCAAAAACCTTTCCCAGACGCCGGACCTTTTGTGGATAGGATCCACTGGGTCGTGGTTTTTGTAGCTATGCCAACTTTGGCCATCTTTGGGATCGCTGGCAACAGTTTGAGCATTATTGTCCTTTACAGACAAGGCTTCAAGAAAAGTACGAACATTTTGCTTTTTGCTCTTGCGATTTCCGATATCCTTTTTATCATTGGTGCCAACGGACCGGCCAAAGTGATGTACGAATGGGGAAGAGGAGGGCTGTGGTTTCCAGAACATGAAGCCCGCGTTCTCTACTACTTTTACCACATCTTTGACTATCTCAACTGGACAGCTGGACCAATGTCTATGAGTATGCCCATTCTTATCACAGCCGAAAGGTTTGTAGCTGTCTTCTTCCCGCTAAAATTTCATTCCATCGTGACAAGGCGTAGAACTCTCACTGCCCTTGTGGTGCTGGCATTAGCTACTTATGTTCCTCAAGTGTACATGCGGTTTTGGTTCGAATTTGAATACGTGTGGGATCCTGTCCACAATGCAAGTGTTGGGTTGGCAGAGAGGACGGGTCTCTATTGGAATTCAACAGCAGATCTCTTGGATAGTTGGTCATCTTTACGCAGCAAACGGCTACTTCGTAATCCTTGTTGGCTCAGGCAGCTTAGCTATTGGAATCCGTATCAGCTTGGCTGCAACCCACAGGAGGAAGTTGGTTGCCGCAACATCTGATAACCAGGAATTTGGCCATCACCGGGTCACAGGCAAACCCGGCACGCCAGGCCGCACCACGAAGACTCTTCTAACACTATGTGTCTTTTACACCGTGTCATGTATGTTTGTCGCTATGCCAACCTTTTTTTTTCCTTCAATTTGCGTATGGCCATGCTTTACATTAAAACCTAATTTCCGGTCCATGGAGGTTTTCATGTATCATTTAAATCAAGCTTGATTTGTGCTTAAACGCTTCTTGTAACTTTGTTATATACGTTGGCATAAACAAAAATTTTAGAGATACTTTTTTAGATATCGTTAAAAATAAAAATAGTTGTAGAAGACATTGAATAAATTTATTGCTCCTTATGAAAAAATATCATACCCACTCTGTTAAAAACAAGCACGTTTATGTTAATAGTATGCGTCTAAAATGTTCCAAGTTAATTGTTGGTTTCCTTTATTGAAAAAAGAAAACTAATTAGGATTTTGTTAGTTTCACGTCTTTGCATTCCGTTCAAGTTGTCTTTCTTTATAATTCACTTTATGTCTGGTTCTATAACGATCCAAATTCATTCCTCAAAACCTTTCTTGATGCCTTTTAGAATTGCAATCAATTTATATCCTCAAAATCTATATTCCTTGTCTTTGAATAGTGCAATATCATTTTTAGAAATTTTGTAACTCATGTGATTGTCTCTATTACTTGTTTTTATGTCACATGATATTCTGTTTTAGGCGCCTGTAATGCAAGGAATAAGAGCATTACACTTATCTGCAATACGTGCCAAGTCTTACCCATTGAAATAATCTCCATATATAATATGTTATGGATCTGAATTAAAACGTTCTTTATCCTCACGAATATGACTTGGAGTAATATTTTTTTTTACTTTGATGGATTTGATTTTGTTAGATCGAATCAAATAAGACATATAAACTCTCTATAAAGAGCGATTAACTTTAGGAT
>JAWDGP010001945.1:750000-765000 GCA_033675545.1 Elysia crispata
CAATCGTGATAAAAGTGCGAATCTTAACTTCCAATAATCATAGGGACAGAAATTGTGGTGTGTATTTTGCGTAAATGGTAAATGCCTGAGAGGGGCTGAATCATTGTCTCAGTTTTCAAGACTGTCCGAAAACTTGGGTTGAAAGGGGTGGGGGGAGAGATAAAGTGTAGAAAAACCGGTGTGCATTTAGAGGCATAATATATCAAAGGAAATTGTAGTTTCTAGGTTTAGCCCTCTAGGGGCACATTGCTGCATGAGGCTGGATTTTACAAAGTGCAATTGAACATCATCTCCTGTCAGATTTTTTTCCCCGTGTTTGAACAATTAGTCTCTTCAGGTGTGGGAGTATAGGGGGCATCCCCCAACGTTACTAGTATACACTGGGCTTCTGTAGTTTTGGAGGATATGTTCAAGTCTAGGTAAGTGTCCATTAATAGAGATGACACATTGTAACCATTACCTCTGCTTAAAGCCTATTGCTGGCCATTACTGCAAAAGCACACATTTTTAACGAAAAATTGTCTCGAACCTATTGTGTTCTTTCTCAATAGAGTAGAATGTAAAAAAGTGTTATTCCGATTTAGCATCTATATGTGACTTGAGGTAGATTGACGGGTGAATTTGGAATATTAAAAAATGTCTTATTCTTTTTGGTTACCCTGACAACTGAATATTTTTCAAATAGAGAATATATCTTATAACATTAAAGTTCCTGCAGGTTCTTTGTCGATGGAAGTGAAAAACAATGCTACGCGAAACCGTAATTATGTAGGTCTACGGGAGTTTTATGTTGAGCAACTATTTTTTGTCCATAGCCTTCCTCAACCATTCCGCCCTCTCGTTTACACGTTTTCCCAGAGAGGGTAAAAATGTTAACTTGAGAATGTGGCAAATTTTGTTCAACCGCCGTCAAGGCTATCACATACTTAAGTACCATTTCTGACCATTCCCTGTTGGTAAATAACATGTTTTTCAAACCCAGAACGAACCTGAAAGAGCAGAGCTTAACCCAATGCTTCAATGATTCCAAGTTTTTAACTTGAAATTTCAAACGAATTCAAACCATTTTTGCTCACAAAAAGATGATTGCTCATCCTTCTTCAGGTAGAGCCGAACCTTCTTGGGACAAGGAGGGCTCTGGGATCGCAACATTAAGGTTCCGTCACTAGTACAGATTTGAACAGATTAACCTCCCCTAGAGCATTGAGCCCCCGTCTGACAGTGACAAAGTGAAAAACTGAATTGATTACCCTCCGTCAGTGGTTACCAAGTTGAACTATGTAGATGGTTAATTTGATGCTTCGATGGCCAGAGCCCAGCCAGTCAGATTGGCCGCTCTCCGAGATGGCATAAAAACGAACCCTCGTCGAGCAATAGCTGAATAAATTAGCCTTCCCCTGGATGGCAAAAATGAGCCCCCATGGAGCAGTGCAGAGTTAAACAGATTAACCTCCGTGGGTTGTTACAGAAGTAATCAGACAACTTTCTATAGAGAAGGTGACCCAAACAAATTGGCTCCTCTCAGAGCTAAGTAAAATGAGTCCCCGCGAGGCAATGTAGAGCTGAACTAATTAGTCTTCTTATGGAAAATTTGAGACCATGTTGGTCTTTACAGTTCAAAAAGAGTCGCCATTTGTTTATTGTTTGATTTAGCCCGTAAAGAACACAGTGATCTAAGGCCTTTTATACTTAACTGAAACCAGGGGCAGGAGGTAAAGGGGAAGTGTTGCGAGAGCCCTAAAACTTATTTACGGACAGCATAGACCTCGTACATGAACCCCCATCGAGAAGTGAAGAGCTAAACAAATTAGCATCCGTCACGCTTTACAAAGTTGTCCCCCGTCGGGCATAAATTCTAAAAAGTTACCTTTCTCTTAAATTGCAAACGGGAGCCTCACTTAGCCACTACCAAAGCTGAATAGATTAGCCATCGTAGGGCATTGCAAAAATAAACCGATTAGCCTCCCTATGGGATGGCAGATTTGAGCCTCCTTCGGGCAAATTAGGCTGAACTATTTATCACTTATCATTTACAAATTCCATCAAAATAAATTAAAGTACAAAGAATCCATGTCTGAACACGGCCTGTCAACTAGGAAAGATCCAACCTAATTAAGACGTCGCTCAATTTTGCAGCTGGATGGTAAGTGTTGTGGGGGATCATTCAGTGAAAACTTGACATCTGTCCGGCATCCCCTGTGGAAAAAATGTTTAAAACAAATCTCACAAGGCAATCAATTTTATTGATTAATAGACTTAAAGCTTTATAACAGCTGCTTTGTCACGCAGAATTTTCTACAATCGCGATTGTTTTCGCTTTTTGAGAGTTGCATCAACGACTAGAGTCATTTTTCCTTGAAGCAATGGAAAGACTGTAGATTGTAAAATTATCGAGATTGTCGGGTTCAAACCCACTAGGTCATTCGATACAAAATTAAGAGAAAGTGTATAGAAGTTATTAACAATAGTTACCACCAAACCTTTTATCCATGAATAAATTGATTTATATGATGCGATAAATCGTCTATGGTTCGGGAGATACAGTCGTTTTGGATCCATTTGGGACTTACAAATCATACCATTTCTGAATGAAACAGAGGAAATAATATGATATTCCATATTTTATAGATGAAATACCTTATTGCAGAGTTTAAAAAAAGCTAAAAAGTTTTATTGGAGTTGCATTTAATTCAAAAAATAACTGTGCACTTTAAGCGCTATCAAGCCACTAAGGAAAAAAAAACAGTTCTGTCAGTTTCCATACATCATATTACATTGGTTATTGTGATGAAAGAACCACCATTAAAGGAAAAAGCAAAGATGTCAAAGAGTTTTTATTTTTTGGACACGATAGAGGAAATGAATGGGAAGTGTAGGCTTTAATTTCTTTCTAATTCTCCTAAAACTGCGAAATTAATTTTTTTTATACACCGATATGCACTTTATTGTTTTAGTCTGGATCTTTTCAGAGATAATCTATATACCTGGCAGGGACAGAGTGTAAGCAGATGTTAAAACTCGCATTACATTATGGGCTTTAGATCTAGCGTATTAACTTGCTCAGTCCAAACATATTCTTTTGAAACTTTCCAAATGCTGTGTAAGGTTGAGCCTTGATAGTTAAGGTTCGAACCGCAGTTGTTGCCGCCATATTTTTACCGACATAACGAGTGAAACTTAGCTTGATCACACAGACGTTGATTCTGAGAAGCAATCATATTACTGAAGAGAGAGAGAGAGAGAGAGAGAGAGAGAGAGAGAGAGAGAGAGAGAGAGAGAGAGAGAGAGAGAGAGAGACAGAGACAGAGAGAGAGAGAGACAGAGACAGAGACAGACAGACAGAGACAGAGAAAGAGTTGAAGCAATCATATTACTGAAGAGAGAGAGAGAGAGAGAGAGAGAGAGAGAGAGAGAGAGAGAGAGAGAGAGAGAGAGAGAGAGAGACAGAGACAGAGACAGAGACAGAGAGAGAGAGAGAGACAGAGACAGAAAGACCGAGACAGAGAAAGAGTTGAAGTGGGGTGAAAGAGAGGGAGAGGTCAGGATTTTTTTGGGATGGAAAGAGAAAGAGAGGAGGGTTGAAAGGTGAGAGAGAATAGTGAGACAAAGACAGACACTAGCAAACTCTTAAATAGAAAGGCAAACAGGAAGGTATCCGCTGCCCTAATTGCCTACGGCAAAAAGGGCAGTAAGTAAGTAAGTAAACAGGAAGGTACAAAAAGAAGCGGATAGAGAAGGGAACATGTAAATTTATAATTGTCAGAGCATATATCAAGCGACATGTCTTGGCCGTTCTCTTAGGTTATACTTTTGAACTTTGGTCACGTCTTTTTGATTTAGCATCTCTTGAAATGCTGCGATGGTTCAGATTACAACTTGAGTTTCGTCAAGGAATGCTCAAGATTAACTCCTGGTGAGCAAACATATAAAATTACTATTCTCTCTTACCGTTTGTTTAGTTTAACGAAAGTAATTTTGCGAAATAAAAACGACAAAAAAAATGCAAAATAAAACAGACCCTCAAATCTAAAGGGAAGGGGAAATATAGGTAACATCCATTAAAGGGCAGAAACGATATTTTTTTACATTTTAAAGTCGAAATATTTTTAATGGCCTGAAAACGAACTTCTTTTTTGGAAGGAAAAAAAATTGTTAAGAGCTAATTGGAGTTGCAATTTTATGGGCTTTATTTGCGCTGACTTCAATATCAGATTCGTATAGTTACATAACTAGGCCTGCAACAAAATTGTTAAAAAATCCATTAATACCGCGAAATTTCCTTTTAACGAAACCAACGTCTGATTCTCTAAATAAACAGTTTTCAACTTTTTATGTAACTTAACAATCCATAAATACTCTTGAAACTCTCTCCTCATGGGCCATATTGCAAAAGTTTAAACCAAATGATGTGAACCTGTATGAGCTTTTCTGGTTGTGTGTCAGTACACTTTACTTGTCCAAGATTATTCATCTCTCTACTCCCATGTCAAGTTTCAGGTTATACTGGGAGTAGGAACAGGGGATCGGGAAAGACAACAAATTAAACTGATCAGAAAGCAAAAAAAAAAAAAAATATTACAGAAATAATTTGTTCTGAGCGTGAGTAGCATGATTTGTACAAGTGCGAAAGCAAAAGTTGACATTTTTTATTTATTTCAGGGCATCTTATTTACATCTCAAAGAAAGACGTGTAAAATATAATTTGCAATGAGGCTTCAAAGAACTATTAAAATTTTCAATATTGCCCTAAACAATCATATCGCGCGATCGATATAGGAAACCTCTCTCCGATAAACATTTCTATCCGTGAGTCTTGGGGTAGCTTCAACAACTTTAGTCCACACCTCGCGTATCTCCCATGGCTCACTCAGAGAGGTAACGACTTTTGCAAATTTTGGATCGGCAACATCAGGGATCTGAGAAATGGAAGTAAAATCTTTTTAAAGAGAAGGAATTTAAGAGAAGGAGAGAGAGAGAGAGAGAGAGAGAGAGAGAGAGAGAGAGAGAGAGAGAGAGAGAGAGAGAGAGAAATGAGAGAGATGAGAGAGAGTTGAGAAAGAGATGAGAGAGATGAGAGAGATGAGAGAGAGAGAGAGAGAGAGAGAGAGAGAGAGAGAGAGAGAGAGAGAGAGAGAGAGAGAGATTCAGATAGAGACAGATGATTGAGCGAGGAGGAGCCATTATAAAAAGGAAAACGAGAAAACATCAAACTGTTTATTAAGAAAAGTATTAGCTAAACTAAACATGTTACGATTTTTTGTTTTCAGAAACACAAAACATAGTTGCTGATTTCTTGAAGCTCGTTTAAAATATGATGATCTCAGGCCTTTTAATATATCAAAACTAAGCCCTCGTCGGGTATGGCGTGAACGGAAAAGATTAGGGACTCGAACCCGTTAAGAAGGCCCTGAAGACTATCAGAGTAAACTAGCAACTATTTGTACTAGTTCTGAGCGAAGCAACTAGAAATATAATTCTTGTCACAACTGAGTAATAATTAGAGTCCTCTAGCGTATTGGAGTCGCCGCAAGCCATGGTAAAATGTGCGAAGTGACACTCTAAACTCACCCCCTTAACCGCTTTCCAAAAGTGCTTGTTTCTTGTACGATATACCCCTCCACAAGGCTTAAATCCTTAGCGCATAGTTCAAACAAAAGCTTAAAGCTTTTTTATCTATTAAATTTAGGACATAGATTACAAAAATGGTCAATTTTCACCAGAATACTGCTTTGAGGAAAATTAAATCAATAAACAATTTTTTCGTTCGTATAGGACTTTCAAGCATGAGAAATCACAAAGCAAAACTTATTTAAAACCAACTAATAAAGAACGACATGGAGCGTTAAGCAATGTGGGTGATAGAAATCCCCCGCAATATTTTCTATCAGAAAGCTTCTATTGTCTTTCATCTAACACTACTATTGATTTATGATTATTTTCCAATTAACAAAGCCGTATAAATGTTAAAAAAAAATCTCATTATCAGAACTCAGTCAGGCTACCATATTTAAAGAAGCATTCAGGGCCTACAAATTAACAGGTTAAATCTTTTTTACATGCCCAAAATTAATGTCATCGAGGGATGACCACAGGACTTCGAGATTTAGGGCAAGAACCTTAAGTATTAAAACGCATCGCGTACCTGGCAAAAAAAGGGGGAAATGTGTATTGGTTTTGGTAACAGACTTCTGACCGATGATTAGTTGAATTGATTCAGATTTGTCGCTAATTTTATTCCACTCAAGTTTGCGTAATCTAAAATGTTGACAAACGTGTGGAGACCTCATTCGATTATATAATTAATTTGAAACCATTTTTATTCCTTTTTAATATCACCTGGCGAATAAAAAGGTTTAAAGATGTCCGATTAAATCATCTATTCGGAAAAACTATTTATATTAAAAAAAAAGAAAAAAAAATATTTTAGGTATGGACTAATCTTAGATGTGATTCAACAAATTCCAATTCAAGAGAGTCATTAAAGGAAAACTGAAAAGAAAAGAGATCATTGCGTAGGAGAATAAAGTAAGAATAATGGTTGGAGGCAGTAAATCTAAGGAAAACAGAGGAAAACTAATTGAAGCCGTTAGATTAAGAAAAAAAAGAGGAACTAAGAAAGAAAAGGGATAGAGACAGTAAAAAAAAAAAAACACTGGACGTCTCTGAAAAACAATGGAGCCAGTTGGAGAGAGAATGACCCAAGAGGAGGGATAGAGACCACCTAGTGTTAAGAAAGGAAGATAGTGACTGGATGCCAATATGAGGAAAGTTGAAGAGAACTATAAGAGCCATCGGAAGAAAGGTTTAAGACGATTGATTTGATCCTGAGCAAAGAGACTAATGGAAACATCCGACAGAGGAAATACAAGATAGGTATAGGGACCAACGGACAAGAAAAAAAATGAAGACGTGAGGTTGCCGATTTGGAAATAAAAAGGTACTAATGTAAGTCTTTCGGTAGAGGGAATAAAGGTGTAGTAAAAGTGGAGGCCACACATTCAAGAAAAACAGACTGAATCAGATAGATGAAAGGCAAAGGAAGAAATATAAACCACCGAATAGAAGAAAAAAGAAAGGTTGGGTGCCATCGATGTGAGGACAGCAAAAGGAAAAGATAAAACCGGAAGTAATCGGATAAGCGGGTAGGATGTGAAGAAGAAACTGGTCAAAGGTTAACTGGTAGGAGGAGAAAAGGAGGAGATTGGTCAGAGGCTAGCTGGTAGGAGAAAAAGAGGAGATTGATCGGAGGCTAACTGGCAGGAGAAAAGGAGGAGATTGGTCGGAGGCTAACTGGCAGGAGAAAAGGAGGAGATTGGTCAGAGGATAGCTGGTAGGAGAAAGGGAGGAGATTGGTCGAAGGCTAGCTGGTAGGAGAAAAGGAGGAGATTTGGTCGGAGGCTAGCTGGTAGGAGAAAAGGAGGAGATTGGTCGGAGGCTAGCTGATAGGAGAAAAGGAGGAGATTGGTCGGAGGCTAGCTGATAGGAGAAAAGGAGGAGATTGGTCGGAGGCTAGCTGGTAGGAGAAAAGGAGGAGATTGGTCGGAGGCTAGCTGGTAGGAGAAAAGGAGGAGATTGGTCGGAGGCTAGCTGATAGGAGAAAAGGAGGAGATTGGTCGGAGGCTAGCTGGTAGGAGAAAAGGAGGAGATTGGTCAGAGGCTAGCTGGTAGGAGAAAAGGAGGAGATTGGTCAGAGGCTAGCTGGTAGGAGAAAAGGAGGAGATTGGTCAGAGGCTAGCTGGTAGGAGAAAAGGAGGAGATCGGTCAGAGGGTAGGTGGTAGGAGAAAAGGAGGAGATCGGTCAGAGGGTAGGTGGTAGGAGAAAATGGAGAAGATTGATCAGAAGTTATGATATAGAAGAAAAGGAAGAGATTTAAAGGCTAGCTGGTAGGAGATAAAAGGAAGAGACAGAGGCTAAGAGAAACAGAAATGGACAAAAGTAAAGAAAATTGCGAGCCTTCGAGTGGTTTTGGTTTCTGATTTTGCACCCTCTTAAGGCTACATGCCGTTCCGGGCCGCAACTTGTGCGTTCAGCTGCAAACTCAGAGGCAATGATTAAGTGCAATGTCATTGCAACCTCCGCTTGTTTGCAGAGCCAGAGGCAATGGCTCAGTGCAATGCCATTGCAACCTGCGATGATTCAGAAACCCAGAGGCACTGACTAAGTGCTATGTCAATGCAACCTCTGCTTATTTAAAAACCTAGAGGCAATGATAAAAGTAAAGAAAATTGCGAGCCTTCGAGTGGTTTTGGTTTCTGATTTTGCACCCTCTTAAGGCTACATGCCGTTCAGGGCCGCAACTTGTGCGTTCAGCTGCAAACTCAGAGGCAATGACTAAGTGCAATGTCATTGCAACCTCTGCTTGTTTGCAGAGCCAGAGGCAATGAACAAATGCAATGTCATTGCAACCTGCGATGATTCAGAAACCCAGAGGCACTGACTAAGTGCTATGTCAATGCAACCTCTGCTTATTCAAAAACCTAGAGGCAATGACTAAGTGCAATGCCGTTGTAACCTCTCCAGTCACGAAGACTGTTAGGCTCCAGACACAGGATAGGTCAGGTCGGGACTCGAACGTCGCACCTCCGTTCTGTAAGCGCAACTCTCCGCGACCTTGACAATCTACTGCGTCTAATGGGAGGAAAGGTGAAGAGAAGGGATGAAGACAGGAGAGATAGATAAGATAAGAAAGACTGAACAAGAGGAACAATGAGGAGAAGGGCTGAAAGTAGGCGGAGTGATAGATAGGAAAAGAAAGACTTGTAGTAAGGAAAGATGAGGAGAAGGGTTGAAAGTCACAACAGATAGACAAGAAAAGAAAGACTCGATATAAGGAAAGATGAGGAGAAGGGCTGAAAGTCGCAAGAGATAGACAAGAAAAGAAAGACTGGATATAAAGAAAGATCAGGAGAAGGATTGAAAGTCACAGGAGAGATAGACAAGAAAAGAAAGACTGGATATAAAGAAAGATGAGGAGAAGGATTGAAAGTCACAGGAGAGATAGACAAGAAAAGAAAGACTGGATATAAGGAAAGATGGGGAGAAAGGCTTAATGCTACCTAAGAGACAGTCAGAAAGATAAGAGAAAGACTAGATAAAAGGAAAAATGAAGGGAAGGGCTGTAAGCCTCTAGAGAGATGAAAAAAAAAGAAAGACTGGATAGGAAGAAAGGTGAAAGCTTTTGGAGAGAAAAGCAAAAATAACTAAGACAAAGAGAAAAGGAAGAACACAACTTACAGCTAAAGGCAGCAAATATGGGAAAAAGAAATAAGCTGGAAAAGAATAAAAGCATTTAGAGAAAAGCTGCTGCTCCGGAGGTAACTGGAGAGCAGCAAAAAATCTATATTGAAGCGAAAGAAGGAAAGCTGAAAACTGACAGATAGGAAAAGGCAATAAGGGTTTTAAGCCAATAGAGTTGAACGGGATAGAGGAGGAATATAAGATATAGAAGTTGGAAAGAGTGAGGTAGAGTCGAGTTGAAAGCGAAAGAAGGTGGAAGAATGGTGCCAGGAATCATAGAAGCGAAGAGTGAGAAAGAGAGTAGTTGCTGGAACTGTATTAAAACTACGATTACCAGCATGCAATGGAGTGGTGATGGTTGTGATGGTGATAAACGTTGGGAGGTTTGCCTGAGTGGATGAGGTCAATCACACAGAAGAGAAAGACAGGTACCAACATTTATATATCTTTACAGAAAAGAATTGTTGCAGAAAATAGAAATAAAGCAAGTTTTGAGCTAACCATATCACAAGAAGAACTAAAGCTATTACAAGATCAAATAGCTTCGTAAAAGATCTTCTTTTCAGAGCTTAAGAGAAGAGAAAGATCTAGTTATTACAGCATAGCGCTGATCAAATAAAAATACCCGAAAAATCTCTAGTTTGAAGGAAATTTTAGGCTGGCAGAAAATGAATTTGATTTCGGAGTTCGAGCCCTAATTTTGGAGCCTTTACGGTAAAACAAAACATTTGACATGAGGGCAGAAGGCGACAGAGTAATGCTATTGGTACTTTATAGTGAGATAAAATGAACATTTTAAAACCTCTAAAATGCAAAGGAAAATGTTTCCATTTTTGGGGAAACATGGGAGTTCGAACCCATTCTCACCGAAGCAAGGCACTATTAGCCCGTGAGGGGTGGAAATAAAGTGTGTGTTTGGGCTTAAGTTTCATGTTCAAACAAGCCTCTCAAAACACGTTTTATTGATCAATTTTAAACTTATTTCAGTGTCTCACACATGGCATTTTATCGATTTTTCCTCTGTTCTATTATTTTTCTTTTGTTCTAGATCTCGGTTAAAAATATGTTTCCCTACCAAAGGACACCCAAAAGGCGTACACGGGTCATCTTATTCTTGTCTGCAAAGGTTGGTATAAATTCACGCGGTATAGAAAAGGTAATCCACTAAATAAATTTGAGGAAAAAAAAGAAAAGAAAAACAGGCTTTCGAGTTTAAGTTAGAGCCCGTTTCATTGTTCAGAATAAAACGTTGACAACATCAAAAACAATAACAACAACAACAACTACAACAACAACAACAACAACAACAACAACAACAACAGCAACGGATCGAATCTAATTCAAGAGCTTGATAAAAATACGACAAACAGAAAGGCAGGCAGTGGACAGTGTTGACTCCAAGCACATAAGAAAAAAAATTGGAAAAACTGTAGCGTTAAACTATGATCCTGTGTCGAAGAAGTTAAATTGCATAGGGTAACTCTTTATGATCTACCATGCGCAAGAAAAAAAAAACCAAAACAGGTACGTATAAAAAAAGACGACATATAATGTTTCAGTTCACAGAAGATAGAGGAAGCAGTACACAACGACTCATTACTCACATACTGTGTGGGAAAATGAAATTAAAGGGTTACAAATTAAAGCTCCACTCAACACCTCATTTTCTCTACGCAAATGAGAAGTATAGAATCCAACTTAGCTTTTTGTTAAGACAGCTGCAGGGTCAACATGCTGGGCAATTTCTTTGGGCCGTCTAGGAAAACATTCTAAGGTCCTTCAATTTCATTTTAACTTAGCATTTGATATGAGACAGCACTTCAAGCCTGCTAGCATGGAATCTGTCTGAGAAGATAGAAACATTGTAGAGGCTTCACAATGTATATGTATATATATATATATATATATATATAACTTATAGATAGAGATAAAATTATATTTTTAACTCAGAACAGTCTAATATCAAGTCAAGTTGTGACGTGAGGATTCGAACTAAAGTAGCCACAGATGCCACTAGAAGCCACAAGCAGTTATTTATTAGCAGCGTGGCTGTAAGAAAATATATAGGTGTTATATTGGCATGTAGTTACAGAGGTAGACTCATGGCACTGCTAAATTTTTGATAGTATTATTCCAGTAAATAATGGCGTCGGATGTCTTTAACTGGCAAGTCAACGTTCACTATATGCGCTGCCTTACATATTTGTTTTTACATTTACTCTCCACAGACCAGAGAATAAAAAAATTTCGAAAGCTATTATGAGGTATCTATATAGCAAATCAAATATTATAATTGTTATGCTAAAGTCTTCTACAAAATGAAGCATAACCAATATAATTATGTGGGCTCCAGACGGATATTTTGCGCTTTACCCTACACGACATGTATCTCACCTGAGAATCTTGTGCTTGATCAAAGATCTTGTCTTGCTCTTGGTAACAAAATGGCGAAAAAAATAAATTAAGATAAGATAAAATTTTGCTTTCTATATCTTTATACTAGTTTTAAAAAGATTATTTGAAAAAAACTTGTTTTTCAAAGCCTTACAGTGTTATTTTAATTTCATCTTGACCAAGAGTTTGCGTCCTCGTCGTCTTTCAAGCCGATCCAAAATGGAGAAGTGAGCGAGAAATTTCTAACACATGCAAATGATCAGGAGTATGTTATGTGTTTGTGACATTTTTACGTGAATATTCAAGGACATTCTCAGAAAACAGCTCACGCCTCTTTCGTAGTTCAATTACCTCACCGCTGTGACTCGGCGTCGGGTATTTTAAAGTTAGAAAAACGGCCACCATCTTTTCAAGAACCAATAAGAATCCATGTACATTAAAAATTAACGAATTATCATGACTGACTCATGGACCCAAGGCTAGTTTACGCTCAGTGAAGCCGTAATAAAAAAAAGTTTGCAGAAAGTGAGCTATACCATTCAACTATTTGGCACAGTTCAGTTAAATATTTTTGTTGTGTGGGCCTATGGGCTAAACCAAATTTAAAGCGCGCTCTTAGCACAATTCTGTCCTAACTATGCTTAAAACTTAAAGAAATAGATCACTGTAAAGGAAAAAGTTTGTTCACTTCGGTGACTTAGCCTGTATTTCAGATGGCCTCGATTCCGGTTAATCATTATCAGGCGTTAATTTTAGCAATACAAATATGAAACGGCGTCAGAGGTTTATTTTTTCTTTTCGTTTCAGTTAAAGGTTACGGAGAAATATACAGTAATTGCAAATGGCTAATTATTGACACTTCAAGGTCTCTCATTATCTATTCAAAAGAGAAAAGAAGAAAATAAATATAACTATATTTAACCATTTTATCGAATCCATGACGTGACTAAATGAACAAACGATTGAGAAATTTACCGTGAGTTCTACTCACTTCAGGAAGCCAGTCGTTTGTCGACTTCCCTCACGCTCGACAGCAGCGAAACTGCTTAAAACCTCCTTACACAATACTTACCGGCTGAATACCTTTATTTTTATTTAGTTGTTTTTTGTTCAAACACGGCAATAGGATTATATGAAACTGTATCATTGAATACATTATTTTTGTTTCTTATCTAGAAAATTAGAGTCAAGAATATTAGGCAGAGAGAGAGAGAGAGAGAGAGAGAGAGAGAGAGAGAGGGGGGGGGGAGAGAGGGGAGAGAGAGAGAGAGAGAGAGAGGGGAGAGAGAGAGAGAGAGAGAGAGAGAGAGAGAGAGAGAGAGAGAGAGAGAGAGAGAGAGATGAAGATGAGAGAGACCGAGATGAAGATGAGAGAGACCGAAAGAGACAGGGCGTGATAGAAGGAAAGACAGAGAGGAGGATACATACATAGAAGAACAAACAAATTATTAGTTTTACAGAGGCTTATAGACAGCTGATTGGTTGGAAAAAAAGAAAAACAAACAATACCAAAAAAGACCCTGACAAAGCAGCTTTTACCTGATATTGGAAGAATGATACTCAGACAGTAAGAGCCAGATAGAGGCAATAACATACATGAAAAGTGAGAAATCTTTGGAAACCTAGCCGAATTCGGAAAGAAATTTGCTGTCCAAAATGTATGTCTATGGTCTATATTCAATAATGGAAATTAACTATTTAAAGATCGTTTTAATCGCTTATTAAAAGTATATTGAATTCCATGATTTACATATGTGTAATTTGGTTAAAGAGATATTGGCCAAGCATTTAAAATTAAACTGTTGCTGATATGAGCAACACTTTTTACCAGGCTTGTACAGGGGTTAGATTATTAAATTCGCAATACAGCGGACGCATTTTAATTTCAAATTCAACTTATATGGTAATGCTATCTGAGAGCAATTACTTTACAACATTATAATTTGACTTATAAATAAAAAAGAAATATATGCCTAGATGCATGTTTATTCCGTTTCTTTTTCTTTTCTTTTTAATTACATGTATGATATTACAGCACCTAAAACACTTAGTTCGACTGGATAGAAAGGAATCAAAAGGCATAAAGTTTTGACTGGAATGAGAAAAATAAGGTAATCCAAAATAAAATATAAATTCTTTATACATCAGTTATTTCTTTCCTAATTAGAAAGAATGTTTTTTTCTGATCATATGCAGAGTACCTCCGAAAATGAAGACTATGCCTTTAATTTTCAACTATTTTTAGGTAGAATTTTGTGCAGAATAATTATGTGTACACTGCAAGATACACACATATCTAGCACTGAATTGTTGGCTGGGATACCTACTCCATTTCTAAACTGTACATATTCAAAATCAGACATTGACTATTAGTAGCTTACACCTACTTTGTTCTAAACTTGTTGTTCTTCGACTTTCAACGACTGGTCCTATATAATAAGATGCACTTAACTTAAGGTGAGCTTCATAGAACCGGTCCTTTATGTAGGCTTATAATGAAGGGCAGAGATGAGGGAGTAGCAACACCTCAGACCAAGATGTTTGGCAGATGTTAGAATGACTGGGATTAACCTCTGAACAACATAGTTCCTCTAAAATATTTGAGGCGTAGAATATCCTTCAGGGTATGTATATATGGTATATATATATATATATGGTATATATGGTAGTAAACAACGAGCACCGATCTGGTGGAGAGTAAAAATGATAAGCATATTCAAAGCTACTTGTTTACATTTACAGAATTTAAATGATTGTGGATTTATGATTATTATATAATTGAAGCATTAAGTAGATATGTTCAAAAAGCTTTTTATGATTTTACTTTTCTTGATTTACAGAATTTATCAATACAAATTTTACAATAAAAATATGCAGTAATTTTGGGTATTCAGACACTGAAAATAAATAAAAAAAAAAACAACAACCACATTTCCAGCCCTTCTTTTCGATTACTTATTATTGGTTGAGAGAGGCAGTCGATCGGCTTGAGTTAGTTCAGTATCGACCATTTCTAAGTAATGAGAAATTGTTTTGGAAGTAAGTTGTTCTTCAGATAATGTCTCACGTTTAACTTATATAAGACGCTGTCACTTTGTCACTTGCAACCCCTTTCAACGTAACTATTGTAAATGCTTCTGTTACCGCTCACCATCTTTCCCACCACTGTCACTCTACCCACCTTGATACCTATCTAGCTACCCCTTAGTACAGCTTCCGACTATACTAAGGGTTTATCAAGTGCTTCGCTGCCGTCGCCACAAAATGGGGATCACACAGAAGCGCCCCACGCTCAGGTTACGTCTTCGCTTCCCGAGCTATCTGGCCCCCTCCTCCCCCCCCCCCTTTCCACACACACACACAGAGCA
>JAWDGP010001945.1:770000-835000 GCA_033675545.1 Elysia crispata
TGTCCTTCTATATATTAATTCTTGTTGATTCCACTTCGAAAAAATTATTATTTTTTTATGTTTGTTCAGTGAAATTTCGCATTTAAAAAACAAAATATCATGTTCAGTAAAGACACTTGTTTAGATAGAGAAAAAAATTCAGTTTTCCTGTACAAATGCTTGTTTTTTTTTTAAATGTCATCGGCATGTAAATCAGGATGTCTGGAGGGAAATGCACGTATCCACCACAATTTCGCATGCATCGAAACGGACTATCAACCGAGACTTAGGCTACAGAATCGTATATACTGCTGTCAGGAATACTACCTAGCCCCTGTGCTGTCCAGAATTATTTACGACAGCGGCTCATCCTCAAGTGGTTCAACTGTCAGATGTGAATGTTACACAGTACAGGAGGTAATACTCGTGTATTGTATACTAATAGTAAAAATGACAATGTTATCGGGAGATTTAAACTTGAGCATTGTTTTTGACATCGAAAGGTATTTCAAGAAGGAATCTTAGTACTTTTACAATTTTGATATAAGATCATAACAGAATTCGTGAATGACTGAAAAATGGTTGTAGGAAGGATCTATTTATTTAGTCGTGTAGCTCTCTAAATAGGGAAAAAATCAGGAGTAGCATGCTACAATAACATTGGGGTCTATATAAAAACTGTGAGCAAGCTTCTCGCTTAAATAATTCCTCCTCCTTCTCCTCCTCCTCCTCCTCCTCCTCCTCCTCCTCCTACTACTACTACTACTACTACTACTACTACTACTACTACTACTACTACTACTACTACTACTACTACTGCTGCTGCTGCTGCTACTACTGCTGCTACTACTACTACTGCTGCTACTACTACTACTACTACTACTGCTGCTTCTACTACTACTACTACTACTACTACTACTACTACTACTACTACTACTACTACTACTACTACTACTACTACTACTACTACTACTGCTACTACGTGCATTTTTTTCAAAAGCGACAATTGTTTTCATGCCAACCGTTTCATCTAGGGAAAATATTTTAACTTTTCTTTACACGTAATGGGTTCATAATGTAAGCCAGTGTTTTACGAAAATTTTTGTTTCATTTAAGATTTTACAAATTTGAGTCGAAGAAGTTACCACACCCTCCCCCAACCTCATTTTTCCTCGCTCGTCTGTTCCTCTGCTCCTCAAGGCTGTGAGTTTACAGCTTGCAAAAATATTAATAACCGTGCAAAAATGCATTGTAAAATACTTGTGCAAGTAAATGATTTTTACGCTGTGATGAGGTGTAACCTGAATAGACTTTTATCGTAGAAGTCGGACTTGATTTAACCCGTTCTTAAAAAAAAGATGAAAAATAGGTAATAATTATAACCTTCTACACGTATACAAAAAAGGGCAAGATCGAGGGTTTTTTAGCTGCCCCTGAAAAGATTATTTTTTTTTGAACAGATTCAGTCAAAAAACAGCAATAGTTGAAGATATTTTACTAATTTAGATAAATCTTTTCTTACGTAAGCAGAAATATATTTTTAAAAATGTTTTGGAAATACCTCAAGAAGTATATTCATTTTTAATTTTCCTTTCCGATTGTGAAAAAGACGATGTACCGAAAAGTTCTCTAGGGCAGAAAAGGTCATTAAAATATAGGACTGATATTCAATTTTGTCTTTTAGGATGTGATAAACTAGAACAATTTTGTGTTATTTAAATGACATTCACTGCAAGTCTTTTAGTGAAAATAAAACATTTGGTCTTTTAAGGTGCGTGTAAGACCAGGGGAGTTGTATGATATTGAAAGAGTTGAAAGTTTTGGATGATATACTCATTTTGATTGTAGAAGAAATAATGACAGTAGCCAAGTTTAATAGTTTCTAACCAGTAGAATACAATATGAAAAATATTTTATGATATTTTGTTTTTTCCCTGCAGTTGTGTGAGACTAGGCCATGGAGGTGTGAAAATCGATTCCCGATAGTGTAAATGAACCTCCACAGGATGCTGCAGCCTCATCGGTTTATCTACTTAGCTTGTCTCAAAACCAAATGAATTGATTTCAATTTGTATCAGTGAAACGAAATCAATATGTTCTGGATTTTTGGTAAATGTCTTAATCTCAAACAAATCTATCAAATGATTGCCTTGATTTCTAAAATTTGTGGACATTTAATTCATAAAGTAGTTTCTTTTTATGGATTTTAAAAATTCGTTTCAGCTCTTTATATTTTAGTAATTTTGATTTTCATTCAAAATAGAAACAGAAAACTTTCAATTTTTTCAAAACATTAAATCTTAGTTGTCCAAAGTTCTAATGAGATATAACTTTTTTTCCCCAAATTGTTATAGCTTGTGTTCGATCATTGGCGTACCTTTCTAGGTGTTTGCGGCAAAGAAGATGACTTCAAGTTTCTTTGGAAATAAAATGCACTTTAAAGCACGAATTGAATTGCATTTATGCTTTTGCCAACGTTTAGATCTTGTTAGTTTTAGGTATGCCTGTCTCATAAAAGTGAGTACGTGATTGATTTCTTTGCAGCGGTTTTTTGTTATGTTATTATCAATGCCGCAACTCTTACTTTTTGCAAAACAGAATTAATTTTTGAAAAAGTTAAGGATTTTAAAGAAAAACATGGTAATTTTATAAGAACAAAAATTAATTAAAACTCCCTCTTTGATACCTTAAATAAATACAAATAGCATATTCGCGACCTATAATTTTAACATATTTTTAGCAAGTATTGTTCCCTCTGCAACAACCTTCAACCCAATAAATTCAGTGTCCAACGGATAAAAGTCGATGCTAATTTGAAGCTTCCATTTAGACGATGCCAACTGGGATCTAAGTTTACTTTATTTATGCTCTATGTATCTCGCCATGTCGGACAGAAGGAACATGATATTAGTTCTTTCACTTCAATTTTAAGAAAATATGAGCCATAAATATTAGACAGCAATAAATACGTGGTAGAATAAAAAACTGATAAAGATCAACCTTTCTTCTACAATTTTAGATTAGAGATGCCTTAAAGCGCAATCCCAAAGCTCTTGGTTATATATTCGTTCGTTCCTATATATATATATATATATATATATATATATATATATATATATATATATATATATATATTTATATATTCGCAACATTTTGTAGCACATTTGAGGAAGGTGCATTCATCCGTCTCCTCTTGATTTACATTTCCTGTTCTTTAGCCAATAAATACATCCTCTTTTTCGATATTAAATCAGTAATGACCGATTCTACCTCTTAATTTATCCATGTTTCTCTTCTCACTCTCTGCACACCAGTCCTGCTGGTGCTGGTATCTAAACGCTTCACCATGATGGAAGAGAAAAGCCGTACCCAGTCATCAAAGTTAGATCTAGTCTCGAAATAGGAATAACCCTTAAAAGTTTGAACTTATCAATTACTAATCCTTTAAAAATATCTTCCCAGAATATTAGTATAATTTTCTTGGGTTGAAAAAAAAAACATACTTTGAGGTCTTTTGTTGTAATTTGTTGTGAATTTTATGGACACCTGCGTTTCAAAATTGTAAGTTTGATACCCCGATGTTTTTATATAGTTGCAGTCACGTAAACGTTGGGTTACGCACCTAAAATAACATCTGCAATACTTTAAACGTGTTGAATTTTCAAAACAATCAATAAAAACAGTAACGCAAGAGTGAAAATTAATGCAGTAGTCAGCATATTAGAATAAAACATAAACATTTGCACTTAACACAAGTGGGTATTAGTAGATAGGCTAATCAGTGGACCTTAAACACCATCATACCCAGTCTGTAATAGTTACATCCTTTATTTACATCGCTTTACAGGTTCATTCTGTTATGATTATCTTAAACATTGAAAAGCAATAAATTGAAATTACATTACTACTACTGCAACAACTCCAACAGCTACTACTACTACTACTACTACTACTACTACTACTACTACTACTACTACTACTACTACTACTACTACTACTACTACTACTACTACTACTACTCAGAATTATAAGAGCTAGAATTTTAGGTAGTGCTCAGCTGTGGTTAGGGTAAAGCTTTAGGTGAAAATGACCGAAAAATGGTGCTTCCGGATTCAATGGTTGTCTTAGGTGCGATTTGGGTAGGTGCCGAAGCATCTATAAATCAATGGTTCTACTCCCACAAATTCAGGCATTATTTTTCGGTCATTTTCACTTAAGGCCTTATCCTAACCACTGCTGAGCACTACTTAAAATTCTAGATCTTATAATTCTTACTTATAATTAACCCAGAGGTTTGCCATATCTAAATCTACTACTACTACTACTACTACTACTACTACTACTACTACTACTACTACTACTACTACTACTACTACTACTACTACTACTACTACTACTACTACTACTACTACTACTACTACTACAACTACTACTACAACTACTACTACTACTACTACTACTACTACTACTACTACTACTACTACTACTACTACTACTACTACTACTACTACTACTACTACTACTACTACTACGACTACTACAATGGATATTATCAGTTTTATCAGCCACTCAGTTTTATATATATGAATTGTCTGTTGTAGCACATAAAAGTTGTCATGAATCCAAGCATGGCGTTAAAAATGTTTTTTTTTCCCACTCATTCGCTGATGTCTTGAGCTGAGACCTCTAGACACCCGGCTTATTATTCTACCGATGATAGAGCTGTGTACTTTATAGGGATCCCTAAGCGTGAGCTGAAAGCTGCCGTCGGCAAAAAAGGGCTTGCTAATTTGACCTAGGACAAACAGGTCATTTCAGGATCATTTACACAATTATGTTATTAGCTTCAAAGTATCCAATAGTTTACAACTCGAAAAAGAAATATTTAATTGTAAACAAAAAAAAAACAAACAACCTTATGATTAAACTTTAAATGCCGCTACATTCACTCACAAAACCCATATATTATTATAAATATCTACCCACCTCTTTTTTTTTTAATTAGATAGAAAAGAGAGTCACCTAATTGAAATTTTAAAAGTTACGAACAAGTAACAATTGTACCCACGAGCAAGTGCCAACATTTTGAGTTTATAGCTTTGCCCTTCACCAATATTATAGGAACTTAATGCGAAAATCATTAGCTGGCGAGCACCCAGAAATAATTAATGTTTATCAATATCGACCGTTTTTCAGTCGGCAGGCCACTTCATCATTGAATTACAAAATAAGAGAAAAGATCCAAATGTTATAAAAATGATGACACCTTCATGTTATAGCCAGACTAGAACTAGTTTTAGACATTGACGTCGCTTTGTAACGGGCTCTTCACCGTAATGACCAGTACGGTAAGCTTCTATATAGAATGGAGCTAGGCGAAAAGTGAGGACCATCTAAACGAGCATTTCTAGACCACCTAGGAAAGTCAAATTTGGAATAAAGATGTACATTACCCTAAAGATTGGAGGGGTAATATTTATTTTTCACCAAAATAGTATTTTTTCGAAAATTAAAGGCAAACATGTGATTATTATTTTCTTAAAGAAAAAAAAGCGAATGTGCGAAGCATTTCCTGTAAGCAGAGCTGGGCAGGATGGCAAGAATGAAACTGAAAGTAAGCACACAATGTAGGCGGTGGCAGATCTAAAACCGTCTGGAGTAGATCTAGATCGAGATCTACATGATGTAGAGTAAGATCTAAGTTAAAAACCTCAAAAGGTTGTTTTAACATAGATTCTAGATCTAGAGCCTGAATATTTACAGCAGCTAGACTCAAATCAAAAGGTTAAGATCTTACCAGAGAAATCTAGATTTTACTTGCAGGTTCACAGGTTTTTTAAAACTTTCATTATACCGATAAGTAGGTTTAAATAACTGCGCAGCTAAGAATTCCCGCAAGGCAGTGCACTTACATGTACTTAATGCGAAAATGCAAAGCGTTTAAAAGGAACTAAAAACATATTGGGAAAGTATAGAATTAGTCTATTATTTTCTTTATACCAAAAGGATTCAAGTCCTTTATCTAAATTTTGTGTCTAGCATAAGAAATATCGAGATATCTAGATTTTAGGTAAAGATGGGTTGGTGGAGGCATAATATATCTAGATCATTTCAGTAAAATGATAGATATTAAGACGATTTATAAGCCTATTCAATTCGCACACGCACTCCAGCCTCAGCAAATTGACACCATGGTCCCGTTAGTAGGACGGGGTTTACAGCTTGTGTTTTAAAATAATATGTAGATCCAGTCGAAATCTAATCTATGTATTTCCAATGGAATAAAGATCCGTTTTTTTGTTTGCTCTGAATCTAAATCTGGTTTTAGGTCTAAATGTTTAGTTTATATTTTAACTAGACTGGTAAAACTTTTATTACAAAATCGAATTTTATGTTTTAGTGTTTAATCTAGATTCAATTTAAATCTAGATTTATATCTCGTCTCCCTGCAAAGCAAAATTATTTACCGTAACTGAATACATAGGATCAGATAGCATTTACGGTTTTGCTAGCTGCAAATCACAGCTCATCTTCTCCGTTATGTGGAAAAGTTTATGATTTCAGAATCCGTACCTTGCATATAACTTACCATCGTTATAAATATAAAAGGAGTTGGTTTGACGAAAATTTCCGGATCAAGTGTTGATTCAGTGAATGCCGTGGACGATGTTCGATATTTTTTTGGCATAATCCCTTTTACTGTCCACATTTTGGGACGCAAATTCAGTGCCCAAAACTTGGGAAAAATTTCATGAGCAGCTCCCACCGGGAAAGCGTGAAGGCCCACTTTGGGGAGGTGTCCTAAGAAACTCGGTGTTTTGGGACCTTTAAATTTCAAGCGCCCAAACAGTTACCCAAACTGTGGTAGAAGAACCCATAGAATGAAGATAGGCCTCTGTTATTTCCTTTTTATACCTATTTTGGCTAATATGACAAATAAAACCTAGATCGTCAACGGTAATTTCCAAAATAAAAAGTGCGTAAATGTAAATAAAATTTGATGAAAATAGCAGTTTGCATCGAGAAACAGGCATAGAAATACGTTTATTTCAACGAAATTTTTACAGAAAATAAACTTTATTAATTTAGATAGCACAATACGCCTGATAAGTGCACTTTTTGAATGCTAAGTTTTGGTGACATTTATGAAACTCATTCAAAGTCAACGAGACCTGATCGTCTAGTCTTAAGTTCTTAAATTTCAAAACATCAATATTTCATAACCGTCAGTCTTGATTTTTAAGAAGTGTTTATGAAATTAATGAATGTACTTTAAGAAGTTTATGGACACATTCCCTCATGAGGAAAACTACCTGCTGTTATTTATACAAGCTGCCAAAACGCCGTCCTACTAACGGGTTTCTGGTGTCACTTTGCGGGGGCTGGGGTGCGTGAATGGTCTTAATATCTATCTATCCTTTTACTTACGCCTCCACCTATCTTTCTTTACCTAAAATCTAGATATAGATATCTCGATAATTCTTATTCTAAACACAAAATTCAGATCTGGAATTTAAATACTTTTGAAATTATAAGCCTACAAGTACAAGCTAGAGCTAGATCTTAACCTTTTGATTTGAGTAAAGTACCTAGATCTAGAACCTATGGTCAAGTAACTTTATTAGATTCATTATTCTGACCTTACACTATATCGTGTAGATCTATCCCAGATGCTTTTAGATCTACCGCCGCCTACATCGTGTGCGTACTTCTACTTTACTTCCTGCTATCTCTGTCAAGCTGTGTTTACAGGAAATAGTTCACGCATTCACATTTATGCTCTTATTTTTTTTTCGAAAAACACTATTTTGGTGGAAAATAATATTACCACTCCAAGTTTTAGACCAATTTACAACTTTATGCCAAATTTAACATCCCAAGGTGATTCTCTTGTTTCGGCTAGCTCCGTTATCTATAGATGCGGTACTCATTATTGTGAAATCGTTCTCGTTGATTTATTTTATTTTGATTAGGCGTCTTTACCTAATTATATGTCTTTCAGTCTATCACTTATGTAATATATGAATATACCTGGTATGGGTGTATCAATCTAGCTCTCTAAGCCAAAGGTAGGTTTCCCAGTTTTGTCATGTGCATCTCATCCTTCTATGGATCTCTCTGGGGTGTCATGTAACTCAGTCGGTAGAGCGCGTGCTCACAGTACGAAGGTTTGGTGCTCGAAACCTAGCTCGGACTAACCACTGGCCGGATCGAATCCAAACTAACTAGTCCTATCTTAATGTTTGATGGAAGTCTTGCAGTCTCTGTTACTGTAGGGGAACGGCTACATTGCACTTACTCTTTGGCTCTGGGGCTGAAAATAGGAAGTTGCTTTTACCTTTTATACGAACCAATTGCGGCCTGAAAAGGCCAACCGCATAGGAATGGTGCAGGTAAAAAACCAACCATGAATATTTCTTTAATCCCAAAGGCTATTATTATTAGCAGAGGATCATAAAATCAGCAATGTATTGTTTTCAGCCAAAGCGGTCTCGTCTCAAATCAAACACTTAAAAATGTTCCTAAGGCCTATAATGATTTAAACGTTTTAGTAATAAAGTTCAGAAATTGATGAAGGCTAAAATTCATGAGTCACTTACCATTATCTGCGCTTAATTACTGGTTCTGAACAAAATGTTCATTTTTTTTTTCAATAAAAAATTTTGACCAAGTGTACTAATAAGGGTTAACCGCTTAGCCCAATTTTGCTTAAATTAATGTCAATTATGCGGTAGGTTTGAGTCGATATTTCGGTAGATATTGTTCTGAGATTGATTTGAACTGGTTCTGACCACATTTTTCTTCCTATTTGTTAACTATGAACTAAACATAGAGGAGGGCAGATCTTCATAATTGCGTGTGTTCAACCACTTTCAAAGACTTATTCCATTCAAATGTTGATCAAGTTTTACTATGCCATGGAGAAAACGTCATCATGTGACTTCTGCCTTATCAACGGGTAGATTCTGGTTCGTAAAAATCTATTTTGTAATTCAAATTAATTGCACTAGAAAGCATAAAAGTTTGTTAATACAGCTCAGAAAGCAATAGGGACGAAAAAGCCACTATTTTACACAAATCCTTGTGATACCATAGAGTTGAATAAACAAGTGAGAGTTTTTATTCAGTTTTCTGACTAAACTCTTCAAAGGGCTTTACAAAATATATCCCATAGTCCTTTGCAAACCAAAATATCTTTCTGAAGTCACGAAGTACCAACTCTAACAAACAACGCGCCACTCTGTCGAACTGACCTTTCACTGCCTATACACAGGCATTCCTTTCGTATTTGAGTAGAGTGAGGAAGCATCATGCCTGGCGAACCTCCTGATAGTGCCTATCAATAGTTTAAAACGCCCTTATGAGCCTTGGATTTAGTTGTAGTTCTGTTCAATACATAAGCAAAATTATTGAAGAGACAATTTCAAAGACAGATGATCTCGAGATGGCAGGGCTTGTTTGCGAGCTATTCAACCTGACGAAGAGTCCTGGAATCCACCCACAACAAACACTGTTAAATAAATCCTCAGACGTGTCAGACAGATTCCTGAAAATCTTTTAAAGCGATGATTCAGGAAAAGTTTTAAAGCGAAAAAATCAAGAAGAAAAAATCAGGGCAAAGGAACTTAATATATTTAAAAAAATATTGAAAGAATATCAGGGTTTACACCCCTTACATAGGAAACCAAAAGGACGTAGTTGTAAAAGGGTGACAGTGAAGGGATGAACTGCTTCAGTTTTGACCCTTTTTCACAGTGTACAGTTTCTAACAATTAGGGCACAAGGGAATCGTTTCACTGTGAACCCTAAACAGCCCAAGCGCACCTTAAGATTTAAGGGCTCGCAAATGAGGAAAAAGACTTTCCACAACTAAGTAGCATCACGGGAGTTTTCGAAATTAATTTGTTTGATTATTGGACAGAGCTTATGATCTCTAGGTTTTTATCTTAACTCTCAGAGAAAGCCTTTGATCTATTTCAAACATCCCAAAAAGTTTTCAATCTAAATAACCTGCTACATAGATTCTCATTTACTACATGTCTTACTGATTCTTGTCGATAAAATGCAGAAAGCTCAGAAGTATACCTGTCGATATCCTGAAAGCTGATCACCCAAAACAGTTAAATACTGAAATTATTCGTATTCTTGTAAAAATAATCTCATCTGGCAAGAGAAAGACAAAGGACATTCGCAATTTCACTACACAACTTCTACTACTACTACTACTACTACTACTACTACTACTACTACTACTACTACTACTACTACTACTACTACTACTACTACTACTACTACTACTACTACTACTACTACTACTACTACTGCTTCTACTGCTACTACTACTACTACTACTACTACTACTACTACTACTACTACTACTACTACTACTACTACTACTACTACTACTACTACTACTACTACTACTGCTACTACTGCTACTACTGCTACTACTACTACTACTTCTAATGTTCTTAAAACTACTACGTTTACAAACAAAATGTTCTAGCTTTACAGTACTCGGAGTTTAAAGTCTTCAAATCTCGTTATATACTGGATTGTATTTGATTAGTCTACGGTTTTCAAATTAAAGTTAAATATAATTCATTGCTTTCTCAGAGCTTTTATGTGGAAAGATAATTTTTTTTCGAAAAAAAACTGTATTAATTTTGCCCATTAGAATGAAAAGCAGCGTCTTTCTTATATAATACAAACTGGTAATTAGGACGGGACCGGGTTTTATGTTGCAAAATAAAATTTACGCACATATCACAACAATAGGAAACCATTCGTGCTTTAAGAGATGGATATTTCGAGTAAAAGATTAATTTACAAGCTTTCTTTCGATTGGAGTATGATAGAGAACATTAGAACACGTACAACAATAAACAAACCTTTCAAAACACACTGATTTTATAATATGAACGAACTGATACATTTTCCATATATTGAACAAAAAAAAATAAAGTTTTATTTATAGGAACATGGTTGAGAATTTGCAACTGAAAGTTCACAACTTTGTGTCTTCCATGTATAGAATATTTCCCTCCCTCTCACTCTCTCTCTCTCTCTCTCTCTCTCTCTCTCTCTCTCTCTCTCTCTCTCTCTCTCTCTCTTTCCCTGTAAGCCATGTATACTTCGCAAAGCTTTCCAATGCTTTTACTTTCCGGAAGAAATATTGGCGGAGTCCATTCCACACGGTAACGAGGACGTATGGAATTTTATTTGATGTTTTGGGCTCTAAACATTATTGACTAGATATATCTAAGTAAGACCAGGATTCCATCAAGCACGTTTGAAGGAAAGAAAATGCACAAAGTCATACGCTGAAGTCGGGTACGGCTCCTCCCATGCACTCAAGATCTAAATTTTAAATTTCAATAGAAACAAAGACTTTAAAAAAATGGATTGATTTTTGCATAAACTGGATATACTGGATGTTCCTTTAACGCTTATTGGAAATAGAATTTGAGATATTGATGTTTTCTTTTTATATTTACTGTGCATGTGAAAGGCAAAATTTGATGAGGAAGTGTTTAGCAATCCGATTTCACCTTTCAATGTGAATACTAACTATCCCCATACTAGTAGCTTCTCGGGAGCGCGAGCAGTTGTGTGAAACCTACGCTATTTAATTCAGTCGATGTGTTATTATTATAGAAGAAATGATTTGAAAGAATAAACTGATGTCTTCTTGAACTTTTATAATTTATTGGGAACACGATGTTTGATAGTACTTTGAGAACTCTTGATATTAAAATGAGCTATCGCTCTGAGTAGTCGCTATCGCTCTGAGCAGTCATTATCAAATGGTGGTGAAAAAAAAAAGGTTACTGTATATATTTCTTTTACTAGCGTAAAAATAAAAAGTAAAACATAAACCACACGTCTTACTCTATATACATGATTTTGAAATTAAATTGAAAAGACAATCTTCCACTAGTTTTTTTTACGACGCAAGTATTTCATTTTTACATTTTTTTTATATGCTCTTATTGCATAATCGATGAAGTAAGTATTATTTTTTTTTAGAAAAAGCTGTAAAAAATCACATAAATGTAATTATAATTGTTGAATTACAGAAAAAGTGGAGTACTTCAATTTACCAAACAATTATTATAACCATTCACCCACTCTCGGCGCAAAGCATATAAACCTAAATTAGATATGAAATCAAATTGCTATAGATTAAATGCATGGAAATATTATGTACAGCGTGGATTGCATTTGATTCAGTGATTTAACCAATTTTACTTTAGCAGTTGTTAACAAAATTGGCTTCAGCTTATAAACTAGGTATGCAGAAAATGAAGCTTAATTTTCAACCATCCTTTGTTTTAGTACTCAGAGGTACTGATTCGTCTAATCTTGTGTTTGGAAGAGATAATCAGTCCATTGAAAATGGTTGTAAACTATCCAAACAATCACGATGGGCGTTGATTCACGCAGCCACGATTCCCTTATCACATACAGCCGAACGTAAAAAAAAATAAATATGACTTATCATTATTTTTCTTCCCCTTTTGTTCAAATTTTAAGATGGGGCTCGTTTCAAATAGTATTCATCTTTCATCTTATTATGATTTTTGCCAAACAGAACGGTAACAATTTGCTATTACTCAGATCTATTTCAAGTATTTTAACTGTATAAAATAAAGTTGTCTGCCAGGCCATCAGCATAAAAAATCTTTTCTTTAGGGGTAACTCAACATTTGTCTTATAGTAGGTTTGAATTCTTTTATATGATTTACTTCTTTGTCTAACTAAACTAAAGTCTATGTTTCTAGTTTTGAAACGTCTCTAGTTATGCGGCAGTTGACGATATCCGTCTATTGTGCGACGCTTCTCCAATGTCGTGCATCTATTTGATAGAATTATATAAGATGGTATTATACTTTGTGTGTTAAATTGAGGAGAGTGACATCCAATGTCTTACAAACATCCACCTGTAAGACCTATTCATTGGAGATCTTAAAAGTGTGGAATAAGGCTTACTTTTACTCCCCTCACTGTTTCTTTACATCTGCGCCGCGAAATGTAATTACATAAAGTATATGAATACTTAGTTATGAAATGAATATTTCGCCATTTATAACCATAAATTGTTCCATACCGTCGTTGTATGTTGCTATCAGTCTAGCTCGATTTTCATAAACTTTACAGGAGAGTAAAAAAACTGTTTCAAAAGTCACCTGAACAGGTTTGAAGGTAGTCAAGAGCGCATAGTGTATAAAAATAGCATCTACACATGTGTGTAACATTATTTCGTGGTTTTCTTTGAAGAATTTCGCAAAAATTGATTTAGATGTTTATAACACTGAAAAATGAATTTCTAAACGTCTATCACGATGGACGTAACAACATTGAAATTGCATCAAGAATAGCGCAAGCAAAAAAGAATTTTCAGAGAATGAAATCAATACTAATAAGTAACCTCATCTCGATTCACTCAAGAAGATTCCTGGAGTGCTATATTGAACCTGTTTTGATGCATATAGATACGAGGCCTGGACAATTTTAAAACAACTACAAAAGAAACTGGAGGCAAACGAAATCTACCTACGGAGAATACTCACAATGACATGTACTGCAAGGAAATCAAGTGAAACACTGTTACGAGAAGCTGACATGACAAGATCACTCATAAATTTACAGAACAGTAAAAGCTAGGCAACCTGTTTTGGCCATTTAATGAGAAGAGAGAAACTGGAACATCTTGCGTCAACTGGATGGAATGATCGAGGATAAATGCAGCACGGGAAAACAGCGTGAAAAAATGTTGGATAGACTAACAAAGTGGCTCAAAGTAGGAAGAGTGACAGAAGCACTGAAAGCGACGAGGGATAGAGATGCGTGTAAGGTCGCCCACTCTAAAGAGCACGGCACCTGATTGATTAATTGATTGATGTGAATTGACATTTATTATTGTTAAAAAGACCATAAGTTGTGTAACACAGAAAAACATGAAGGTATAGGGAATAATCTACAAAACAAGAATCTTTAGAGAGTACATTGTATTCCGGCTAATAAGAATATTCCTAAAAACATTGATTCTTTGTCAAAGTACAGATAAAACATTTCAGAATAGGTTAGGTGAGGAGTACCATCGTAAAAGGAATGGTAATCCTTTGGCAAGACGGCTTTTAGTTCTCGTAAATGTTCGAACTTGGAAATAGGAACTTTTCAGCGATCTGCATACAGTGAGTTGGCTGTGCTTGCATGCAGGCGGATTCTCCGCGTTTACAAGGTAGATCTGACCAATCGTGTTTGCAATCTACTTTGACCTGAATGGATCCATCCGGCCTGTATCGAATGGCCCTCAAATCAGTGACAACACTGTCACCTTTGCCACGACCAGGCCGAAATATTTAAGACTATTAGCATTAAAAAAATCTTTGAAAAAATAAAAGATCAGGTACGTAGGACTTGGCACAGTGCTTGCTTTCTTTCATGATAGGGCAGTGGATTGAGCGATTTTTTAAAATATTTTCTTTTATTGTACTGTGGATACTATTCGCTTCAATCTGCTTGTGCCCTTTCTTGAGGATTTTTAAGGCGTTTGTTTTTTAGGCTAAGTTAGGCTAAGAAAGGAAAAGGCAGAACTAATTGTTTCATTTCTATTTTGATAGCCGCATCCATCAGAATATTGGACATACTCTATGGCAGACGACAAAAAATCCCCCACACACGTCGCAAACTCATTCTCTGTCAAACCACCTTCACATTCATTCCACACATAACAGACGGAACGCTAGCTTTCGAAGTTATACACAGTGAAGTTGTGAACAGTTTATTTTTGTAACAAAGTGCTGAACCATTTGTTCGAGAACAACAGATAAAATAAATTGAAGGTCCATTGTTACACACCTAATACTCAAATGCTCAAAAAAGTCTTCTAAAGTCTTTTCACGCCACTCACCTTAAGATAATAATTCATAGTGAGAGACCCTCTTGACTCATCCTCTTTTATTCTGTAGGCGTAACGCAGTCAATCCTGCCTCCACAAACACTTTATTCTCCGATAAACTCCACACATATTCAAATATCTTGTTCCTACTCTCCTCACTCTCTGCTCCGCATATCTTCTCCTTAGTAAACCTTTTACAACTACATTTTTCTCCAATTTGCTTGTTTTTACAATTTTCTCATATCTGCCGTCCTCCTTATATTTCCTTTCTTGCCGACATACTCTAACCCCTTCTCTCTGTTGACTTTCTCAATATTGGCCTGCCATTTTTCTTCCTGTCTCTGTTTTTGCGTTTTGTTTTTTTTTTCATATCACTATTTCAGGGTTAGCACTGTTTGATGGTGGAAGAACAGTGTTACTTGTAACATAAACGAAGCTAAAAAAATAATGTTAAATTGGCACATCACTTATTATGTGATAGACTAATAGGATGATACATGAAATAGGACTTTCATTCGGACTGGGGGGCGACATTGAGACCTGCAATTATGCAAAGACACGTGGATTTTTGTTTTTCCTTTACTCTTTTGGAAGAGTTGCTAACCTCTGGAGTACGGATTCATCCTGAGAAAACAACGAATTGATTTGCATTGGTCACAGAAAGAAAAAAAAAATGTTGACGGAGCCATAAGCCTTTTTTTATTTTTTTAAGTAATGTTTAACGGAAACTCTGTAAGCTATAGTGTAAATCGAGATCAATAGTTAGATGCCATTATAGATAACCAATCTAGAACTAGCCTATTCTAGGCAAGGGTGATGAAAAAAAAAACCAATCAAATAAGAATCAAAAGAGACTAAATTCTTACAAAATCTTCACTTTAAATGACTCTGAATAAGGCAGGCATTAGGAAGTAACATCTGTCTACAGGGATTCGCCATTTCCATTTTCATAATAACCTTTCTAACCGGCTAACGTTGTGAGGTGTCGCATACGAAAGTAACACTACTAGTTTGTACGTGCCACATTTGCTTTGAAAACTGCGTTGTTTTTGTCTTTTTACGGCTTTAACAATAGGATATGTTCCACCTTTGCATTTGAATTTTTTTCAGGAAGCAAGTTATCATCGCCTTTTCCCGCGCCTTTCTCTTCTTAGATCTCTGGCTCTGCTGTAATTAGCAATTTTCCTAAGGGATGGGTAATAAAATTATAGTAGACAAAAAAACGATTATCAAAATCTAAATAATAATTTCTTTCCAAATTCCCTCTGAATATTAAATTCTACTCCTTTTTTTTAGGCTGCGGAGATGTTAACCACAACATAAATAATTTAAGTAACCCCTTTCATTCTCTAAAGTCCAATTTCCATAGTATTTTAAATCAAAATAAATTGAAGATTTCAATAGCTGATGTAGATTTCGGTTCATAGTCAGTTTCTTCGATGGATTTAATGTAGATGCAAAAGTGTTAGATTTATTTACTGTGGAACCATATAGATCTTTAAATCCAGCTTAATGATTTACAAAATTAATTTTCTCTACTATTGTAGATTTTTAGAACGATTACAAAACTATTTCATGTGAAGAAAACTATTTCGATCTAGGAAAAGAGTTCCATCTTGATTTTTATCTCGATTTGGACTTACAAAATAATTTTTAGAAATGCAAGTATGTTATTCTTTGTTACATATTGGAATTTCTTCTTAGCTTCAGCTTTTTTGGATATATATATATATATATATATATATATATATATATATATATATATATATATATATATAGTTCCAAACGCCATTGGAACAACGCCTTCTCTTTTCCAAAATTATACACAGCGTTAAACATTTGAATTAATAATCAATCTAGAGATAATGTAAACGTTCATATCTTTTTGACACAATACTTCAGAGGAGAGTTCCCCTTGATGGTAGAATACATAACCTTGTTTACCTCCCATGTTTGCATGGTTGAGATAAATTTTAGAGCCATTAATGTTAATTTTCATTCTCTTTTCCTCTCATTTGAACATAACGTTTTAAAATATTGACATTTATGGGTGTTAGATGAGACACAAAATGCTGTTTATTAGCCATGCAGTCCTCTTAAATACCAGTTAGACTCCTCAATGGCTGCGCTCATGCAGGAAAGCCCCCGGATCAGAAGATATTTTAGACCTAAGAAATTCGAAATAATATAAAGCCAAAACGCTAAATGTATATATATATATATATATATATATATATATATATATATATATATATATATATATATATATGCGTTTTACTTCTAGCACATTCTAATAAGGAAAAATATAAAACATTGAAGAATGTATAAAGTATAAAGTATTTGAGATTATATAAACTTAATTCCATTTTACACTCATTTAATCAGAATTGGAAAATCGCGAAATGTGCCTCTGGAGTCGTTCCAATCCGTTTCATAAAGTAAATTCCAATGATAATTTAAACATTGCTCGTTGTTTGGTTGATATTGCCTGTCCACAGCACGGTAATCTCGCACGTTTTTTTTTTGGTTATCAAACTTAAACTTTCATTGATCAAGGCAGATTTTTTTTTTTTGGTTATCAAACTTAAACTTTCATTGAACAAGGCAGATTTTTTTTTTTTGGTTATCAAACTTAAACTTTCATTGAACAAGGCAGATTTTTTTTTTTTGGTTATCAAACTTAAACTTTCATTGAGCAAGGCAGATTTGAAATGATGAGGCCCCACACTCTCACCTACCACAGTAGTGGGACTCGAACCCGGGACGCAGGTCCTTGCGTGTAGGTTAAGTATAAAAGCTGGAGATATGGACCACAGTAGAAACAATAGGTTCCGAGACACCTACAGTTAAGTTCTGCCTCCATATCATAGGCTGTATGAGACCTGTTTTATAATGCTTTCAGAGATAATCAACATAGGTGTATAAGAAGCTCTATAATGTATCTAAACAACTGCAATAACTTAAAATGTAAATAATAATTTTTTTTTATAATCCCACTTTTTGCTGTTTTTTTCTTTGGCAGATTACCTTCAGATGAAAAAAGTCAATTTCGGGTAAACACTTTCATTTTCTTATGTATAATATTCTGACCAAGGAGATTCTGACTTTCTTCAGTGTTTTTCCTTGATATTTTCGTTAACGATGAACCACACCAATACAACCAGCTATCGGAATGCGGCCGTAGACGGCGGGTCGCTCATAAACAGACTCCACTGGGTCGTGGTTTTTGTGGCTATGCCAACTTTGGCCATCTTTGGCATCGCTGGCAATAGTTTGAGCATTATTGTCCTTTACAGACAGGGCTTCAAAAAAAGCACAAACATCCTGCTATTTGCTCTTGCAATCTCCGATATACTGTTCATAATCGGTGTCAACGGGCCGGCTAGAGTGATGTATGAGTGGGGACAGGAAGGTTTCTGGTTCCCTGAGACGGAGGCTCACGTTCTTTATTACATTTATCACATCTTTGATTACTTTAACTGGACAGCTGGACCAATGTCTATGGGGATGCCAGTCCTTATCACAGCCGAACGATTCGTAGCAGTGTTTTTTCCACTGAAGTTTCATACTATTGTGACAAGGGGTAGAACTCTGACTGCTGTGTTTATTCTCATTCTTCTCACTTACCTCCCCCAGATTTACATGCGCTTCTGGTTCCGCTTCGACTACGTACATGACCCAATACATAACACAAGCGTTGGTCTCTCCGTGAGAACCAGCCTCTTCTCCGATCATGAGATTTTGACGATGTTAATTAGCCATTTCTACGCCGCTAATGGATATTTTGTGTTTATCGTAGGCTCCGGCTGTATAGCCATCTGTATCCGCGTCAGTCTTGCGGCAGCGCAGAGGAGACGCCTGATGGCAGGGAATGGTGTAAACACGGGGAAAAGGGTTTCAAGTACTAATACTCGCCGCCAACACACGCAAGGAAACCTAAGAGCACCAAGCCGCACAACAAAGACTCTACTAACTTTGTGTATCTTTTACACCATCTCATGTATGTTTGTAGCTATGCCAACTTTCTTTCCAAGCCTTTGTGTATGGCCTATTTTCTCTGAAGAAGTCATATTTCCATCTATGAGAGCATTCATGTGCTATTTGATCGATCTTGATTTATGCTTGAATGCCTCTTGCAACTTTGTCATATACGTTGCTATCAATAAAAACTTCAGAGATTCCTTCTTTGAAATTGTGAGAAGGAAGAAAAAATAAATATAATTGAAACTATTTTGTCAATTACGTTGTGTTCGCTTAGCCTCGTTCCTCACTAAAAATGCATATTGTTTATAAAACATCATCGAAATCACGGCTCTTCAAATTTTATATAGTCTCTAGATGCAGAGGGTTTCGATTTTTTAATTTTTTTAATGGCTCTGCACCTTTCCTCATGCCCCATTTGTTGCCAATTATGCACTCTAGAAAAGATAACACAATTTTAAAAAGAAGAACGCGAATTTTAAAATAGATAAAGACCCATCGATAGCGGATACACAAATTTGAACTGAATTAGGGCATTTATTCGAAATTTCCTCTTCCCAATGTAAAGTTTTGAATTTAAGCCAAAGGGCACAAAACAAGAATAGAATAGAGTCAAAGACAAAGACAAAAAAAGCCTCTAACGCTATGCCGAGGGTTCCATCTAGGAATCTATCGAGAAAGATTTAGAACTAGAGCGATCACTTTAAAAAAAGGCTATATTGAAATGAGAAATTATCCGGAGCTAGGGTTAGATGTAAATTTAAACCAAAGTTTCAGAGTAAGCAGTAAATGCAAGAAACTGAGTTTTCAAATTCTAACATGACTAACTAATGTTTCTTTTATTCTTTTGCTTTGAATTTGCTTTCTTAATAAACATTTAAAAACAGTCTCAGAGTTTGCTTCGCCGTCATTTTGGATTGTTGGGAATCTGTGTGCGAGTATCAAGATCATGTTACTGGCATCATGTTGAGGAAGGACGAAGAGAATGGTAATTTCCCTCCTTTGAACATAAGTTATCCTTTTACATTGCTTTGTGTATGGGGGTAAGAGTACGTGGACCTTAAGGCATTCGCATACTACATACATATAGAGAAAAATCGTGGTTTGACCAAAAATCTAAAGCTACGCTTTCAGGAAGCTTTCCAAAAAATAATCCGACATTCAATCACGATATATTTTGTTAAATGGATCTCATATATATAGTAAAGTAGATATTATTCATATGCCAGTACTTCCAAAGTACTACTACTATAGAAAAGATACCTCAAGATCTTCTTTGATTCAAGGAGAAAGGCTATCATGAATTGTATACAGTAGTTAAACTTTTTAACTTAACCATAAATCTCTTTTTGCCGCACAAAGTTTAAAAAATCCAAATATCATCAGATCCGTCAGAAAGAATTTGCTTGAGATGTTTCATGCATCTTTTCTCATCCATGCCACGCTAACAAACTAATGCTAAATCTTTCTGCCATCTGACGTTAAATCTAAATTTTCGGGTTCCTTGGTTTGAAAAATGAAGAGTCATGTAAAGATATGTTCGAGTAGAAATTCCAGTGTCTCCAATTTTCCATAGATATGTTAAATTGGTATAAGCAAAAACATATTTTTGCTCAAAAAAGTCTTCCTTTTTAGAACATAAAATTGTGTATCTACTCAGTTGGTACAATTAAAATTATGTACAGTAGTGGAATCTAGAAATATACTTTTGTTTGTCAACTGTTAGCATCTAAAAGGTAAAAATGTGAAAACTTATTTTTAGCCAAAATAGCGCTTAGTCTAAAAGTCCCTTCATTTTCTACTTGTGAATGTATATTTCCAGGGCATCACAATATTTACTGGAAAGTAGAAAAAAAATAAACATGATAGAAGTCTAAACCGTAATTGAAATGATTTCGTCGAATAAGTTCTCGATTTCACCCATTTCAGCTTCAGTGCGATATCCGATGCTTGGTGTCCTGCCATCAATTTGAAGATTAAACGAAAGACTATACTAGTTTTGTTATAGGAAGATGCGTTCAATGGTTTAAGACTTAATACATTTAGCTTGTTTCTTTGGAACAGACCAAAGGAAATTTGATATAAATCAAGTCAATAGATCATGTTCTAATTAATTGGTAAAGTGGGTACAATTTATCTTACTTTCCACCATTTAAACATACAGAACAGTACAGATAGGTAATTTTATATCAATAGTGATGGATATAGGCCGAAGTCCTTTCAGATTTTTTTTTATCAATTTGTTCTGTCTACTCCTTTCCAATACTTTTTTTAAATTGAAACCACATTCTAAAATCTAATATTGATTCTTCTTGTCTTTGACGAAAGTTATTTCTTCTAATATCTATCAAGGAAACTGAAATGGCTTAAATAAAAAGTCTGCCGATTCTTCAAAATCTCAGAATATGAAAATAAATTAACATGAGAATAAAAATTTTGTTGTGAATGTATTCATTAGGAAACTTCTTTTTGTGAATACTACTCAACTACTGGTATTACAATTTTCTACATAAGCATTCTAAGATGAAAGATTGAATGAAACCTGCATCTAGTTTCATGGTATAGCAATCCATGTTTTGATATATCTCTTAACTTCGAACTTTTCGACTGCCTATACAACTTTCTGGAAAAAAATTCTTAAGATTTGCCTGATATAACGGGTGTATCGTTCTCGTAGGAAAATAAAAAAAATCCAATATGCATAAGACGTGTATTCTTGATAGGAACAGTGCTAGACTGACACCAGAGTGTGTGTGTGTGTGTGTGTGTGTGTGTGGGAGAGAGAGAGAAGTAGTATAGAAAAATCAACCACAAACCTAGATCTAGCTCGAGACCGACAAATAAGACGAAAAACGTGAAAACATTAGAACAGATGGAATGAACAGGGATCGAACCTGCGCCTCGATGTGGCACCCATCGCCTTGCCGAGACAAGACCAGGCACTTAACCACTGAGCTATCCGCATCTACAAAATAGTTGTTTCAGGAACAGTGGCTTTCATTCTGGCTTGAATAGACTAAGAAGTTGAATCGCTAAGAACGATCAAGTCCATATTTTTACAGGACATAAACAAACTAGCCTCTAACGGATCTTAGAAAGATGCACATTAACATCAGTGGTTAAGTGCCTGGTCTTGTCTCGGCAAGGCGATGGGTGCCGCATCGAGGCGCAGGTTCGATCCCTGTTCATTCCATCTGTTCTAATATTTTCACGTCTTTCATCTTATTTGTCGGTCTCGAGCTAGATCTAGGTTTGTGGTTGATTTTTCTATACTACTTATTTCATTATTTTCAGTCACTTGCATCTTTAGATCCTTAGATCTGGCTTCGTCTGTCTCAGCCTCTAACGTTGTTTGACTGCTTTCTTTATTTCTATCTTGAGAGAGAGAGAGAGAAGAAGAAGAAGAAGAAGAAGAAGAAGAAGAAGAAGAAGAAGAAGAAGAAGAAGAAGAAGAAGAAGAAGAAGAAGAAGAAGAAGAAGAAGAAGGAGGAGGAGGAGGAGGAGGAGGAGGAGGAAGAAGAAGAGGAGGAGGAGGAGGAGGAGGAGGAGGAGGAGGAGGAGGAGGGTGGAGGAGGAGGAGGAGAAGAAGAAGAAGAAGAAGAAGAAGAAGAAGAAGAAGAAGAAGAAGAAGAAGAAGAAGAAGAAGAAGAAGAAGAAGAAGAAGAAGAAGAAGAAGAAGAAGAAGAAGAAGAAGAAGAAGAAGAAGAAGAAGAAGAAGAAGAAGAAGAAGGCCAGTGAACCGTATATCTATTAGCTCAGCTGCCTTACTTAATGCAAAGTGTTCATTGTCAGGACAATAAGTGATACATATGTATTTTTGTTAGGACAATTCATTAAAGAATTAATGTTGTTGGCTTGCTGATTTACGAACGTAAATGTATTTATACTATAATGTGTACTATAAATAACACTGTTGGGCTCTTGATTATATTATGGTGCGATATGTAAGTCACCCCTAGTGCTCGGGGGTTCAAGGCATATTCTGAAAGATATAAGACAGACCGATAAATAGATATAAAGAAATAAAGAGACAGAAACATAGAAGGATAGGTAAAGAGATAGAGAGACAGATGATAGATAATGATAAGTATAGATGGATAGATATCGAGGAAGCTGAATAAACAGAAAGTAATTGGAAAAAAGGATAAAATTTATCAGGAAAAAAAAGATTCATAGCGAAAGAGAGAGACAGACAAAAAACAGAGAGAGAGAGAGAGAGAGAGAGAGAGAGAGAGAGAGAGAGAGAGAGAGAGAGAGAGAGAGAGAGAGAGAGAGAGAGAGAGAGAGAGAGGGAGAGAGAGAAATAGAGACAGAAAAAGAGCCATATAATTATAAAATTTTGGACACAATCAACATTATTTTATAATCTCTTTCTTCACAGCAGCACTGTGAGCATTCCGTGGTCCTGGGTGTTTGTTACTCCCATAAGACGTGACATTCTGCGTAGCCTTTCCATCATAGCTGGCGAAGGTTAAGGAACGCCCAGGCCTCAAGAGGTTTCTCTAATATAGATTAAATCAGGTTTTCTTCACGGTTGACGAAGAGGCGCATTTGGAAAGGTTTCTCCTTTGGGTTCAGTCTAAAAACAAAACCAGTCAAAACAAAAACAAAAAAATGACTTTGAGGGATTTTTGTTTGTTTTTATAAAATGCTTATTCAAACGCCAAGGATGTTTCTTTTTACTGAAAATGAATTAATTATATCGGAAGAAATTTACCTTTTTTTAAATATTAATTAAGTACTTGAGAAAAGCGCAATCTCAAAAAGTAAATAATGTGATAATTATGTACGATTCGTCCAAAAGAAAGTTTTAGATATCTTAAGCAAGTAATTCATAGACTTCTGAGTACGAGTGTTTTTATATAATCTTATTAAAAAAAAAAGAGAAATCATAAACTGACCATTTATTTACCTAGTAAATAAAGATTCTTAATGAAATTTGCAAAGGTCGTATTACAATATAATTGACAAAAGATTAAAGTAAACTGTCAAAAAAGACAGATTCAAGTCGGAAAAAATACGCATGCAGGTACCTAATCACTCGCGAATATGGTCGTAAACGAAAATAATCTATTTATCTAAAGAACTGGAAAGATCACCATGCAAGTATAACAATGTAACGGTTAAAAGATTATCTCCGAAGAAAATATTTAATTCATCCTTGTAGACAGTGAACAGTCGGGTGGTTGTTCTATAGCTTCCATGTATAATGATGTAGAAAGAAAATCAGCATCAATTAGCCATTCAGAAGTCAGAAGACTGTCGAAAACATAACTTATGTCGCCCTCACAGACTATAAACCATGCACGGGCAAAGGCTGGCTCTAAGAAAGAAAAGGAGGAAGATGCAAATGCACGCGAAAACTCAAAACGTCATGTTTTATACATAAGAGCTCTCTTGTATTTATTTTGCTCCTCGCCTCGATGATATATTGAAATTAGCGACCCTTTACACAGCACAGCATAGTTGTGCCCTAAGATTGAAATAAAATACGGTGAGCAAAGCGTTAATTATTTGAACATCACAATGGAAATGAAGACTGGCAAATATCGGGATTTTAAGAAATGAATACTTAAAGATTACCCCACAGTCTGAAATGTTGAAAAAGGAATGTGGTGTATTCGTGATAATAAGAAAGATACATCCCCCTGCTTTAAATGGACTGGTCTAATACGTAAAGGGATGGAAAACAAATTGCATCGACCACTATCAATTCTTTCTTTGCAAAAAATCCAAAGCTCTTTTGAAATATTCATTAGAGAACTACGGGGAGAGATATATGTATGTTTATAAAATGGCTGTATTCATAGTCTAAACACATACATTACAATGCAATTTTGCTTTACAACATATTTCCTTATATAGCTGTGAGAGACACATAAGGGCGATAAATAATTTAGAATTGCTGCTTTAATATTAGCATAATGTAACTTTGATAAGTATCATAGAAGCATTTTAAATGAAGAGAGAACTAAGAGATTGTCACAATGCAAGTGAAATGCGCCAGAACAGAATTATCGTAGCCCATTTTCTCCAGACTAGTCTCTACTTTGAGGAAGCTAGATTCACAGAGATCTTTGCTGGTTCTGGGTTAAAGTAACCTTTTTGTAACGGTTAACTTCTTGAACTGTTCTTGACTGACTGTTACAGCGGCCAAGGATATTGGAAGCAGAAAAAAGATATATATATATATATATATATATATATATATATATATATATATATATATATATATGTGTGTGTGTGTGTGTGTAACGCATTGTACTATAAGTTGATCTATTCATTTCCTCACCCTTTTTTGGTGCGTAACTTTTGGGTAGCGGATCGGGTAGATCTATGTACATTATCTTATTTGGTTGCTTAACGTTTGTATTTCAAGCCTAAGAACTTAGTTTTGTTTATTGAACACAGCCCGCACTTGGATGGTCAAGATTCTTCTCGAATCTCCGACTTAGTTCTAGCATAGTAATGATCTCGTCACCCCTTGTTTACCTTTGTTTTGATTGATTGCTAATTGCTAATGACGTGTACCGAGAATGTTCTCTTATGATTTATGTAATACCTTTTCTGGATAATTCGACGAGATTTTGTATAAAAAACAATCCAAATTATATTTAGTCAGTCAACAACATTGAGTCTACAGTGAGTAGACATCATAGAGTTTATAGTGAGTCGACATTGAGTCTACAGTGAATGATTAATGAGTCAACCTACAGATATTGTACAGTCTAGCTCTTGTGTTGGATTAAACAGTTTGCAATTGTTACTTGCGGACTTCGGACTTATTTTCTACGGACGAGTCGTGTGATTGGCTGTGTATATTTTTAATACCCCTAGACAAACAGAGCCTAACAGATTACCCATCATCATCACAAATCTATTACAATATATATATATATATATATATATATATATATATATATATATATATATAGGTAGAAAATAATTCAGGTAGAAAATAAAGTTATCAATATATACCAACATCATTTTAGTCAATAAATTCTGAATCTAAAACAAAGTGCCTTCGTTTCGGCTATAATAGAAGAAGAGTTAGTTCTTCAACACCCCACCAACTCGTATAAAATCAGTAGAAACGCCATCTCCCAAAAACGTAAATATGGATCCTCTTCTAGGGACAGAAATCTCGAGCGATGACGTTCCATAACTTCTAAAATATGTTATATTAAGAGAAGACTTTGTGTAAACTTTAAAGTATATGTTAGCATAGCAGCAAGTGAGCATGCTTTGGTGGTGTTTTTGAAATCGTGGTGTTCAAGTGTATTTCCCAATAAAACGGCCCTTCTTTTATCTCATTTGATTTGAAAGTGTCTAATATCTTTTTACTAATTTCCCCATGGCTTGGTCCAGTTTAATAGCCAGTTCTCTTTCATATTCTGTACCTCCCGAGTAAAACATTTCGAACGTTCCTGATGATTTCTTCCCTGTTCCTTGCCATCTGACTTCGTTGATGCATAGAATACTAATTTTCATCCTTTCCATTTTTTGTTTGATGTTATCTAACTTTCTCTTTCGTAGCAGTGTTCTAGCATTCCATGTTGCTCTATGTTGTTTTTTAATCTCATTTGCGCGAAGACGCTTGATGACGATCGGGTGTCTCCTACGAGATTGGCCTGCCTGTCCCAAAATTACATTGCAAAAAGTCTCAATAACTAAAAAAAAACATAAAAGCATTTAACATCATTGAGTGTGTAAATATCATTAGAGACTGAGACGCTCGATGGCTCTTCCGATAGAATAATATCCAAGCTTGTTAGGTTACTGGTATACGGATTTAATTTCTACTCACGTCAACAGTGTGATGGGGATCAGGACCTCGCTGTCCAATCCTCGTCAGTGGCCCGACGTAAGTCTATTTGTCTTTCAATTACATCAGTATAATAGGGTATAGGCTCGGACAAACAATGCTATTCAGATTTTGCTTCCTCTTTCGTTGCGTCCAAATATTAAATGCCACAAGAAAAAAATCTGTATTTTATAAAGGCGGACAGGGAATCAGGCACTGAGGTAGTAAAATAGAAAAATTGTCAGCAGTACTTGAGTCAATAGTTATACCATTTCTCTCTCTCTCTCTCTCTCTCTCTCTCTCTCTCTCTCTCTCTCTCTCTCTCTCTCTCTCTCTCTCTCTCTCTCTCTCTCTCTCTCTCATTCTTTCTCGCACCCTGTCTCGCTACATCTATCTATCTATCTATCTATTCTGTTTTTTTTAAATTTCTATGCCTATCGAGCTTCCTATCTATCTGTATATCTTTTTAACTTCTTCTTTTTTTTAGGTTTTATTTTGATTCTTTCCCTTTCTCTTCAACTCTATCTCGTCGATTGAAATTAAAACGGTTTATAAGCCTTTTATTTTATCCTTGCGCTATCATCTTTTTAATCTGGTATGATAATTTTGTTGTTTTGATGCATTGTACATCTCATAAGTCAGTCTCAATCTAATACAGGGGAAACCATATTTGCTTTCCCGAGCTATCTGTGATATCCAACTTTCTCTTCCTATCTTGGCCCTTTACTGCCCCAGTACCTTCCACCTTTTAAACTACACTGATTATATAAAACTCTGCTTGACAAATCACCATTCATTGCCCAACTTTTTTACAGGTCTTTCGTTTTTCGTGACCAAAATCCATTTTCGGTTACGAAAAAAGATGCTTTGAAGCGGAAAACCAAACATTGATGCGACAACACTTAGAAACAGGGCAGGCAAGCATCGAGAAAAGAAGTGAGTCCATCTTATTTACTCCTTATTTTTAGGGCTCCTTTTATTTATTTATTTATTTTTTTGCTTTAGAAAGGCTTTCGAATTCCATTTGAAATAGTACGTTGAAACTAACTACTAATATGGTTTGGATGCAATAAGTATACTTCTATCTATCTGTCCGAAATTCTGATTAAGTTTTAAAATCAAATCATACAATCGACAATGTATTCAGTAGATATCCTCTGAACTTGTATCTCTCTTTGTCTTATCTCAATGAATTAACGTATGTGGGATCGGCGTAGGTTAAATTCCGTAATCTAACTATTTTACCATTGTTATTTTGTACTGCATTTATCTGCGTAAGGATGTCTAAGAAGTCAATTTATTGATTTCAATTTCTGTCATCATTTTTCTTCTCTCTCTCTCCCTCTCTTTCTTTAGATTCTTTCACTCTTCCCATTTCCTTGTATCTTTTCTCTATTCCTCTCTTTGTCTCTCTATCGCTCATCCTTACTCTCGTTGAATCAGTATTCTTCTGTCTTTCTTTGTATATCTACTAATTCTCTGTCTATCTATCTGTCTGTCTGTCTGTCTGTCTGTCTCTCTCTGTGTCTCTCTCTCTATCTCTATCTCTCTCTCTTCCTCTCGCTATCTCTCTCTTTCTCTTTCTTTCTTTCTCTCTGTCTCTTATTTTCCCTAGCCCTTTTTGTATTTTTTTAATCAATGAAACTAACCAACAATACGTTCCATCTTTAAGATGATATCAAATGTTGAAATGAAATAATATACTTCCCAATCCACAAATTACTGTTTGTTGTTTTGTTTTTTGCCAATTGCAAAGTCTTGCCTAGTATAAGATGAATATCTTCAATCCTGACAATATTAACTTTTCAGACTAGTTTTTAAATCAAAACAGTGTTCGTCAATCTTTCTTTTTTTACTATTTATTTATTATCACTAGACTCGAGCGTATTTTCGAGGGAAGATTTAAAATACCGTAAATTAAAATTCTTTAAAAAACTCGAAAAGCAAAAACAGAGATTTATATCTTGACTCCTTCTAATTATTTTGTTTTCAGTTGATTAATACCAATTCTTGCTTGAAACATTTCTCAATTTTTTTTTTCCTTTAGACGTAATTGTTTTCTTAAGTATTTTTATTGCGAATAGTTAGTTTTTAATAAAATTGTAATCTCAAAAAAAAAAAAAAAAAAAAAAAGCCCACATTTTTTTAATAACACATTCAAAATATAGGGATTATTTTTTCTGAAGAAAAATATATTTATCTTTTTTTTCCAGGACAAAATGAAATTATGGATTAAAAATTTTAATTATGTGAATCTAACATTATTATCTCCCTCATTGTTTCTTTTTTTTCTCTCTTAGTCTTCTGAGCTATAAAGGGGTTATTTCACTCCAAGATTTTATTGGTTATTAAAGTTACAGTTCTACATTTTCTTAGGCTCTGTATTCTTCTTCATTTTATGTGGTCTTTTTACTTTCCTTTATTTTATGTGGACAAATTAGCATTTTTCATATTTAAAATAAGGCATATCCGGAATTGAAAATTCATCCGAATTTCCATGTAAACCCTCAACGTTTTGTCTAATTAAAGAGAGTCGTATATAATATGTTATTCTTTTTTGTCTTTGGCAGTTTTGAAGCTACAAATCTAACATTTCTTTCTAAGCCATTGCCTATTTGGATACGATGGCGATTTTTTGGGGGAAAGACATCGCACAAACTAAGAAAGAAAGAAAAAGAGAACAAAGAGAAATTGTTAATCATATCTAGAAATTTCTCAAACATTTATTACCAAAAAGGAGATAGCATTACACGAAAACATGTGATTGCATTCATATTCTGAACCTTAAGGAGGTTGGAATTCCATTATTTTTGCTTTAGCAAAGTTTGCTGATTTTATCTCAGAACGGTTCTACATCATTACGTAAGAAAAAAAGAATTTTGTCTTCTTTTGCAGATTGTAAAAAGCCAACCCTTATCCTCAACCATGCCCCCTGAGAAGCTTAATATTTTGACAAAAAAGCAAGATTAACTCATTTTTAGAGCTTTACTGTACAGCTGAAAATGAAGTGTTGTTTTCAAGCATTTCACAGATATCATGCGCTTGATACCTGTTTTGCAGACAATTGGACTTAGGAAGATATATATATATATATATATATATATATATATATATATATATATATACATGTGTGTGTGTGTGTGTATGATTACTTTGCTGTCTTGAGAAAACTTGAACACGCATTGTAACTGGATCAAAATCCTGAGTCCGAAATAGCCCAAAAACCTTTACCAATCAGCATGAGTTTTATTTCTTTTTTGACATTCCCTACACGTACGTGAGCACAACAATCATCTAAATCATGGTCCGCTCCCTGTATTACTCTTATAGGTTATTCCATGACATTTTTGTTGAGCTCCGCTGTAATATATATCACAGCTTTATCCTCTAGGATGACGGCCAATCTTTGCCCGATCTGTATGTAGGGCAATCGTCTGTCCAGGCAATAAGTGCGAGGTCGTCGGCGCGATGTTGGCTCCTGAGTTTGAGTAATATTGTCCCATCGAAAAAGAAGGGAGACAGCCGCAAACATTGATTTTCCTTACACAAAGACGGAGACTGCGCAGCGCCGCAACAGATTGGGTCTCCAATTTTTCGGAGCGACCGGTTAGCCAGAATGATTTTCGCTTGAGATGGGATCAAGGGTGGTACGCTCGTACGGTCGGTTCCAAACGGCAATTTTCCATAACATCTCCTCGGAAGGCAATAGAGTACACACACAATGTCATCATATTCCTCCGCTATGGAAAGCCGCACGATGGGTGCAAAGCTCTTTCAAAGACTCTCGGTTAAAAGGAATTTTCTTACAAATTTTCGCAGTATACAGATTGATTGAAGTAAGCATGATTTTATGAAAAGAGAGAAAAAATTGAAAGGAAAAACAAAAGAATGTAATTGTTTCATCCTTGTTTTGATTTACAGTCTTCGCAATATTAAAAAAAAACCAGGTAAATACATGAGAATGGTTTGGTTGTGGTATTTATAAGTTAATTCAATAATTAATGTGCTTCATTGATTGATTATAAAAGGGATTAAGTCTTAATATGTACAAAAAAGTATCATCAAGTATCCATATAGATGATCAGTACAACACCTGTAATTCCATGCGTTTTGCAGATTTAAAACAGTCATAGTTACTATCATTGCAAACCCTGCCCATGGACTCGTGCTTAGTGAAGTAATTTATATAGATGTATATCAAATAAAAAATGTTCTTTTCAAAAGATCTTTTGTTTTGATTCAATATATGAATACCTTTGTTGATTAAATTTTTACGTATAATTAATTTAATTATGACTGGATGAAGTCACAATATTCATGAAATTGAAATAGTTTGTTCTGTAAATTAAAATAGTTTCAATTTTAATCTTAAGAAATTACTCGAGTTTATTTTTCATGTATAGTCAATATATGGGATTAAATTTTGAATAAAAACAAAACAAAAAAACAAATATACAAACCGCCAATGCATGGCATGTTATGAATGCAAAGGGTTTAACTTCATCTATTTACTTACGGACCTACGTCCCTGCCATGACTCAGAGTGTATAATTGTTCAATCAAAACATTAAATTTCTCTAATACAATTTCTCACAGCAAACCATAAATGCTTTTACATAGAACTTCCAGCGTTTAACTGATAAAGGGGAAGACCAGACGGCTAGAGAAACGGTGTAATTGTGTTTATGCCGCATTTTGTTGCATATTCATGAGCCACCTCTACTGGCCATTGACCACTAACTGGCCAATTCGGCCTTGAGTTATATCAGTGGAAGGGATTTACGGGACCAGTAGGGTTCATACATTTATGCAGAGTTATGAGCAAGCGGAAGAATGTGAGAGAATTGATAATTTTATCTCGCTGGGGTTTTAGCGGTTCCACTGTCTGTGCTTGGGATTTTAGTCTTAACGTAAACTTCATTGCTATTCATGTATGGATGCATCCGGATCTTTGATTTTTAGAGCTTGTAGATATAATAAGATGATTTCATATGATTTATTTTCATATCCGACATCATAAAACAAAATGTTCACTGTAAAAACCAAATTTGTATATGAAATGATAACAAGTTTTATGTAAGTTGGATCTAGAATTGTTACAAAGCTAATGAAATATATAACCCTACTTTCCTCATTTTTCATAAACTTTTCTTTTTTTCCAGATGGCCTTTAAATTTTCGTTTACAGAAATTTCGTTTAATCGCTTCTGGACTAGTAGAAATGGAATAAAAGGCTCTTTTAAATTTTTGCAAGTTTCATCGCAGCTTCTGGGATGAACTTTTGGTAGTTTAATTCAAAATACTCCACGGGCAAAAGGAAATAGTAAAAAAAAATCTAATTTGGCTGAATCCTGAACACGAGTAATTCCCAGTGGGTTAAGCATCCACTGTACCTATTCAATCACGAACGGCCAAAGTTCAGGTCGGACAATGTCCCAGATGGCTTCTAAGATAAAACTAGGAGGTGCGACCAACCAGTACCGGGTGCTGGTATCAACCAAGTCATTTGGAAAAACAGATGTAGGTCCTTTTGAGAGGAAGTGCGCGAGTTCGTTAAGTGGGTATGTGTGGGGAAAGTCATTTGTCCAGTCTTGAAGTTTTATAGAAAAGGACAAGGTGCTCCTGAATTATCTACAAGTTGAAATCTTAAGAATATCAGATTTCTGATGTATTTTTGTCATCAATATTTGTTTGTCTGTATATGTTAAAATATTTTTCTTCCTATCTAACGCTATTAATATGCTGTTAATCTGCTCCAATTTTGTTTTGCTCCATTTTGTCCTTTAAATATTTTTCTTAACCTCTTCCGTCATTGTGAACGAAATTCGAATACATGTTTATTTGTATAAAAATAACAAATTTTTTAAAAAATATGGCCACCGCAGAAAAAAAAAAAATAACCCCCCCCCCTGCAAATATGACATAATGGATCCTTTTATATATATATATATATATATATATATATATATATATATATATATAAAACGCACTTGTTTTCGAGATGAGGTAATCAGGTCAGACAGATTTATGAGATCCGTTCAGAGAGATGAAATACTTACTGCGAGTCTACGGTTATTAATTTTCTTTAGCTCTCGTAACAGTCTGCAGCAGAAAGAAATCACCGTGACTAACTTCCTCATATAATCGCAAAAAGTGAGGTTGAAAAAACATAAAGTATACGATCCGACCCATCTTCTCTCTCTCTCTCTCTCTCTCTCTCTCTCTCTCTCTCTCTCTCTCTCTCTCTCTCTCTCTCTCTCTCTCTCTCTCTCTCTCCCCCTCTTTTTCCCTATGTTACTCTCTGTCTCTGTCTGTCTGTCTGTCTTTCTGTCTGTCTGTCTGTCTGCCTGTCTGCCTGTCTGTCTGTCTGTCTGTCTGTCTGTCTGTCTGTCTGTCTGTCTCTCTCTCTCTCTCTCTCTCTCTCTCTCTCTCTCTCTCTCTCTCTCTCTCTCTCTCTCACTTCGTCTCTTCAGTGCAGGCTCCCTCTGTATTTTACTCCTGTTTTTTATTCATCTCTTAACTTCTTATTTAGAAACTCGGTAACTGAGTGGTAGAGCATCAGCCCTGATATCCACAGAGATCGTCTTTACGCTAAGTGACTTTAGGGTCTCAACTTTTATGGATATATGTTGTGGAAGAGTGATACATATAATAAAAAAACAAGTAGACAAACAACTATAACTTTTATCTCCCCACTATCTGCTACCTAACTACATGTATTAATAATCTATCTATGTATCATTTTATCTAACTACTTATCTATATCTAAATCTATCTTTCTATCCATCCGCCTATCTGTATTTATTTGTAGTTCTATTTATCCATCTATCAATTTTTATACCAATATATCGTAAGGCGGAATATTTGCCTGTCGAACCAACATATATGTCTTTCTGCATATATGTTCTTTCATTTCTCTAATTTCTTTCACTTTTTATTCTCACAGAGTCTCTTACTTTTTATCTCTTTCTGATTACCTCCAAACTTTAACTTTCAATTTGATCTTATAATCCCAATTGTGAACCCTAAAGATCTCTGCTCTGTCTATGTGTCTTCATTTTTCGATCCACTGGTTCTTTTATTCTTTATCAGTACCCTTTCCTTCCTATCCACCTATCTCTGTATCTCTCTCTTTATCTGTCGAACTAGACAATCTAATCATATTCATCGATTTATCTATGTCATTGATTCCTAGAATAATGATAATAATTCTTTGCTGATGCGTAGGTGATAAGGTTTTTATCAATAACTCTATTTCTTTCAAGAAACCGTCCCTATAGTCCAGTCCCTCAATACTCACTTCAGATTTGTCAAACCAATTGTTATTAGCTCATTTTATCAGTCTCTTCGAGGACTCCAATTTTCCGTTTCCCTCTCCTGATTTCTCTTTCTTTTCTTTCTTTGCGTCTCTTCTGTGTTCTGTTGATCCAGGAAGCTGTCAAAATGGTCACAAGGCCTCTGGAGATGGCTTTGATTACACACGTCAATATTTTTTCTCCTTGCTGCTTGATTGTCGCCTTTCGCAATCTTGATCAATCAATGTTTTTGTGGTTTACTTGACAGCATGTAGATTTTTTTTCCCCTTTGAATTTAAATTCGCCATGTCTTAGTTAAATCTCCTTCAGTTACGACATCTTCTCTTGCGCTGCTTCCCTACAAACGCATATTTCTTGCTTTGGCACTCTCTTTTTTTATCTCTCTTCCTCCCCCCCCCCTCTCTCTCTCTCTCTCTCTCTCTCTCTCTCTCTCTGTCTCTGTCTCTTGGCGAAACGTTTATATGTTAAATATATACCTGTGTTGTTTCTTTTTTTAGTCCCGTAGTTATAAAGTTTATGCCTGTGTCTTTTTAGACCCTCTCTCTCTCTTGTTATCTTTTTTTTTTCGTTGATTTTCTTCATAATTTTATTTTCCTCTTTCTGATTCCCCCACATTTGTCTGTAATACTCAGCATGCGTTACTTCAATTCATTTCTTTACTTGTGTTTTATTTCATCCGCCGCTTTTTCTCCCTTTATTGTCCTCCCTTCTCTCTCTCTCTCTCTCTCTCTCTCTCTCTCTCTCTCTCTCTCTCTCTCTCTCTCTCTCCCCTCTCTCCCCCTCTCTTACTTTATCTATCTATCTATCTATCTATCTATCTATCTTTATATAACTTTGTCGCTCTCTTTTTTTACTGTCAGTTTATTATTCTGACTCTTTCCCTATTTTTCTTTTCTCGATGCATGTTTATTCTCGGAAATATCTTTATTTGAATTCGTGTCTTACCTCCTATGACATACTCGATGACATATGACTGAATTCAGAGCATTATGACCCTAATGCTCGTAACCTCACAGCTCAAAATTATACAAGATCCTGGTTATCTCTCAATTTTCGGCAATATCAGGTTATCTTTTATCATTATTTTCTCTCCACCTTAAGCATATGTTGCCTTCGGCATCAAACCCTCTCCTAGGTTCTTTTCTGAACATTATTTTTAGGTTAATGTGCATATGTCCTTCGAAGCGAGAAGATCTCTTTACCTCCGTTAATAATAAAAAAAAAATGTTAGCCTTATCATTATATATTCCTATATCCCTCTTTTGCACGAGCAACACTTTTATCTCGTAAAATGTCATACACACGTAGTCACAACATTTTTAGAAGGGAGAAAAGAAAAAAAAAGAACTTAATTTTCTCCAGAGAACATAATCGTTTCATGTCTCACCAGCACTCAAAGGTAAGAAAAAAAAACAGTCCATGTCATCTTTTCCAGATATAGAGTTAATACACAAGATGCATATACTGTGCATAAAAATAAATAACTGCAATTATCAACGATTCTCCCATCAAACGATAAAAAAATGCATCTGTATGTTCTTTGATGATCATAAACTGCAACTCTACCCGGGACCAATATTTCTTTATTCAGAACTTTATGGTGCCTCTTAGAACCTCCGAGGACACCTATTTTATTCTTATTATATTTGTATATGTCTGGCTTGAGCGAACGACAAGGAACATTCAATCTAGTGATGGTGAATTTTATTGTCCTAGGTTTATCCAGTTAAAGCCCACTTGAAATAAATTATATAATGATGGGCTATAAAGTTCTGACATCCAGAATATCTCATCAACAAAATCGTAGGGACTAGTTGAGATGTTATTACCTATCTATTCATAATCTGTTGTTTCTATGTATTCAAAATAGGATTGGAAATCAAGCTTTAAGAGGCTGTGTTGCAAACATGCAAACTTTTTTTTCAAGATACTTCAGGTCTAACAATTGAACATAATTTAATAGACGGAAGATTATTTCTCTCTTAATGAACAGTAGAGCACTATGCTGTGAGGAAAGTGATGGATAACAGTCTATAATTATTTTTTTTCCATGCCTTTTTTTTTCGTGGACACTACTCCCTAAAGGGAGTAATTCCTGAAAGTCACCCCCGAATAACATACTAGACAGACGGATAAGGTGATAATACACATTTCAAAGCCTGTTTAATGAACCTTAATGCAAATCAATAGCTCATCTTTAAGTAAACATATATGCTTTAAATTCATGAAGGCACGTTCACCGTGGCATAATATGTGCCTCTTTGTATGAGTTAATCAAAGTATAAAAATAATTTGGATTAGATCGAGCGCAGAAAAAGAAAACTTGGACATCTTGCGCGCAACTAGCTGAATCGACTGATTCATGTCCCTGGCGAGGTAGCTATGTCCGTATTGCCCCATGAAATCGAGTGCATAATCACAAGATAACAGTGATACGGTCATTGAGTTTAAACAAAACGGTTCACCAAAAGTATTAAAGATCTCTCTTGGATTCCGATATACCACAATGGGAAAACATTATTTTTCTATGTTTCCAATATTCAGTTCATTTCTTTCTATTATATCACATATCCTGGTGATTTAAATGATGTTAAGCAATAAAGAACTACTAATTATTAAAACCCGAAAATTCTCTTGATCAACACAGACAGAAAATAAGAATTACGCACCAAGAAAAGGTTAAGGGAAGGACAAAAAATCGAGATATGTCACTTCATGTGGTGGAGTAAAGTAAATTTATAATATGAATTTCCTGTGTGGAGACCTCCTTGACTATTATCTGAGTTAAGATTTAGTGCCATTATCTCCAATGATATAAATTCCAAAGGTACGTTGCATTTTTTAAAAAAGGTTTATCTTCACGAATTACATATTTTTCCTTCAAAATGTGATAAAGAACGAAAAAGAGATGCAGAACCCATGGTTCCTGAAAATTCTAATGATCTCACCTCGGATTTTGCAATTATGATTTCTCTCTCTTCTTTTCCCTGCATGTTGCAACGTGTTTGAAAAATTTATTTGAAGCGTAATGGTACAAGTTTTAGTTGACTGTTCTTCAAATTTATGGATCTAGGGAGAGAAAGGGTGGAGGTTCGAACATTTTTCTGTCTAATATCTTTTGCTGGTTTATTTTCCTTCAAATGTGTTTGGTTTTTTTTTCGTTATCATACGATCCAAAGTCGAAGCTTTCTTCTACGTAGTTCATATTTAAACGAACCTTAATGGAGACCCTAGTTTATAGCAATAAATATAACAATAATAATATTTTTTGTGCTCGTGTAGCACGCAGATTTTCTTTCCGTGCATCACTTTTAACGCTTCCTATTCTTGAGACAAATTTGCTTTGCAGACTGGCTACACTAAATTACAAAAGTATAGATTTATTCATGAAAAGTGTTATTATCTTTTAAACTATTACATCATGTGCTGGATCTTAATAACGATATGTTTGAACCACTTTGTCTCTTCGGTTTACCACATATTTTCGAAAACTGTATAAATATGTTCCCTCTCTGTCTTCCTCTCTCCCGAAATGCAACTAAAATTTATCGTTCACTTCACAATTCCCATAATAAATCTTAAACATCTCTCTATTCTCTGTTTGTTCGTCTATACGAATAATTCTCTTATTCTATCTCTATTTCTTTCTCTCTCTCTCTCTCTCTATCACCCATGACCACGAAATGCTCACAGTGCTGCTGTGAAGACAGAGATTAATAATGTTGACTGTGTTCGAAATGTTATAATTATATGACTCTTTTTGTGTCTCTGTTTGTCTCTCCCAATGCTCTCTCTCTCTCTTTCTCTCTGTTTCTCTGTCTCTCTTTGTCTCTCATCTATATATATATCTTTTTATCAACCCCTATTAATCATTCTTCATTTCAGCTACGACTATACCATGTGTACCAAAGGCTTAATTTCTTTGAAAATTGTCGCCTCAAAAACTGAAATATTCAAATCAATTCTTAGTAGATCATCATTATCGTTCAATGCCACTGTCCCAATTTCTCCGCCCCCCCCCCCCCCCCCCCCCCCCACCCCATTCTCATTTTACCCATTCTTTGTTTTCATTCTTGCGTGTCTTCTGTGTTATAATTATCCAGAAAGTTGTCATACTTTAATCTTTTTTTTATGTCGCCTTCTGCAAATCTTATCGTCGTTAGTTTTTTTTCTTTCTTTACGATCTAGTCTTGCCTTTTTTCCTTTATTGATATCTACTTAACTACTCTACCTCTACCCCTCTCTCTCTCTCTCTCTCTCTCTCTCTCTCTCTCTCTCTCACTCTCTGTCTGGCTCTCTTTATCTTAAGTCTTCTCTTTCTCGATGATCAATTTTTAATCATCAACAGAGGTGTTTTCGCTATATTTCTCGATTAGCCTTTATTTTCATCCTCCTGTTTTTAATGCCTAATCTCACTCGCTCTTTCTGTCTCTCTCGTCCTCTATCTTTTCTTTCTCCCTTTCCCCATTGTAACGCGCTTGTTTCTTTGTCACCTTCCAATGCCTGAAAATATTAGAAAATACCTCTTTAGGATTCTTGTATTACTCACCTTACATCACATTACTCATAAATGAATCTAGAATTCATGACACATAACTCGAACGCTCATGTCATCTCGACCTTATATACAAAGATCTTGATTTTTCAATTACTGCAAGGTCTAGCTCAATTCTTAGCTTTTGTCTATATCAGCTTCTGAATTTTTAATTCATGGTTTTCCATAATCATTTTTATACCGTTTCAAGCACATCTTGTCTTTTTTGCATAAAAATCTTTAATAGATTATCTGCTAAACAAACATTTTAAGCTGTTTTGATGTGAGAAAAAAAAAAAGAATTTAGTAAATCATTTATTATTAAAGAAATTTTTGTTTTTTACTACCTAAAGTAAATTTATAAAAATTAGAGGAAGGAACAATTGATCTGGAAAAAAGTCGAACAAACACCGCTAGAAGCTAATTCTAGCTAAGGGAATCTAGCAACTAACAACTTAGGCTGAAAAGTATCTCTTTCTTTTTCTTCTCCCCTTTAACCAATTGTAATAATTTACGTCTAAAGGATAAAAAATGCCTTCTTCTTTCTCTCTCTCTCTCTTTCTCTCTCTCTCTCGCTCTCTCTCTCTCTCTCTCTCTCTCTCTCTCTCTCTCTCTCTCTTCTCTCTCTCTCTCTATCTATCTATGTATCTATCTATCTATCTATTTATCCTATTATTTTCTTTCTTCCTTTACTCAAAACAAAATAGATTGCAGAATGATGGTTGTCAATCTGAGATGTAAGGTGCTCCCTTGTAAGCTTATAAGAAATGTTGATTAAATTTTCAGACAAAAAGAAATTTTCTGTGCCTGGACTTTGGTAGCTGCACACGAAGAGGTTATTTCTAATTCAGTTCGTTTATTACTTGTTAGTAGAATTATCTTTGCTAATGTCGCCATCGTATTTGTGTTGATTCTATTCACCATCTTCCTATGTCTTGTATCTATTTCCCGCTCACTTTCTTTTACTTCCCAACTATCTACATATCTATCAAGCTAGAGATGTCTTTATCATTTCTATTGAACTTGTCTATCTTTTTTTTTCTTTAATGTGAATGATCATAATTATTTTGTATTTTAAAAATCTTATCTTTGTTTTCTCCCCCTCTAGTTAAATTTTCTTCGCCGTTCCTTGTTTTATCCAGCTTTCTTTCTATCTCATACTTTCTCTCTCTCTCTCTCTCTCTCTCTCTCTCTCTCTCTCTCTCTCTCTCTCTCCCCTTCCCTCTCTTACTGTATTTCTTTCCATCTGTCTATCCTTATTACACTCTCTTAGCTATAAATTTCTCACTACTTCTTCTTACGCGCTTTAAAGATTAATACGTTGCGCAAATTGGATTACTTGAGGTTTATATGAACTTGGCAAAGTACCCAATTGCAAAGGTCACCATCCATTTGTGAATTACGAGTGATAACGGTAAAGGCAAGGACCCACTAAACTATTTAACTCTATATAGTGTGGCATTAATGGACGAGCGCGCATTTCTATCAGCACACCATCTATGAATCTCTGATCCCGCGTAATCAATATCAGAAAATGTTTATCTCTATAATTGATCGTGAAAACCTTATGTTTATTTATAAAAGACTAGGTTATGCCGAGGCCAAGGAAAAGAATCCTGATTATTTTTAGCTTGGCTCTTTTTTCCCCTCACTCTAAAAAAAATTAATCATCTTTTCTATAAAAGATGACAAAAAAATGAAAAAAAAAAAAGAAAAAAAAAACAAAAACAAAAAAATGATTACAAAAATTCAATTCTTCTTTTCTAGTTCTTACTTTTCTGAGCTTTGTTATTTCCTTCCCAAAAATAATTTTTTTTTTTTAATTAATGAAAACGGCATTTCCTGCTCGTGTGTTATTGCGTAAGATTACACCCCCCCCCACACACACAAGCCATTAATCTGCTATTTAGTAATTTTTTTCCTATGGAAATACTAAAGGACAAGAAACTACCGTTTCAAAGGTTGATAAAGATTAATTTCCTGCCTGTCTTAAGCTCTTAAATCACGATAAAAGTTAAAAGTTATTATGAAAACTTGTGCAAACTCTTAAAGACACGTTTTTGGGAAGTCTCGGTTGATACACAGATTCGAAGTTGAATGTTTACGTTCTTAAAATTCCAAAATGCTTTTTTTTTACCGTAAATGTTTTTCACATCCAGTTTTTCTGTAAAAAAAATGTTCGAAGAATAGAATGAATTAATCCGTTTGTTTGTTTAAAATTCAGTTGGCGCCCTTAGACTTTCCTTTTACCAGGAATTCGGTTTCCCTGCTGTTGATCAATAATGTTGCATCATGTTTACAGGCATCAGTTCTATGCTTTTCTGTTATCTTTTTCGTTGACTGTGTTGCAGCTGCAATGTTTTTTTTTCAAAAGACAACAATATTTGTATCCTTTTTTCTCATTGTCAATCACCTCTTTATTATTCAATATCACCATAGATTCTAACGCAACCACCAAGGGACTGGAGCCTACGGATAGCTTTAATATTAATGATTTCTGGTCCTTCGAATATCAAGGACACATAAACTGGGAAATATGATTCCCCAAACTCAACAATCTGCAGGGCCAGGGACTGACGCTCACTATACGTTGTAGATATCAGCTCTGGGTAACGGACTTCCTATCATTTAATCATCTCTCTAAAGGTTGACTAAGGTTTTGTTTGTCATGCGGAACATTATGTGGAAACTATTTCTGTTGTTGTTGTTGTTGTTGTTGTTGTTGTTGTTGTTGTTGTTGTTGTTGTTGTTGTTGTTGTTGTTGTTTAGAAGCAATAGATATCTTCAGTAGATAAGGGTTTACAAACAGCTGATAAATCATTCTACAGTAATAATGCCAGCTGGTTTGATGATACGTGTTACACAAGAGATAGAAAAAGACTGGAGGTTTACATATAAATTAATACTTAAGGAAGATTAAAAGTCAATCATATTTTTTTCAGCCACTTAAAAAGTAGAAAGAAAATAAAGTTTAATGCATGAAGGAATTAAGGACGGAGATGTCAGAATTTTTAGCAAAACTGGACAACAGCATTTTAACGCTCGAGATGTAATAATAAACCTTGCGCCTACTGGTAAGCTTGTCCTTTGAAAAGAAATAAAGCCAGATCTATGATTTCTTTTTTTTGCTCTTGTAACCTCTTCTTTTTGCGGACGTTATTCCTTGCGAGGAACTATGTTAACAATGACAGTTATTCCTGGAACTCACCCTATAATAAGCCTATAATAACCAAATAAACTTAATATTCATAAAATAGTAGAAACTCACCGGAAAACTAGATACAAGGGAATCTTCAGAGAAGGAACCCCCTCCTCTCCCTCCTCCCCCGCCCCTTACAGTAAGTGTTTCGCCACTTAACCTCTGAGAGTCTAGGGGGTCTTGACTCCTAGGTGTTTCCCTGCTACCTATTTTTTTTCCATAGCGCCGGATTTAAACCGACATTCTTATCTTGGCAGCATTGCTAATCCAGGCACTATACCACTCCACCAAGTTGTCACGGCTAGTCCGCCGTGGAATAATATATGTTTCATGTAAATAAGGTGAGCAAAAACCAAAAATAGTTTTGATTAGCTCAAGCACGGAAACAGGCAATTTAGACATCTGGCGAGTCGCTTTCGTCGTTGTATAAACTGTTATCCTCGCAGTCTGAACATAGCATTGGTGTAAATCTCTCTCTTGAGAGGGATTAGAAGAAACACAAAGGTTGAAAGGAGTGATTCATGCCCTTGACGGGTAGCTGTGGCAGTATTGCCGCATGAAATCTAGAGTGTATGATAATAAGATCACAGAGACACGATCAGTGAATCTAAAATAAAGAATTCATTGAAAGTACTAGAAACCTTAAATTGATTTCAATAGATCGCAAGTAAATGATAAAATATTTTTAAATAAAATTATAGCCAACTAAATCTCATATTTTATAAGATAAGATAGCGATATCACAAATCTTCAACTAAGACTTTGAAAGAGAAATAAGAGACGTGAATCAGTTTAAAACTATGTGGTATCAAAACACACAAAAATCTCATGACCAACACTTGCATGAAATAAGAAAAATGTAGAAATAAGAAGCTACGTAATCGACGCAATTTTTTTTTTTAGATACGTGGTATCAAAACACAAAAATTATCAAGATCAACACTGGCATGAAATGAGAATAATCTAAACTTACAAGTTATATAATGAAAAAAAAACTACGTGGTATTGAAACACAAAAATTCTCATGAAGTAAAAATAAGATAAAATTTTGAAGTTACGTAATCGTCCAAAATAATCAAGACTTGCCACAAACACTGTGTTTGGTGGAGTTGAGTCACGTTGCAGAATGAAGCCGCTAGTGAAGGTCTCCTTGATAAAACACGACTTACTTACTTTGAAGACGAATCATGTAATTTTCAGACAAATATTGCATTTTAAAAAACAAAACTTGCTATAACGGATTACATAAATTGATTTTTGCTACAGTTTGGTTATCTAAAAATATGCTGTACACTTGAAAGAAATTGATTGTTCATATCGTTCAAAAGTTCCTATAACTCTGTCAATATTTTCAAACGATATTAAACATTTTCCCCTCTTCGTTTTCGGAATACGTATTCAAATTCATTTAAAGCAAAATGGTGGAAGTTTAAGTTGGCTTTCCTTTTGCTTTATGGGTTTTGTCAATTTCACCAGCTCTTTAATTGAGTTTTTCTTAACTGTTTTATTTTTTTCCCGTCGTTCAGGTATAATCATGATACAAAGAATACATCTTTGCATCGGAAAACAAAGACTAAATAAAAAAAAAGATTTATTTTATTCATAAAACAAGCTATACCAATTTTTAACAATTTCATCAAATGCCTGTCCAACATAACGCATGGTACTTAAATAACTTTTTTTCTGTTCCATATCTCACTAATTTCCGGAAACTACCTTACGTTCTCTGTCTCTGTTTGTTTGTCTGTCTCTGTCTGCACCCTCTCTCTCTCTCTCTCTCTCTCTCTCTCTCTCTCTCTCTCTCTCTCTCTCTCTCTCTCTCTCTCTCTCTCTCTCTCTCTCTCTCTCTCTCTCTTTCTCTCTGTCTCTCTCTCTCTCTCTCTCTCTCTCTCTCTCTCTCTCTCTCTCTCTCTCTCTCTCTCTCTCTCTCCGCCCCTCCAATTACAACTAAATTTTAAATTTGACTTTCCCTTCACAATCCCCATTATCTCTCTTCACTCCATCTGCCTGTTTTTCTGTCACTGTGACTGGTTTTTCTTACTCCATCTCTCCTCACTCTCGACCATCTATTACCATCTACCAATCTATCTATCTTTTTTCTGTTGAATAAATATGAACCTTTGCTGATGATAATATAGATATTCAATTTCTATTAAAAAAAAAATGTCAGTCCTTCAAAAGCCATTCCAGACTTGTCATACCAATTCTATCTGCTCATCCAAAATGCTCCGCTTTCTCCTCCTCTTCCTCTCTTTCTCTGCGCCTCTTCTGTGTTCTGTTGATCTAGGAAAAGGTCGCAAGCCCTCTGGACATGTCTTTCATTACACACTTTAATATATTTTTTCATTGCTGCTTGATGATCAAGTTGTGCCATCTTGATTAAACAATGTTTTTTAAATATATCTTGCCTTAATTAAATATCACCCATTTAAGATCTTTGTCTTTTGTGCTCTCTCTTTAATAAAACCTAATTTCTCAGCCTATCATTCACTTCTATCTTTATTTATCCTTGTTTCGGTGTTTCTTTTTTATTTCTTTTCTTATCTTTTAAAATTCGTTTTTCTTTGTTTCCCACAGATCCATTTAAATTACTTAATATTTTTAACTCACTATTTCTATTTCTTTTCATCTTCCCCTTTCTCTCATCTCATTTTCTTTCTCACCCTTCCCTTGTTTCTTTATTGTTTTTCTTTGCTTTTTTTAAAATTCTCTTGCTTCATTCTCATTTCCCTGCAAATTAACATTTAAAAAATATAATTTGGATTCTTGTCTTACCCATCTCACATCTCATAACGTATGGCTAAATCTAAAATCTATAGCATAAAGCTCAAAAGCTTATTGCATATATCTTGTTATTTTAATTCAAATAAGATATTGCTTTACCCTTAACTTTCGGCTATATCAGCTTGGCAATTGCTTAATATTACTATACTCTATTTCAAACAAACCAATTTTTCGCCTTTTTGTATCAAAATCTTTACTAGAATATTTTCTGAACATCTGCTTTAATTTTTTTGCATTAAGGAAAAGAAAACGTTGGTAAATGTGTTTTTAGAAACATAAGAATTTTATTAAGACACTTGATCAATATAAATACATACATGAAGTTAACTATCTGCATCTCTCCTATTGAAAATCACAGTAAATATGTTGTATTTATACGTCTCACCTTTGCCAAAGCTACGCCTTTTGAAAGTAAAATATAGACACAATATACTGCGCAGTTAAAACAATTTGAGAGAAAGGAAAAGAAAAAGGAGAGCCCATTACAAACTTTTGTTTCACCGACACCCATTGGCCGACAAATCATATTCATAACACGCTTTGAACAAAACTGTCTACTTCAGTGTCTTGAGACATGGATTTGTGCATCACAAAATGAATCTAGTGTGCTTGAGAAATGAAACAGATAATATCAAAGATGCGCCCATGCAAGGATTTAAAAAAAAAAACCAACTTCAGCTAGAATTGGATGATCAGCGTTTACTGCAAGTTAACCTAAGGCCAATGTTTTGTTATCCAAAAGTTTAAGGTTTTACATGGAAGCTTACGAAGAACGTATTTTATGCTTATTTTATTTGTTTCTGTCTAGCTTGAGTGAACAACGAAGAAAATACCAACCTAATGCAGGTAAATTTTGTTTTCTGAGGGTTATTCAGTTTAAGTCCACTTGCTATAAAATATATAATGACACTCGATGGATTTTGCATAGTTATCGAGAACACATTGTTGCTAAATCGTCGTAAACATTCAATATTTTATCAAGCGTCTACTCATAATCTGTATTTTCTTTTAAGACTTTTAAGAAGTTAATGTAGGTTGTGTTTTGAGAAGCTTTCTATTTAAACGCGTCAATACAAACTGTTTTGACAGTAGGTTTGACAGTAAACAAAAACTAATTTACTCACTAAATAGATTAATCTGAAATTTGAGAGTTGAAAACTTCAATAATTTGAAGTAATTGCACTCAAGCTTCTGTTTATCTTTGAACTGAAATCCAGCTTTGAACGTTGTCTCGGTCAAATTGTCGTATCGACCATGATGATTATATATTTGTCATTTGGTAACATTATTTAAACAGAGCAAATATGATGAATTTAAATACAAACGATATAAAAACACTCTACAGCTGGTAGAATTATCTTTGCTTTTGTTGTTATTTTATTTCATATGCCCTGTTGTTTGTTCTCATCTTGTACTCATATCTAAATCTCTTTTTTTTCTCCCTGTAACTATCGCCCTCTCCATCTATCTGGGTATCTCTCCATTCATTATATATATATTTTTGTTGTATACTATACCTTCATTTTTTTTTTTTTATTTCATTTGGATAATCAAAATTCTTACTGACAAAAGCTTTTCTGCTTGTTTCCCCATCGAGTTTAATTTCCTTCTTTTTCTTTCCTTTTCATGGTTTTTTTTTTTTTGTATCTATCTACCATTCTCTCTCCATATCTCTCTCTCTCTCTCTCTCTCTCTCTCTCTCTCTCTCTCTCTCTCTCTCTCTCTCTCTCTCTCTCTCTTTACCGCATTCTTTTAGCTTCATCTCTATCACCACGTCTTCTGACACGCTCCAAAGATTAGGAAAGTTTGTTGAATTGGGTTACTTGAGGTTTATCATGAATGTAGCCAAATAATCAAGCGCAAAGTTCACCGTTTATTTGTAAATTATGAGTGATAACTGTAAAGGGAAATACACATTAAATTATGTAAGTTTATATGGAGTGGTATTAACGGATAAAAATAAAAAAAATTGCTTCTCAGATTTCGTAAAAGCCTTATCATTTTTTTTTTGTGAAACCCAGGTAAAGAATGATGTCACGGAAAAAAATGGGGGTGTGTTAATTTTCGACTATATTTTTAATGTCTAAGCGTAACACATTCAGATGTGAATTAAAGAAATCGTGTAATATGTCTTAACACATTAAAAGTAGAAAATAAAAAGAGAAAAAATAAAGCAAGAATAAAAAAATATTCTGTTCTTGTGATGAATATGACTTATGGAAACCAAATGAGTAATAACATCACCATATACATGATATAATATTTACTAGTACAGTAATAAAAGAATCCTTGGCAAAAGGTTTAACTAACAGGTATTTTAGCGTTATACTCGCATTGCCGGTTCGGCCATTTACCAATGTAAAAATTACATTAGCAACAATTAACTATTGATAATTATATTTTTTTTTCCTTTTGTGTCTTGATACACACAAGCTGAAAACCCCGTTCTACAAACGGGACCCTGTTGTCAATTTTCCGAGAATGGGGTGCGTGTGTGTATTTAAAGAGACTTATAAATGGTCTTGATACCTTTCCTCTTCCTTACATGATCCAGATATATCCCTCCACATATCCATCTTTACCTAGAATCTAGATTTCTCGATAATTCTAATTCTAAACACAAAATTTAGGTATTAAACTTTAATTCCTATTAGAATATACGGCATTGACACACACACACACACACACACATATATATATATATATATATATATATATATATATATATATATATATATATATATATATTCTCTTCTTTCCCAATTTGTTTTTTAGATCTAAATTTAAGAGTCTTTATTTTTACATTGATGGGCAGTCTAGCCTAGGTATTTAGAACTTAATTAGAGCTAGATCTAGATCACTCTAGAGATCTAACTCTAGATCTAATATAATAATTGAGAATAAGGCTAACCTATCAAAACAAACGTTGTGTTCGTTTTGAATTTAAAAAACAAACCCAGATTTGTTCGGGTAATTGAAATGTCTACGTAGTTCAATGTCTTACATGCTACATAGAGTTTAAAAAGGGTTTTAAAATCTTTAGTAAACCCGTAAAACAATTTTGGGATTTAAAAATATGCCCACGTAAAATCTCTTGATCTAGAGTTGTTTTTCCATATTTTTGAAAATTTATTGGCGGCTCACAAATATCTGATGACCCATTACACGTTTCAGGTTACGATCTTTATAATATGATTTGGATCTAATTGTTTATGTTGTTAACACATTAAAATCTCTTTTGAGGTCTATGTTTTTTCTCATACTAAATTAAATTAATCATTGCTTCTGTAAAAGATGCTAAAATCAAACAGGAAAAAATTCAACTCAGTGAGTTCCCACATCTACTTCAATTCTGTATAGGTTTTTTTTTTTTTTATTAATTCCGAAATAAGAAATTCTATTTATAAAAAAAAAATTGCTTTGCTTCTGTTCTTGTGCCATTCAGTAAAATTCCACAACAAGTCATTAATATTCTATCTAGTAATATTTTTGGCTGTTTATGCAACAACAAAAAGAAATAATCACAAGTATTTACCACTTCTAAAGGTCATACATATAATTTTCCTTAAACCCTTAAATCTTGCTAAATGTTTAAAGTAAGGCAGTACGACAAGTTGAGATCGATCAGTCGATTGGTTTAGAACTAAACTGATCCAGAGACTTCAGTTTCAAAGTTATTATCTTCTGCATGTAACAAACTTTTTTTAAATTGTACAGAATTTTTTTCTTACTTCTTGTTTTTTCAATCTTCAAAATTGTGTTTTTGATTATGACAGAAAAGTCTGTCGGTTTTAAATTTAATAAGCGCGACTAGACTTTTCACCGGCGCATGGGTTTTCCTGCTGTTGATCAATACTATTGCATCATACATGCAAGCATCAGTTTCATGCTTTTATGTCCTTTCCGTTGTCTGTGTTATTTTCTTTGCAGCTCGGAATTTGTCTGTATTGGTTAAAAAGAAAACGCGGTTTCTTCCATATTTCGTATTGTCTATCCCCTCATTTATCACTCTAAAGTAACTAAAGAGCAGAGTACCGCAGGTTTTTAACTCTATCACGGAGTATCTACATCCTACCCCGCGGTTAGCCATAATATTGATGACTTTTATCGGATGTGGTCCGTCTTCCGAGGAACTAGAAGACAAAAGCTGGCAAACACGATTGCCCAGTCTTTTTAATCCGCTGGGATAGAAGTTCACCATAAGCTATAGATTACAGCTCTTTAATCATCTTGTTAAAGAGCGAACAAGATTTTGTTTGTCTTGCGCCACACCAATATCCACAAGTTGTGGAAATTGTTTTCTGTTGTGTTCTTGTGAAGGAGTTGCTGTGGTTATTTTTGTTATTGCTGCTGTTTTTTTTTTCTAATGTTGAATTAGAAGCGATAAATGTTTTAAATGTATGAGGATTGATAGCAAGCTCCGAGATCATTGTAAAGTAATACCTCCTGTGGGTTTTATAGGACGTTTACATAGGAAAAAATAAGTTTAAACCCCATTCAGAATTATACAAAACTAAAAAGAGGGGAAAAAAAGAGAAAGAAATAGTTGAAATAATGGATCAACTAGATTAAAAAAATATGGAAATTTCACCAACACTGAATGGGGGACTGGTATTAGGCGGAAAGTTTGGTCGTGAGGAAAGTAATAAAAAAAGGACATATAATATTTTTTTTTTCATGTGACCTTTTCTCCTGCGACCGTTACTCCCGTAGGTCCTCTGTTAACAATGACAGTAATCCCTAGAAGTCACCCAAGAATAACACACTAGCCAGATGGATGAGATGAAAATGTATCTTTCAAAGCCTATATAATAGGCCTTAATGCAAATAAATAGCTCGTCTTTAAGTAAACAAGTAAGTTTTCTATTCATGAAGGCAAGTCTACCGTGGAATAATACGCGCCACCTTTGAATAAGTTAAGCAAAGAACAAAAATAACTTGGATTAGATTGAACACGCAAAAAGACAATTTGGACAACAGGCGTGCCATGGATAGAGCAGATGTTGTAGTTGTACAAACTGGTATCCACGTAGTCTAAACATAGCAGTGATGTAAATCACTCTCTTGAGAGGAATTGAAGCAAACCCAAAGACTGAGTGGATTGATTTATGTCCCTGGCGGGTAGCTGTGTCTGTTTTGCCTTATAATACCTAGAGTGCATTATCAAAGATCACAGTGACACGGTCTGTCGGTTTTAAGAAAACGATTTATCAAAAGAACCACTTAGAACCCCATGTATACTATGACGAAAAAAGAAGATTAAATTTTTTTTCTCTATTATAGATCTGAATTTTGTTAAAACTTGTTACAAATCCGTGTATAAGAATTTAAAAGAAACTTCATTAAGGACGTTAATTAATAGTTTAGAGCTACTGGGTAACAACTCAGAGCCTCCAACGATCAACACTGGTAGAAAGTAAAAAGTATGCAATGATCAAAAGTTACGTAATCTGCACACAACGTTATGACTTGCCACAAAATGTTTGGTAGAATTGAGTAAAACTAAAAGATGGAGCCAGCAAAGACGTCTTGAGGTTATTATTGTCTGCGTTATGATGCACTGCTTTTATGAAGAATAATAATTATGATACATCGTATTTTTCAATTTTTTTCCTTAAAAATCTTATAAAGCAGTGGAAACGAAATTCAGAGTGAATGATTCATAGAAAGCATAATAATTCAAACTCACTTCTCCAAGAAAATTTAGTATTTCCCTAATTTGTTTTTCGACAAATTTAAAGCATCCTGATGCGAAGTATAAATTGGGACCCCATTGATTTCCATAGGGTTCGAAAAAAATAGTTTTCTATCAAAAGGCTCTGTTCTTTTTTTATTTTTTATATTAGGACAAGGCTTACACCTACACAGCGAAGCACAATTGACAAATGTAACTGCTTCATTTGTAATGACACATATACCTTTTTCGAAGCCTTGAATTTTTGCAATCAATATAATGATAACATTTTCTCTCTAGCAATGCGCCGATTATCTTTTAGTGTTTAAAAATAAATTTGCTCTCAGACTGTATCTGGCGGAACCATATTGCTCAAAAAAAAAAATTAAAAAATTCATAAAAAAATGTTATACTTATTTGAACTATTTTAGAAAATGTTTGACTAGCATGACGTTGTCTTTAACCCTCTTTGTCTATTCCATAGTCTGCCCCACTAATTTTCTCATATTGTCTTAAACTCTCTGTCTCTGTCTATGTCTGTCTGTCTGTCTCGCTTTCTCCCTTACTTTATGTCCCACTCACTCGTTATCTTCTCTGTCTGTCTCTCTCTCTCTCTCTCTCTCTCTCTCTCTCTCTCTCTCTCTCTCTATCTATCTATCTATCTATCTATCTATCTCGCTCTTTCGTTCCTTATATTCCTCTTATTTCTCATTGACCTTTTTCTTTATTTCTTTACTCCTCTCTTTGCTTTTCTTCCTCTCTCGCACTGTGTTTTTTTTCTGTCTGCCTTCATCTTTCCCTACCTTACTCTCACTGACTCGGTCTATTTTCTGTTTTTCTGTAACTTTTTTCTCCTCCCCCTCTCTCTCTCTCTCTCTCTCTCTCTCTCTCTCTCTCTCTCTCTCTCTCTCTCTCTCTCTCTCTCTCTCTTTCTACCTACCTACCTAAAAAGTTACTAGAATAAAATAAAAAAAAACAAAAAACAATTCTTTGCTTATGCTTACAAGACATGATTTTCTTTATATGGAATTCATTACGAATAATATGTCGGATTTATAGATCTCTCCTTTGCCATTTTTTTTTTCGAAATATGCACACACAATGCAACGCAGTAACAACAGTTTGAAAGAGAATAATTAATGCTTGATCTTTGTTTTCTCGAGGGCCCATTACCATTCATGTTTCACAAGCACCTAAAGACGAACAAATCAGATTCGCATCATGGTTTGAACAAAGCTGTCCATATATTTTTTACAGACATAGATTTGTGCATAACAAACTGAATACAAACATGCATAAGACAGAAAAATGCCTCCATCAAAGACGCTCCCATAGTGCAATAAAAAAAATCTAGATTTTGGTTGATGAACATAAACTGCAATTTTACTCGCGACCAATATTTTTCTTTACTCTAAACTTTATGGTGCCTCACAGAACCTCCGGAGAACAAAGTTTTATTCTTATTTCATATGTACCTGTCTGGCTTGAGCGAACAACCAAGAATATTCAATCTAGCGTAGGTAAATTTTATTTTCCAAAGTTATTCAGTTTATGTCCTCATGATATAAAACAAAAAAAACTAGCACGGGATTGATTTTCCGTATCGAGAGCATAGCACTCTTTGCCAGAATCACAGGGATTTTCTGAGGCATCTACATATAATCTGTCACGTTATCTCTGAGTTTCAAGAAGATATTATTCTAAATCGTTGCAAACACGTCATCATATAACCCGCATCAATGCCAAGAAACCTAAGAATGGTGTATCCTCCTCTTTTTCACTTTTGAAATATGATCAATTATTCCGCCAACCCACTGCGTTGCAGTACTGAAGGCTAAACGATGTAAATTGCTCAATTTATTTACTGATAAATCGGTTCAAAATCGAGAGTTAAAATTTGCAGGTAAAAAAATGTCATTATTTTTCATGAAGCGACACTCAAGCTTTAGTTTGATGTCGTTTGAAGGATCGGCAATGCGCTGCTCTCTTGAGTTCTATAACCATATATTGAAGGATCGGCACTGCGCTGCTCTCTTGAGTTCTATAACCACATATTGAAGGATCGGCACTGCGCTGCTCTCTTGAGTTCTATAACCACATATTGAAGGATCGGCACTGCGCTGCTCTCTTGAGTTCTATAACCACATATTGAAGGATCGGCACTGCGCTGCTCTCTTGAGTTCTATAACCATATATTGAAGGATCGGCACTGCGCTGCTCTCTTGAGTTCTATAACCACATATTGAAGGATCGGCACTGCGCTGCTCTCTTGAGTTCTATAATTACATATTGAAGGATTGGCACTGCGCTGCTCTCTTGAGTTCTATAACCACATATTGAAGGATCGCCACTGCGCTGCTCTCTTGAGTTCTATAACCACCTATTGAAGGATCGCCACTGCGCTGCCTCTCTTGAGTTCCATAACCACATATTGAAGGATCGGCACTGCGCTGCCTCTCTTGAGTTCTATAACCACATATTGAAGGATCGGCACTGCGCTGCCTCTCTTGAGTTCTATAACCACATATTGAAGGATCGGCACTGCGCTGCTCTCTTGAGTTCTATAACCACATATTGAAGGATCGGCACTGCGCTGCTCTCTTGAGTTCTATAACCATATATTGAAGGATCGGCACTGCGCTGCTCTCTTGAGTTCTATAACCACATATTGAAGGATCGGCACTGCGCTGCCTCTCTTGAGTTCTATAAACACATATTGAAGGATCGGCACTGCGCTGCCTCTCTTGAGTTCTATAACCACATATTGAAGGATCGGCACTGCGCTGCTCTCTTGAGTTCTATAACCACATATTGAAGGATCGGCACTGCGCTGCTCTCTTGAGTTCTATAACCACATATTGAAGGATCGGCACTGCGCTGCTCTCTTGAGTTCTATAATCACATATTGAAGAATCGGCACTGCGCTGTCTCCTTTGAGTTCTATCAACACATCTCACTATTAGTCCTCTGGGAAGTTTCTTTAACATAGTGAGAACAAATATAAACTTTTCTGTGGGGAAAGGAAAAATAATAAAAGCAGTTATTTTTGTTGTTGTCTTCATGTTTTTATCATAATTACACTTTCCATCGTCCTCCTCGGTATTGCATCTATTTCTCTTTATTTTTCTTTCTACACGTAACTATCTATTTAGCCATCTGCCTGACTATTCACCAACTTTGATATCCGAATGTAACCTTGCATTCTAGTTTTTTTTTTTTTTTTTTTGTTACTTTGATGTTATCGTTATCTCTTTCTCATTAATTGAAAGAGTAAATTTCGTACTTTAAAAATCTTTTCCTGTTTCTTTCACTATCTAGTTAATTTTCTTCACTTATTCTTCAGTCGTTCTTTCTGGTTATTTCTCTCTCTCTATCTCTCTCTCTCCCTGCCTCTCTCTGTCTGTCTCTCTTTCTGTCTGTCTGTCTATTTGTTTGTCTGTCTGTCTGTCTGTCTGTCTGTCTCTCTTTCTCTCTCTCTCTCTCTCTCTCTCTCTCTCTCTCTCTCTCTCTCTAACTTTCTCTTTTTTTAAATCGCACTCTCTTAGCTGTATCCTTGTCATCATGTCTTTTCACTTTGTTGAAATATTTGGAAAGTTGCCAACATTGGGTACTTGAAATATAGATGAATTTGGCAATATACCCAAATGCTAAGACCATGATCTATTTGTGAATCACGAGTGATGACGGAATAGGAAAACTTCCACTTAAAATAATTAAACTTTATTTTAGGATTGCCATTAATCATGCTGGTTATAATTCTCAGATGCCGCATTCCAGGGTTCGTGAAATCTTTACGTTTATTCAAAATTGCAAAAGATTTTTTTTTTATGCTGAAACAGAAGTTGAGGCTCATTACAATCTTGTTTAATACTATCGAAGATAAGAAGAAAAATTGTTTTCCTAAAATTGTTTCTTTCTTTTAGTTTTGAAGCAAAATAAGACCAGAGATGAATAGAAATATTTTATAAAAAAGTTTCAAAATTATCGAATTTATAATTAAAAAATATCCAAGAAAAAAAAAACAGAATAAAAAATATTTAGTTCCTCAGGGAAAGCCACTTATTTAGAATATCAACACATTAGTGTTTTAATTCTGAAATAAAACGTTTGTATTCAGGACAGAAGTCATATTTTTAAAAAGCGTTAATGTACTTTGAACGTAATGTTTACAGATCCTGTACAGCCATTTCCAGATTTAGAAAACAATCAGCTGATCACCGAATTTTACTGTGAAATAAAGTTTATGCAATGCTCCTTTTTAAATCATTATCTTTTTCAGATTTGAAATGTACTGTTGAAGTAAAAAATTCCTTTTTTTATCCAATTATAATTGATTTGACTATTTCATTTCAGTTCCTTTGTCGCTGCGCAAAAACGCTCGACAAGTTAATAACCATTTTTTATTTTATTTTTTTTCTGTATATCGCCACCAGAAATAATAAACGACAAGTAATTCAAACTTAAAAAGATCATAAAGATCAATTATTAAGCCTTTAAAGATTGTTAAAATTAAAAAGTGATATAGGTATGAAAAAGGTGAGGGGTATTATAAAAGCTTAATTAACCTCTTTATGACATGTTGTTGACGACATGAGCTTTTGTGATGGATTATTAGTACCAAAAGTGATAACCATTAAAAAAAAATTAGAAAAATTCTTTACATTATTTTTCTGAAACGTTGAAATTACACCAGGCCAGTTTTGTGTAGAAAATTATCTCATTTCCTGTTTTTTTTTTGTTTTTTTTTTTCTGTAGTTTCCTAGTCAAAACAAAATGTCTCAGAGAATGACAGAATGAATAAATACTCCCGCCTGTTTTGACTTACCACCAGCGCATGGTTTTTCATGCTGTTGATCAAAACTGTTGCATCATACATACAGGTGTTTAAGGCGTTCATGTCCTTTCCTTTGTCTGTGATTTTTTTTTTAATTTGGCAGCTGCAATGTTCACTGAACTGATTAAAAGGAAAGAGCGGTTTCTTCCGTATTTCGTTTTGTCTATCACCTCATTTATCTCTCTGAAGTAAGTAAAAAGCACAGCACTAGGGGTTTCCAACTCCATCTCGCAGGACTAGATCCTACCCCGTGGATAGCCATAACATTGATGACTTTTCTCGAATGTAGTCCGTCTTCCGAGAACTAGTAGACCAAAACTAGCAAACACGATTGCCCTAGCTCTACAATCTGTAGAAACTAATATAGACTAGATAACAGCTCTGCAGAAACAATAGCCAATCATTTAATCACCTGGCTAGAGATTGACTGGTATTGTTTTTTTCACGCCTTATCAGAGGATATGGTTTTCTTTTGTTGTTCTTTAGTGTTGTCATAGCACTAGTTGTTTAGTAGCAACTTTTGCTTTTTTGTAAGTAGATGAGGAATGACAACAAGCTACAAACACATTCTTAAGCAAAAACACCGGTTCAATTTGATCACAAGTGTAAAAAAATAGAGATGGGCGGAGATTGAAGGTTCAGAAATGAAATTAAATTAAGACAAAAATAATGCTAACCATAGTGTTTCCAGAATATTAAAAAACAGCTAAACACACGTAGGATTGGATACACAAAATATTATAACTACTACCAACAAGGAATAAGAACAAGCGTTTCGATAGGCTGAAGTATAATTATTGATTGTATCTCGAATATCAGGATGCTAGTGCTGTGAATAAGGTGGTAAATTCTAGTATATGTTCTTTTATTTAATCACTTGTGCTCCCTTTTTCTCGCGGAAGTTACTTCCTATATGGTGCTCCGTTCATGACAGAAATTCCTGGGTGCCTTCCAAGAATAACACACTAAACAGATGGATGGGATGGTAATGTATCTTTCAAAGCCTAGATAATAGCCCTCAATGCAAATATATAGCTTGTAACAAGTAAACAAATACGTTTTGTATTCACAAAGACTAGTCCACTGTGGAATAGTATGCTCCATCTTTGAATGAGTAAATAAAGAACAAACATTTCGTAGATTAGAATGAGAAAGACAATTTTAACATCAGATATAGTGGAAGTCTCTAGTAGATGTACAAATTGGTTTCCACGCAATCTAACCATAGCTTTGCGGTATACAACTCTTATAGTATCTTTAATAATAGAGAAATAACCCAAACTAAATACATGTACCGATTATATAAATTGATTTTCGCCATTTGTTTCTTCTCCCTTAAAACATTCTGTACATTGGACAAAAATCCACAGCCTATGATTCTAGAAAAATGCAATAATACGATCTTAGTTTTCATAAAATATTGAATACAAGTTTCCCCCTCCGTTTGCCAAAAGATGTGTTTAAAGTAAAATGATGGAAATATTAAGCGAATACTCTTTAACTTTTAAGTATTTGTAAAAAAAATGTATTTTTGTATATGTGTCTCTTTTTTTGCTATTTTTCTAATGTTTCTATATTTACGTAGAGTTGCAATAAAAAGCTCATGTCTGTACAGCCTATTTATTGCAAAAACTTCCTCTTTTGAAGCCTGAAATTGTTGCCCCCCCCCAAAAAAAAAAAAAAAAAAAAAAAAAAAAAAAAGAATAATAATGATAATAATAACACAATGATGATTTTTTCTTGTAACGCACCGATTTTCCTTCAGCAGCATCACTTTTTACGATTCGTATTTGAAAACAAAATAAAGTTGCTCTCTAGATTTTATTTGTCTAGACTAAATAGTTATAAAATGAAACCATCAAGATGTTACGCTCTTTTAGACAATTCATCAAATCCTTGTCCCGCACAAAATTGTGTTTCATTCCCTTTGTCGGTTTGTCACTTATAATTATTTTGCGTTCTCTGTGTCTATCTCTGTCTGTCCAGCCCTCTCCCTCCCTCCCTCTCTCTCTCTCTCTCTCTCTCTCTCTCTCTCTCTCTCTCTCTCTCTCTCTCTCACCCGCTCACATTCTTCTCTTTTTTTTTTTCTTTCTAGATCTTGTATTCTTCTTTGACTCTCTTTCTCTCCGTCTCTTCCTCTCACTCTGTCACTTTTTTCTCACTTTCGATAATATTTAATATTCTAACCCTCCCTCTCTCTCTCTCTCTCTCTCTCTCTCTCTCTCTCTCTCTCTCTCTCTCTCTCTCTCTCTCTCTCTCTCTCTCTGAGTCTGATAATTTCCATGACGCATTACTCCCCTTATCCTCTCCACGTACCACTAATTAAACTTCTCTATCTTGTAATCCCGTACTTCCTCTCCGCTTGACCCGCCACACGCCTCTCCCAGCGACTGAAGTTGCCACTGAATGCCACAAAGGAATTTGAGTCCCTCCATCCTCTCCTCGCGTGAGTCCTCCACGACAGGACAGAGAGTCAAACAGTGTGATCTCTCCAGCACGCTGGTTCACACTGGATGATCACTTGATTTCTGAGCGCTTTTCTTTCTGTTGTCACAAGCGTTTCCTTTTAGAGTCGGTGGCTCACATTAAAAAGCTGTTATTTTACTATCACTAATTTTTTAAACGTCACGCAATAACAAGTCGCTAAGATATTTATTAAAGTTTAAACGCAAAGTTATTTGAAAGATAAAAGTATGGCAATGGTTGGGGCATTGCTCTGATATACAAAACACCGTGTGAACAAATCTTTTTTAATGTTGGAATTATATGATGCATGCAATGATTCAAATCATTACAGTATAAATTTTAGTCACGATCTCATCCGATAATACAATTAAACAAAACTAAAAAAGAAAAATGAAAAAAAGAGTTTGGGCTTCTTTCTCTGATCTTATTCGTTTTTTTTATTACGATACAGATGTGGTAGAACAAACAGTGATTCGCAATAACTTATAATTTTTCAGCTTCCCACAGTGATATCAGATTCTATACAGTGACATACTGACATACTCATGACTGCTAGAAACATGTTCCGTGCCAAATATCAAACTATTGGATCATTTCTGATTCTGAAGTTTTTAGTCTTATTGGGTGTCCTCTTTCCCACATGTGCTGGTGGACAGAATCAAAAACAGATTCCTATCGGTAAGTATATTTCTGACTCATACTTTGGTATTTAAAAGGATAAATTACTAAAGCATACATTTGTTAGTAAAAAGAAACATCGTTTTCGCACCAAAGATGTTGTCTTTGGAAAGAACAAATTTTCATAATTATTTAAATAGATGCAAAATCTTTACAAGCCCGCGAACAAATAGATATTTATTATGTACATAGCGACTTGAACAAGACTTAGTGAACAGTTTACTGCTAGCGGCGATCGTTCAGTGAAATAAAAATATATTATTCAAATACCATCGGTACTAACAAGTTAGCCTTCTTTGATGGCGTCAAAAAAAGTATTACTAGAATGTTTTGTTACTCCTGCAAAAAAAAAAAAAAACAGCCAAAGATTTGGGCCGCTAAATGAGTAATAATGAATTCAAAGATTGCTGGTTAAGTACAAAACTGGTCTCAGCAAAAGCTGGAAAATAAATTTAAATGGGACTACGGAATGCTACAAAGCTGATTTAGGTTGACGATATGGAGTTTTTGTGGTTTGGATTATTGCAATGGGTTGGTGGCACCTTAAAATTTGTTACTGACACAGCAACTACAACTAGTCTAAGTCGTTGTCACATGGGCTGAAAATAAGCCGTTGCATTCCCTTACTTTACACACCATTTCCAGAGTCAGTGGTGATCAAACAAAAAACAATAAATAAAAAAGTAGCACCATAATAAGCTAAACAAGAATCGTGTAGGCTTGCCGGTAACAAGGTAAATCCTTTTTTTTATCATGTTTTTTCTAAGTCTGATCTATTGAACAGACAGGAAGTGTCTCCTCCTTAGTCCTGTCATGCTTAGTAGAAAGCATGAAGGCCAGTTTTTTCAATAAGCTGTAAATAACAAAATCAATGAGTCTGTATTGCAACAAGTTAATATTAACACGACAAGCTGGCCGGCATGATGAAGATACTGACCTTTGACTAACGGATATTAAACTCATTTATAACAGGCCTCGCTCGCGGTTATCTTTAGAAAGGCCAAATTATACTATTTGCATTAGTTCTACAGTGATCTATGTCATGTAGCTCTTTAATTTGAACAGAGTTACAGCAGAATAAAAATAAGAAAAAAAAATATCGGCCTTACATCGGTAATTTAAATACCTCTGTAAAATAGTGCGAACTTAGCTTTCAAATGAAGTAGATAGAGACCAAGAAATAGTAATTTTCGTGGGAATGTTTAAGAGTGTTTTCGGTGTTAGGTTTTTCATTGCAATAACGTCGGCCTTGATGCATGAAGAATTTAGGATTCAAAATGTTTGACAAAAAAAATGTTTTCGTAGCTTTTAGCGTGATTATTATTACTTTCCTTTACATCGTCAACAATTTCCAAAATGAAGTTTTTAGCTGCTTATCCATCTGGTCTTTCCATTGCTATATCTTTCTTGGAAAATAGGTAATATTGCGAGAAAATGACTTATTCATAAGGACACTTGTACAGGGCATATCTTCGACCGAACCATCTGATCCTATCTTTGGATTGACATAAAGCCGGGGTCTTAGTAAGAGATTTCTCGAGTAAATTGGGGGGTTAAATACTCTTCAGAGCAAAATCTAGTTTAACAATCTTCTCGCAACAGAGAATGAAACCAATTGAACTGTAATTTCATTATTCTACTTTTCAAGTTTTCAACGCCCTCAGGCACTAAAACACGTTTTGGGGCAAACATGGAAAGAACCCCCCTCTCTCTCTCTCTCTCTCTCTCTCTCTCTCTCTCTCTCTCTCTCTCTCTCTCTCTCTCTCTCTCTCTCCCCCTCTGTCTTTCTCTGTGTCTTTCTCTCGATCTCTCACTCTCACTTTCATCTTTTTTTGCATTTTTAACACTCAGAGTCTGTCCTATCGCGCTGCCGTGGCCTTCATTGCAGCGCCTGTCCTCCTAGATAATAATTACTCCGTACCTGAATGAAGACTCCAAAACAAGGACGGTTTAAATGAAATTTTTTGCTACAAGGAGGAAAGAGCAATCTCTGGTTTCCCGCCTGGCACTTATGCTATGCAATCTTGAGGAGGAAACACAGCACTTTGCTCTCCTTCTTCTGAGAAAGTTACAGAAAATCCTCTTCTTTGGACTTAAGAGTAAGTCAGCTGTTTTTATCTAATCATTATGTTTAAACGGAAGCAATCAAGGTTTTATACCATTCCCCCGACATGGCTTAACATATCATCGCAAATCTAACTCATACATCAGTAAAGTTACCATGTTAGGCAGTGATTAGTAGCAGGCCACGTTTGTCTTGCGCTAACTGCAGCAGGTTAAAATCTTACAGTTTAGTGGACTAATGAGTTTTGATTGGGATCGTATCCACACCTTCCGGATCAGGATTCAAAAACATTAACTACTGCGCTTGTGTTGCCCTAGTATAAATAATATAACGATTTACAGAACCCAACGAAAATAAGATTCTCTACTGAGCAAGAAAACGACACACCAGAATGGACTACAAACTTAAGATATTGATGAATCATTTGTCTCTAGAAATCTGTACGGGCCTAAAATACACTTTTCGAGAAACCGAAAGCAGTAAGACAAAAAGAGACAAATGGCGAGAGAGAAAGAAAGACAAACAATCGGACCGATGATAAACGAAACTTGTGAAACGTAGTATTAATGATACATTTATCACGGAATGGATTGCTAAAAGTTAGTATAAAAATAAAGAAAGAACAATTTTAAAGAAAAAACCGAAAATGGCTAGTTTAACGAAATAGAAGCACAATTCAAGAATGAGATAGATTATTAGGTTAAAAAAAGACATTTATCATACTACGAACGTGTAATCTGTTTCCATAGCAACTTATCAGACTAAGACAACGTTACCATGGTTTTAGGTTTCAATATTACGTAATCGGCTCCTTAGAAAGTATCTCATGGCTGCACTTAAACAGTCCAGGCAATACGAGGAGATTATTTATATGACTTGGTTAACCCTGTGTGAGGTCTGTATCTGCTTGTTATTCTCATATAGATCAATATTGTTCCTCTCTATCTCCGGGCTCGCAAGACAGAGGACTCCAATGGTCGAGAGCGTTTATTTGCCAAGGTTAAGCTAATCCGCTGCAACTGATGTTGATAAATTGACGTATTATTCTTCTCGATATTACCCGTCCGATAATTGTATCGATCCGGTTCCTCGTCTTTGCCATCTACATTCTGTGGTTTTTGTCTCAAATATTTAACGATGATATACTATTTTTTTTTTTTCAATTATATTTTTGGGAACAAATGCAACAACTCTCATTGAGGGTTATTGACAACGTATCCAATTTAATTTGATATTAATTTCCAGAGACTGGAATTATACCTTTTTTCTTTAAGAGTAAATTAGAGGAGATTTGGAGGCAGAGCACAGAACTTTCGTAGATTGAATCCTTTTTAAAGTTTTCTGACCATTTTTTCTAAAAAAAATTTCAGATAGAATCAATATTCAAGAAAGCGATATTTATGACACAAATTTCGCAAATACAAGGCACAATTATAAAATTCTTATGGCGCAACCATGTTGTGTCCTCAAAGATCTACCAAAATAATAATTATTGCTCCAAACATCTGGCGCATTTCCTCTTCTATGTTACTATGAGAATAGTTTTAAATGTTATTGCAAATTTCGCAGATATTATTTTTCATTTTCTTGTAGAGACGCGCTTTCAATGTTAATTTTGTCTTGTTTTCAACATTATTGTTCTATTGATACCTGATGTTTTGAGATAAAATTAGTTAAAAGGTTTCAGTTTGCGACTATGCGATTGCATATTTTGAATAATCAATGAATGAATGTAATTTTTTTCCGCGAATAATTTAGAAATTCCTATTGTTGTTTACAATACAAATACAAGTTTGAAGGTTTTATACGTCTCTTTTTTTAACTGCGGATTAATTACAAAAAAAAAAACGGATAAAGATGTCATAATGACACCCAAGCCTCACACGTTCTGAAAAATTGTTATGAGTTTAGAAAAGTGAAAGGTATTGTCCAAAGATCAAGCGTTGTCATTTGTAGGACACTCAATGGGAAGTCTGTGCAGGAGAAGCTACTCTTAGTGGAAGTATTTTGGCAACACTTGAAATTCAAAGAGAAGGCCAAATATCTGCTTAGGTCATGATCCAAGGCTGTCTTCCTGCTTCTTACTTTTAAATCGATTGAGAATCGACCCCAGGTGAGATTTAGGGGAGGGGGGAGGGGGGGCTGCAATTTTTAACTTAATGACGGACTACTTTGGAAATAATATTGTGATATACATATTGTCTAAAAGCGCATTTAATTTCCTGCGTAAAACAGCTTAAGTTTTTTTTAAAATATCCTTATGATTGGCTGAAATATAACTCAAAATTTAACACAAGGTTGGGGAACGAGAAAAAAGAAAAACGCACTTAAGAGTTTGGGAAAGTTTCATGCAGACTTGCAGGCACCTTTACAAAACACTTAGAAACAATATATAAAATTGCCTTTGGGTTTTAAAGACTTTTTAAATAATAGAAAAATGGATGGTTTTTCATAGGAGCTAAAAAATCGGCGATCTCGAAAACCTTTTTTTTTTTTTTTTTTTTTTTTGGGGGGGGGGGGGGGTTTACCCTCTCTTATGTTTGAAGCTCCGAAACTCAAAACAGTAAGTTCCGACATGAACCTAGATATCTCGGACCACGTTATTTATGTTGTTAAAGCTTCAACCAACGATGCTAAATATCATTTAGTAAATTTATTGCTTATGAGGCTACCGCTTAATCCACCTGCTACAAATCTACCTAGAGCCATTCTAGGCTGTCAGTTTTATACACTTTGTTCTTTCGCTGCTGCTGTTGCTCTCTCTCTCTCTCTCTCTCTCTCTCTCTCTCTCTCTCTCTCTCTCTCTCTCTCTTTATATATATTTATAACAGAAACACTGGCTGACTGACAAAGAATTTAAAACCAGATACAATCAACATAAATTATCATTCAAACTAGTGCACAGAAAGAAAGATACGAAGCTCAGTGAGCATATTTGAGAACAAAAAGACAAGAACATCGGTCACACCATCCAATTGGAAATCATTAAAAAAGTCAAGCCATATACACCAGAAAAAAGTGTATGCACACTTTGTTTGGAAGAAACGTATCAAATTTTGACCAAAGATCCTTTCCTGAATTAAAAAAAAGGAGATTTTCTCTCACTGCGTGCACAGAAAACGTTTCCTGCTGTCAAACGTAAGCACAAACCACCGGCCATTACCCACCCACAGCCATCTGAAGAGAGCCGCACGGCCTCAAAACTCTGGAGTCATGGCAAACCAAATCTAGACAATCAATTTTATTATTATCATTATATATATATATATATATATATATATATATATATATATATATATATATATATATACCAGCTGAAAACCACGTTCTACAAACAGGATCCTGGTGTCAATTTGCCGAGGCTAGGGAGCGTATGTGTATTTAAAGAGGTTTATAAATGGTCTTTATATCTCTTGTTTTACTTATATGATCCACCCAATTTATATACCTCCACCTATTCATCTTTACCCAGAATCTAGTTATGTCGATAGTTATAATTCTAAATACAATATTTAGATTATGTAACTTAATTTCTTTCGTAATGAAGGAGATCGGCTAAATATTCTATTCTTTACCAACCTTTGTTAGATCCTTTTAAAAGGTTATTAAAAAGCTGTGAGTTTTCGCGTTAAGTGCCTAAAGGACACTGCCTTTCGGAAGTTCTTAGCCACGCATTAATACCTAGATCTACACCTCAATTCGATTAAGAAAAACTTCCGCTCTTAAAGAATGACAAAGTGGCGCGCGAAACTGATGATCGTAAGTTAGCCTATGTTGACGAAATAAAGCATTTTGCGGAAATCGAGGAAAACAGTTTGCGATGATTTTTATGAATTAGGACCTAGTCACATGAATGCTGTAGACGCCTACAAAGTTTCAAAGGTGTGGTTTGGGTAACAACCGAGGAATTCGCGCACAATGCCTCTCAAGTCCGCTTTAAATATATATATATATATATATATATATATATATATATATATATATATATATAGTTTGAAGATAAGATGGAATAATTGATGAGAGTGCTCAACTGTGTGAGCAATACATAAATATAGAAGATCTTACCTTAAATTTCCATGCATACTACACTTGTGTTTCAAGCGGAGGACAAAGCTGTCGCCTGTCCTCCGCTCTCTTCGGGTATGACTGAGGTGTGTTCGTTTGCGCTTGCCGTTCCGACCTTGTGTTGTTGTTTATTTTCGTTTCCGGGCCACTGATAGTTTTGTAGTAAATGTTTCTTCCGGTGGGGACACGATGAAAATATTTCCCTTCTTTTGTTGAGGCTTGGTTTTGTGTGTAGAATGAAGTATTTTTCTGCTGTGCAAAGGTTGCATCTGTTTGTTGCTGCCGAGTATGGCTGCGCTCTTTCGATTACAGCCCATGATAAGTGGTATGCGGATTTAGATTCTTTAAGCTTCCATATGAATTCACTTAAAGTTGTGGCTGATTTCTTGTGGTTGAGTCGAAAGCTCGACGTGTGCTGATTGTATCAACAAGGTAAGATCTTCTATATTTATATATATATATATATATATATATATATATATTATAATTATTATTCTCTTCTGCCTGAGGATCAGTTCACGGTTGGAGAAAGAGCTGTCTCGAGAATATGAATGAATAATGTGTAGAAACGTTCTTAAACTTCTTCTTGTCACCCCGCTTTTTTCTGAATGTCTGGTCATTCCTCTAAAAGACTATTTTTTTTCCGTGAACATTGATGGTCTTCGTTTGTCTCCTAAGGTTTTTCATTTGTCCTAAGCTTGCCTATTTCACGCTTTC
>JAWDGP010001945.1:837500-910000 GCA_033675545.1 Elysia crispata
GAAAAGAAAACGAGATGAATAAAAAGCAAACAAGCCCCATTTAGACGAGAAATGAGATCCATTTGTACCTTGTAGAAAAAATATCCATAAGTCATTTATGTTATATAAATTAAAATTTTTTTAAAAGGTGAATAGCACAAAGACATGGCCGTATACCGGTTCAATAGGTTAATTAAATGATCAGTCTGAATACTTTTGTGAGAGACAAATGAAGAAAGGAAAGGCACTTTTAGCACAAAAAGAAAGTCGCTAAGAGCTCAGATACAGAAAAAGTCATTACACAATTAGACTTCTCTTGAGACGATCATAAAGAGCTTGTTGTTATTTTAATCTAAAAATTGACTGAATGAAAAAAAAAAAATATGATAGAGAGTAATTGTAAGTTAGCTAGTTAGGAGGCAAGATCATCTTGAAAAGAGTGCGTGAAATAGAAAGCGAGAGAGAGAGAGAGAGAGAGAGAGAGAGAGAGAGAGAGAGAGAGTGAGAGATAGGGAGATAGAGGGAGAAAGAGAGAGAGAGACAGAGAGTGAGCGCGAGAGAGATAGGGAGATAGAGGAGAGAGCAAAAGAGAGAGAGGGACATAGAGGTAGAGAAAGAAAAAGAGAGAGGGAGAAAGAGAGAGAGAGAGAGAGAGAGAGAGAGAGAGAGAGAGAGAGAGAAGCAAGGAAAATATGAAACACTTAAAATAAATACATTAAGGATACTGGGTATCTTGTTTTGTTAAAATAATAACATTTTTAGTGTCCAAGTGTTGCGTTCTCGACACACATCTCAAAAGTGTTTTATGCTAGATATTCAGCGCTTTAAGAACACACGCTCGATTTTAGTGAATTAAAAATATTATGAAAATGCACAATAAACACAACAAAAACTTAATTTATTGCAATATTTCCCCAACGGATACATTTGAAACGCAAAGTAAAACACCTTCATCAATACACTCTCAATGTGCTACCAAGTTTTACCTCAGTTTTTACAAGGATTGTTGAGCTGAAGCCCTGGCGGCGGGTGAACCAATGACTTCTACAAGCTATTTTCATCCTCCGTTTATTGCCGGTTGGCTGCGTTGACTGATCTAATCTCAGTTTCAGTCGATCTCAAATCCCAGTGGTCGACTATGACACCGGTTACTTGTCAGGTTGGCTTGTCCGTCAGTCCCCGACCCAAAATAATGTTGGGATATACAACTTATCTCCAAATGGGGCCTGATTTTTCAATCACCTAGTGCTAGTTATTCGCCCGTATTTACGTAATGTGCTTCTTTAACTTTGTCTCTCTTTCTCTCTCTCCCTCTTCCTCCTTCTGTGGTTCTGTCTTTTTCACTCTCTCTCTCTTTCTCTCTCTCTATCTGTCTCTCTATGTCTTTCTCTTTCTCTCTCCATTTTTTTCTTATTATCTTCCTTTCCTTTCCCTTTATCTCTCTTTATCATTCTCTAGGTTTATCTACTTATTCATTTTTCTCTTTGTCCATGATTGTCCATTTATCTTTATCTATTTTTTCCCACCGCAGAATGTGAGAAACTTCAATCAAAACAGATTGAGTGCTATTTTGTGTGATATTTCACAAGCGTTCTTAATGTTTGGTTGTCATATTATATTTATATTTTTGTTGGCAAGATATCCTTTACGAAGGCTAAGAATTTGGCATTCTTGATTAAACAAAATTTTCGATCTTTTATTTTGTAAAATCACACTCTGCCACCCAAAAAGCCACAATGCGAAATGTTTAATCAACAATTCAGTTTATAATTCCATTTTGGACTGTAAAATATTTGTGTAAATCAATAATGAAAAGCTGGAGACTGATAACAAATCCTTGCAGTATTCATACAATCATTCTTAATTTTACCAAAAAAAATCCACTAACTTTTTCTGCGTGTTATCCGAAACTTAAAGCACAGCATACCTAATTTATATTTTTTTTTCAGTTGAAGCTATAAAGCCAAAGCAGTGATTGTTTCGAACTTGTGAAATTTTGAGATAAACTTAATTATCTGAAAACACTTTACCATATTCCTTTTGGGATAAAATGATATTGGTGAGTTCCAGTGACTCACACAAAGCTTGTAACAATATTTTGGGTGACAGAATGCAGCATTTCTTCACCTTTTCCACTTAGCTCTAGATCTTGCAGAAAGAGCAAGATCGACTTAGCACACGATTTTGAAAGCATGCGATAAAAGCTTTGTCAAATACGTGTCGGATTTGTTGTGATATATGGAAGCCTTGTCAAAACAGGCCAGGGAAGTTTTCGAAATATTTATGCCTTCATTTTTTTTTTGGTTGATTTCTTTTTTTTTCCGTTGCCTGGAGCACGTCTCGGAGGATGAATTTTAACACAGGTTTTTTTTTTTTTAATTTTAGAATTTTGTTTATTGTCAATATAAAACTATGAATGATTTCGCTTTGATTCTTTGATTGAATCTTTTCTCAGTCACTCACATCTCGATCCCGAAACAATAATGTACAAACTAAATAGAAAGTCTTTAATATTACAGCAGCCATCATAAAATGTGAATAAGATGTACCCGAAAATTAATCTCAACATTAAGAGCTATCAACTTAAAGCGATATCAAAAATTTCTTTTCGTTTAAGCCGTATGAAATTGCAATCAAAATGGGCTGTATAAAGTCAAAGTAACTCTGCATCTTTTTGTTGTCAATGATATATTTCAACAATTTTTAGTGCTGCGTTTGTCGCCACCTCTGCCACCTCTGCCACCTCTGCCACCTCTGCCACCTTGCTCGAAATATAATAACTATTTAAACATAAATTCAGTCCGTTTCCTATTTTGTTTATATTCAATTAAAAAAAAGCATTTAATACATTTTAACTTATAAAAAGGTATAGCTAAATTTTGCAATCTCATCAACATTTTGGTTAAAGATTTGGACTTTTGAAGGTATTTTCATGAAAGGTGAGTCTCAATCACATTTCTTCTCTATTTCATTTGTCCTCGAGTGGAGGCCATAAAGGACCAAGCAGTCGGCGTGTCCTAAGAATGTATCGTATGAAACGCGTTTTGTATGTGAATTTTAGATTCTGGAAAAGTTCATTTGCCACAGATGTAGGGAATAGATTTTTTCGAGCTGTATTGGGATACATTTTTTGTGATCCTTTTTCTTTATTCTTGTCTCGTCAGCTGTGAATCCGCTTGTTAAGGAGGACTGCTGTCTGTTTCTAATGCCATCTGTGTCGTCAATTGAAGGATTCAATTTTCGTTATTTTCAATGTTGTTTCCTCTTTGCTTAAATCAGTAAACAGTGTCTTGTCAACGTTGTTTTGAGATAAATTATAATTTTTTGAGTCTTTTTTTTCTTCCTGATATCTAACCATGTCAAGTTCACATTCTAGACGTATGTAATTTTCTTGATACTAAGTCTTTTAATGGTGATTTATCATTAATCAACGAACAAAATTGTTGAGAAGATTAAAAATTAAATGCTCTGATCCAAAGTGTAAACAATCAATGTAAAGGTTTTTAATGAAATAAGTAGAGAGTATTAAAGTACTAAAACATTCCGGAACACTAAATAAATAGGTGCCATCGGCAGGTAAGATTTTTACGATAATTAACATTGATGGTACAGCTGTGACTAGAATGTGACAGCGGATATAAAGAGGAGGAAGATGAGAGGAAGAGAAAAGAGATACGTAGAGAGAGAAAAATGTTGGGAGAGGGGATAAAAAACAGAGAGAGAGAGAGTAAGAGAGAGAGAGAGAGAGAGAGAGAGAGAGAGAGAGAGAGAGAGAGAGAGAGGAGATGGGGGGGGGGATATATACGTATGGCGCTCATAAAACTCCAGGTCTTAAATAAACAATCAGAGTAAATCAGTTTTAGATACAACCTTACCACCACAATTTTCGCTTTGTCCCCACAACATCAAGTCGTCTCACACAAAGCGATATCGAAGAAGTATTATCACCCGTTTTTACTTTACTTGGGAATTTAAACCTCTTAAAAGTTAGACAGGAAAAATTAAAAACGTAAATCAGTCACCTCTGCATTAAGATTAAAACAATTCTACAGATGCTAGACTCCGTTTTTAAGCGTTAAACGGGCCTGCTACCATTATCACTTGTGTTTGTGGAAAATAAGTCTTTTCCCCACTTCGCCCATTAAAAAATATGGAAGATGAAACCACGGATCCTGTTTCAACCACTCAATCAGTCTCCAGTCGTTCTATCATGATGTCACTAGTGGTGCATTATTCTCGCCTCTATAACCAAGAAGTCTCGCCGAATCTCACCGCCGAACTGAGAGCTTGAAATCCCTGGTGGGCTCATTAAACTTAAATACAAGTTTTCGACACTTTTTTTTTATAGCCCAAGAGTAATGTTTTAGCGATGGTGGAGGGTCAGACACAAACAGAATAATGGTGGGTTTGGAACGGTATAGGAATGTGACCGCAAGTTGAGTACACCGGACACGAGCTAAGACACCGGTAAAGGTATGAAATGATGATGACTGTTTTGTAATACTTGTATGAAGTGCATGAATGTAGACTTTCCGAACAAATCAAGATTTGCCTTTAGAAATGGTCAGACTGTCATTATACAAATGTACAATCATTATATAATGTTCATAAACTGATCCAGCTTCATTCCAACATTAAAATCACTGAAGGTAAGAGGCATCTTTCCTACTTTTCCGAAAGGAGGGAAAAGTCATGATGTCACTTTTGTTAGCCTTAGTTTCTGGTTTTAAACAATTTATGGTTTATCGTCTCTAACCAGCAAGAGTGCCCCAAGTATTTTGAACAAAACCAATAACTTCGGACTTTAACTTTATGGATGGGCATCGTGTTTTGAGTTTTACCCAATACATGATGCAATATTTGCGATCAGCAAGCCTGGTCATCTTTGTTCTCAGACGTTTTAAAATCACGAGTAACATAGCACCTTTCCCGATTGTAAGCGCTGATGGGTTTCTGACATTCACCAGAGCAAAGAGTTTATCATTGGCTCTAAACCCAAGTGGCAGTTGCGGTGTTGCTTGTTTGAGGACTCAGGACTTACAGGGATATGTGGATTAGTCGATTGAAATTAAAAGCATAACCAGTCGTCTTATTTAAATCTGTGGGACAACAAATAAATATTCCTCAGATAGTAGATATAATTAACGAATTTGGGGGAAAAAAAACGCTTGATCATCCTCTGAAATCATTTATGATTTTGAAAAATAATATAGTAGTACATATAATAGAAGAAGCTCTACAAGAAGAGACTCATATGAAACGCGCAAAGAGGAGAGGGACCTTGATAGGAAGGGAGCGTATAAAGGTTTCTACCAGAAGAGGTTCTGCAAGAAGGAACACATTTTGATATGAAAGGAAAATGGATGATTCTTATTTGGAGGTGGCTTTGAAAATGAGGAAAATGCAACAGAAGGAGATTTGGTTCTCAGAAGAGACTACTACGAAATAATATATAATGTACATTGTGAAAATGAAATGAGAAAATTTCCAAATTTCTTCCCTAATTTTCTAAAATTCGTTTTCTCTCTCTAAGCAAACTCAGCATCTCTCTTGCTTTTCCTTGAAGCTTTGCAAAAAAAAAAAATTAGAAAAAATAAGTTTCTATTATGATCTCACTTCAAATGTGTCCGCTTGCCATAACATGAATATAGAGATTTATATTGATTTAAGTAAAGAAACTTTATAAAATCTACATAATTTGAAGGCCTTTTTTAAATTCTGAAACTCAACTTACAAAGTAACTAGGTGTAGGTGCTGCAATATCTCCAAGATAATTTAGGTTTTTATCATAAATGACATCACTTCACCTATCACAGATACCACGATGAGACAAGGTACCACGCAAGATGAGGACTCAGCTTCCTTGATCACTTGATGGATTTCGTGATTGACATTTAGATTTTTTGCGGTGGTTATTCGGCTCCTCCCTGAGAAGGGAAAAAAACCAATCTAGCAACACCTTGAGGAAAACGTGCTATGGCAAATGACCAGTCAAATAACTGTTTATCATGCTTTTTTAAAATAAAAATTACTAATGCGTTTAAAAGGTTGAAAACGCATTCTGATATTTATAGTATTAAGGACAGTAAATATCGGAGTTGTATGTTCCCGGGAAAGGATATTTACAAAATCTTCCCGTTAAACTAAAACTTGATATCGATAGTGCTGATACGTTTCTCCTAAAATATTGTCGATGAAGATGATGTTCTTCATGATAATATTGCACGATTTCCTTCTATGTATTCTGCTGAAATGGCAAGATTTGTTTCATTGCAACAGCAGCATGATATTAAAAGCGATGAAGTGCCCTGCGATTTCCATCTCTACCATCTCAGGGACTATGTGATCCTCGAAACGCTTAGGCTAACTGGAATCAAATCTTGAAATACTGGTTTTGCGGTGTTTTCTCTTCCGACTGCTCTGTCTAAGAAGTATAATTCCACCTCCCAGAGGTTGTAAAAGAGCTGATAATCTTGGAAGTCGGTGGAATGCATTAAAAACAAAAATTTTTCAGAAGAATTAAAAGCAACACACACAAGGAAAACAAAAAAGTCCAGAAATCATAGCGAAGTCCTTTATAAACGTTAAAGGAATGATTTAGAGAAAATGGATTTTGAAACTGAAAAGCTTTTAAGTCACTCTTGCTGAAATCCAGTTGTAATTTGCTTACAATTTCACTCTGATACAACCTGTACAAAACTCTAATGGCTTTGGTCATTTTTTACCCCTTAAATTTACGTTTTGAAAAAGAAGTTCGGCACAATCTGAATTGTAACTCCAGTTCCATTCCTGCGCATTTTCTGAATTTCTAAATCTGCATTTTTGCTGGATCAAAAGAAAGCACTCATTTGCTTGCATGCAAATTTTTGAATTTCTGTGTTTCTTTTAGAGTATCAGGGACTTCTTTAGATGGAAGACACTCTATTACCATTAAGAAAGGTTTGACATCGAGAGACCTTTAGGTCTGTTACTTTACTGTGGCTTTTCCCATCTATTCATTCTCTGTAATGGTTTCCTTTTTTTTTCAATGGCAAGCGAAAGCAAATTTCAATACATCCCTCAGGATGAGTTAAATAGATAAATCACAAAACGAACAGAAAAAGATACATTAAAGTCAGGAAAGCGAAAAAGCAAAGCAAGGGGAGAGGGAGAGAGAAAGAGAGAGAGAGAGAGAGAGAGAGAGAGAGAGAGAGAGAGAGAGAGAGAGAGAGAGAGAGAGAGAGAGAGAGAGAGAGAGAGAGAGCGAACGTAAAGAGGCAGTCAGCAATCCAGAAGGTCGGATAAAATAAGTACACAGAAGCAGTCCAGGATAAAGAATAAAAGGCAATCAAATTTGGAAAAGGGATAAATTCAGAAGACAGAGAGTAACATATCGTGGGAGAGAGGGAGGGGTCGAGAGAGAGAAAGATAGATAGATAGAACCACGCAGATTTTCATAAATAAAAAAAAAAAAAAAAACCACACCGGATGAATGACAAAGATGATTTGGTTGTAGGGGAAAGGAAACTAGTGTCTGCACAAACTTTATCAGAATTTAAAGAAAAAGTAAGCTTTTTGAAAATCTAATCACACATGAAGCTAATCTTAGTATTTTTAGAATACAGTTTATAAAATAGATGCAAAAGAGAACGAACTTTTTACAATGCTGCTATTTCTAATGTATTTTGGGAAAAAAATATATTGGCTTATTTGCACAATACGCTTGTGAGTTCGGCTTAAAAATGAACAAACTGTTTGTTTTGTTCTCCTATCAAAGGTCATTTGGTGAGCGTGTCGGAGCCGCCAGAGGCCAGGACAGCGTTCTTGTTCGCCATCTCGCGCCACAATGAAGCGCGCAAGAATACAAAGGAGCTCACCTTTGACATCGTTTCAGAAGCTGTTGATGTACAGAGCAACTTCGATGTCACCTTAAAAAGTAAGTGAGTATCGACCTTCTGAAGTCGTGTAAAAATAACATGTCACGTTTTGATTTTTCAAAATTAAATGAGCTTTTTTTTTTGTTAAAATAACTTATAAAGTATGCGCCGATAAGTCTGAAATGAGACGTTGGGGAGGTGAGATATGAGATGAGGGCAGAGGCAGTCACACATCGATAGAGGCGAGGAAGAAGGTCTTTGGTTTTGTAGAAATGAGGACATGGCTGATGGGGATTATAGTATTGATATGAGGATAAAAACAGCGATTTATGAGATGATATAATGAGGTGGAAGTTTGTTCCGTCATAACACAATACAGGGATCTTTTCAGCACAAACACATAATGACAGAGAGATAAAGAGAGAGATAGAGAAAGTCCAAACATTTTGCTCTTCGAGTTTCTTTGCCTTTTGTCCTTTGAGTATTAAAATTTTGAAAACTCGTTTTTTCAAAAAGATTTTTTACAGTTCATACTCATTGACCAAAATAATTTTTTGGATGTTGGATAGTAGATGAAGCGCGATTAGAGATCAGTGTCTATAATTTTCACTTAAGGCCTTCATAGCAGCGTTAAAAACTATTAGTTTATTGAAATAACTTAAAGGTATGTGCCAGCAAGTCTGAAATGAGACATTGGGGAGGTGAGACGTAATTTCGATATGACATGAGGGCAGAGGTCGTCACACATTGAAAGAGACGAGAAAGAAGATCTTTGGTCTTGTAGAGATTGGTATTGGGATCGAATAGATAAATAGAAAAAAAAAAACTCACAAACCAATAATACACACAGAAATGGGAATGAGTTTGGAAGATTCACATGAATCATGCAGACTGCCAGACATCAACATATATATAAAACTTACAATGGGTCTGGAAATGGATTGATTTTTTTTTTTATCTCCCCCTTGAGTTCATCGGCTGAAAATATAGCTAGGGGTTATTTTGACCAATAGGATGAGAAAGTCGTGATGACAATTAGCTTACAACGCATAGAAAAGGTTCCGGAATTGTTGTTTTTTTTTTCTTTGTCACAAAAGCTTCTAAGTGAAGCTCACTGCAACAGAAAGAAAACACACTGGTGATGAGGTCCATTGTTCCCAAATTGGTTAGAAACGATAGTAATGTTATATTTTTGCCCTATTTTTGCCCTATTAAGATCTAAGAGATATAATAACCATTACATTGCCTAGGAGATGAGAACATGGCTGATGAGAATTTCAGTATTGATATGATGATAAAAACAGCAATTTCTGAGATGATAATAAAGAAGTGGAAGTTTGTTCCGTCAAAAAACACTACAGGGATCTTTTCAGCACAAACACACAATGACAAAGAGACAAAGAGAGAGATAGAGAGAATCCAAATATTGTGCTTTCCAAGCTTCTTTGCTTTTTGTGGGATTTTTTTTTGTCCTTTGAATATTTGTAATCTAGTTTTTTCAACAAGATTTTGTACAGTTCATACTCACTGACCAAAATAATTTTTAGGATGTTGGATAGTAGATAAAGCGAGATTAACGATTATAGTTTATTTTTTTTTCACTTAAGACCTTCATAGTGCGTTAAAAACTACAAGTAAGGAATACATTAAAGGCAATCGTTCGAAAATGAACTGAAAATAATAGGAAAAGCAGCTGGGTCATCATGGGTATATGTGGTTATAATTTTCTAAAACAATTTTTTTATATAATATTCGCTGACAGTTCTTCAGAGTTTAACAGCTTTCCATTCGTGTTTTCTAGAAATTTAAATAATTCAACTATTTCTTATCAGAGCCGTGCCGTTTTTCACTTTCAGCGAACCAAGAAAATTGAACAAAAAACAAACAATTAAAATGTTTAGAAACTTAAACTATTGGCAGATATTTTGGAACTCTGTTAATATAGGACACACATTTTAAGAAACAGAGACATTCTTTGAGTTTTATGACCCTAAAAATTGTCTAAATCAAAGTTAAAGAATTGTAAAATTCGATAATTTTTCGAACAAACTTTCCCATTATTAAAAAAAATAATGACCTTGAAACGCTTCAATAGTAACTCTCTTCTTTCAACAAATATTAAACTGAAAGTATTTTTTGAAAGCGGAAAAATGCTTCATATTTCGATCCCAAGAAGGTGTTAAAAATACTTGTATGAGATGCAGAAAGAGTCGCAGAGCGGCACTCCCTCTAATCTCACGTTCTTTCTGAAGGGCTCAGGATAAGGATCAGGCTTTTCACATATAATTGAGTTGAGTCTGTAATTCGCCAATCATCCTCGGTCGTGGTTTTAAGATTTTCGGTGGAAGTCTATAAATTATGCACACTGAGCTTTGGAAAGGATTCGCACGAAACGAAATTGATGTTTCTTGTTTTCGTAAAGTCACCAATGAATGCTTCGCTTTCCTAAAGATTCTTTGTCAGTTCTTAACAAATCGATCTTAGACTAAGTCTAAGTCGTGAAAATAATTAGCCACCAGGGAAATTTTACTGATGTGCGTTATGGTTCCCTTTTTTGTCTTCTTTTTCCCAAAATATTTAGGGTTTAAGTCAGTAAATGCGTTTTTGTTAGTAACTTTCGGTTAGTTAGTAAGTTGCCTTGACTGCAAGCATGAAAATGTCATTGCATTACTCGCTGAGGTTTTATTTTCTAACATTACACTTTTACCGATCACAAACAGTGCTTAAAATTTATCTACCTATCTCGTGGGTCTTACGGCAACTCGTATGTTTCAAATTTAAAATGAGATATCCTCGAGAGAAAAACTGTCTTGGTTGTGGAGTTAGAGCGTTTGCCCTTGTATCTGAAGATATCTCCTTCGCGAGCCCAAACTGTCGATAGGTGAGTTCAGGGTCTCATCCTTTCATCTCCAAGTTGCACGACAGTTCTTCCGCTTGATATGTAAAAAGTCCTTAATTTCCTGTGTTATGGAAGGATTACATTAAACAAAAAAAAAGAAGTGACAGACAAACTTCGAGAAGAAAATAGGTTCGAAAAACAGAGGAAAACCTAAGATTGTCAAGAATCGGAAAAATAGCTCTTGAAGAATTTTTTTTCGTCCACTCGACGCTTATTTCAGAACAACTGTCTTGTTATGTAATTTGGGAAGTGACAGAGATTTTATTGAATCGGGTGAGAGGCAGTCCCCTTTCGCATCACTGGCGTGGAAAGGAACATCACGACATATATGGCACATCAGGTTCTTAGAAGAACTGAAGTAAAAAACTAATTTACTGCCAGCTGTGAAAAAGTTCTTAAACAAATAGTGGAAGATGGGTATTTCTATCCAGTCATTTTATATTTACAGCGTGCTGTGGAATAAGGAAACTGTCACGATTCTGAGTGTGAAAATCTTTTGTGAAAAAAAAATTGTAATTATTTGTACGTATTGTCGACTACACAATATGAATTCCATTTGATTTTTCCCTTGTTTCGAACATTGTTTGCCGAATAATCAACTTGCAAACATATGAAAACAGAACCTCCAGATTTGTAAAAAATCTCTCAAACGTCTGAGATGTAAGATAACACTTCGAGCACAGTTCTTTTTTTTTTTCATTCAATTTCCAGCGTTTTACTTAACTATACCACCAATTATCGATGGAAAATTTGGAAATTAGAAATTACCCAAAAGTCTACAGGACCAGACCGTCAATGTATTGAATAATAGATGACCAGCAGACTTGCTAACACTCGAGGCTGTAATTGAGGTCATATTGAAGTGTCTACCTGCGGAATCAGATGTCCGAAAGAAGGTTTTACGTAAAGTAAATACTGGAATTAGACTGAGGTTTACCAATGCATTGAATTAAAAGATAATAGTATCAGAAAAATCAGAACGTTTCAAGTTTTAGTGTCAGAATGATTGAGATAACATTGCGATTCCAACATTTCGCTGCCTGTTCTTCAGCGGCGCTTATTATAATTTTTTTCTATATTCTTTTTATAATATTTATACGATACATTTCAAAATATTCAGACACAAGGAAATAATGATAGAAATCAACATCCTTATACCTTCTTTGCGAATAGAAATTTCTGATGACCAGATTTGATTGTTGTACCTTGATTATTTTCTAGATTTCATGCCGACTGTATCTCAATGCATGAGAAGGCATTAGTTTTCAACGAAGTTTGAAGTTTCTTTATATTTATGTGTAGGACTGGAAAACTTAATATCCTGTTATAGCAACTAAAGCAATGCTTCTTGGCTGTCTTCATGTATCTATTAAGTGCTTATATTTGTCTTCAGTTAAAGGGCTTCGTTAGCGTGATGTTTATATCCATTTGACTTTGCGTCAAGTTTTCTCGTTTAACAACTTTAGGTTAAAATTCGAAAATGTTGAGTTCCTTAAGCCTTTATCATAATGCTAATCTATGTCTTTTGAACATTCAAAATGCTGGCAATACTCCATTCTTACTATAAAGCTAAAAAACACGATTTTTCAATAAGAGGGACATAAAGAATGTTTAACAATTTATATCTCGAATGTCTCTTTTTCTTATGAGATTTGATATGCAGACCCTTCTTACCTTTCGTCCTTTCCAGTGTGCGGCCAAATGAAGAGCGGTATTTTCGCCCTGTACGGATCGACATCCCACCAGAGTTACGCCACTTGTCAGGCCTACTCGAACAAATTCCACATTCCTTACATTACGCCCAGTTTCGTAGGTACGATTATGCTCATGTTTTTTGTTGTTGTTGGGTTGTTGTTGTTTTTTTTTCGTTTAATTTTTTTGTTTACGATTATTTATTATGGTTCAGATAGGGCATGGCCTATCATTAGTTAGAAAATGATAGAGGGCAAAGAGTGCTAACACAGTGAGGCCCCAAAGAGTGCTAACACAGTGAGGCCCCAAAGAGTGCTAACACAGTGAGGCCCCAAAGAGTGCTAACACAGTGAGGCCCCAAAGAGTGCTAACACAGTGAGGCCCCAAAGAGTGCTAACACAGTGAGGCCCCAAAGAGTGCTAACACAGTGAGGCCCCAAAGAGTGCTAACACAGTGAGGCCCCAAAGAGTGCTAACACAGTGAGGCCCCAAAGAGTGCTAACACAGTGAGGCCCCAAAGAGTGCTAACACAGTGAGGCCCCAAAGAGTGCTAACACAGTGAGGCCCCAAAGAGTGCTAACACAGTGAGGCCCCAAAGAGTGCTAACACAGTGAGGCCCCAAAGAGCATCCATATATTTCAGAATTGACCGACTAGATCAGACGCTATAATTAAAATTATGGCATCAACTCAAAAGGGACAATCTAGAAATATTTTTCTCCTATAAAAGCCTGCAAAAAAAAAAATGAATAAGCACATGTCAGATACTTGGAGACACTTTGATGTATACACAGTGTGTTGGACTTCTTCAAACTCCTGTTACATGAAAGGTCTTCTGGACAAGAAGATAGCCTTAAAACTTTAAATCTAAATAGAAAACTTGGTTACTTTTAGTACCACTAGATTATTTATAAATAAATAAATAAATAAATAAATAGTTTCACAAACCGTGATAGCAGTAATTTCTCTTGTGTTATCATGGCTCTGATATTAAAATTTTTATAAATAAATTTGGTCGATGATTTAATAAGTTAATCGCTCACGAAAGTGACCGTTTCATGCAATAAATCGTACATCTGTTAGTTAGTATGAGCCATACCGCTGATGAAAAATTGAGCTTCTTTCATCCTAAAATATACTCGGTTTACTTGTAATGGTAATGAAAAGTGGGGCTCTTTATTCTAATAAAGGAATGGCAAAGAGAAAGCTCTTATCCTGTCACTAAAGCCCCGATTCAAACGGTAGTAGATTACTGCAGGAGAAAAGAAACGGACACTATTGGAACCATGGCTCAACTGAACTCTCTATGTCAAAGCTGATCGTGGATCATTTCTTGACAGTGCCTCTGCTACCACGTACAAAACACGCACAGAAATAGAAGGATGAAAAATGTGGCATGATGTTGCTACACTGAAAGAATATACCCGCTTTAATATAATGCATTTGCATCAATGAGAATGTATCAATATACATCATCAATATCTCTTGGTTTTATCTATGATGAGTCAGAGAAAAATGGACAAAGCGCAAATAACAATAACAAAAAAACTCCTAAATTTTACTCTTTATCCTTTGAATGTTCTTATAAATTTTTCTTTAAAAACAAAAATTCCATCATTAAAGAATTTTATAAAACAATGGTTCTAATTATGACTTTCCAACTATTTGATCTGCTCTAGTTAAAATGTTTCATTTTTCGACCACATGAATAGCAAATATCAAATCTTAATTAACGTTTTAAAAAATTATGCCGCGTACCTTTGTACTGAAGTATACTAACATTTTGAAAGGAAATATTCTAAAGCATATCATATGATTTCAAGAGTAAAATCTGTAAGTTATACAAATGCTTTGCTTGCATTTGAGCCAAAGCTGTTTGCATTTTCAGATTATAATGTGACGTCAAGCAACTGTAAATCAGCTGATGAAATGTTAGAAGTACGTTTTCAAAGACACAACCTCTTAAATTAGTTTATTACCTTTCAATCGAGTCAATTCTTCCGTTCGTGATACACCTTTTCAATATCATTACGCAATCATGTTTAAAAATTAAAAATTTACCAAGCGGGTTGAATTTTGAAACCACGAAGTTTTGGTCACGATGTCAATGTATGTTAGTTTATTCTTTGATTGTGAATCGCGATCGTGGTCACAGAAGTTAAAACCTGTTTTGTCAAGACGCCGGGTTTGTCCTAGCAGTAGAAGATAAAAGGTGAATACGGAGGAAAAATATGTGTTCTCGAATGTAGAAAGGACTAGTGGTTGGACAGATAAAAAAAAGATTTTGATATGTACAATAAAGAGATAACACAACAAATGTCCAAGAGAGAGAGAGAGAGAGAGAGAGAGAGAGAGAGAGAGAGAGAGAGAGAGAGCAAGAGGAAGATCCATACAAAGTTAGGGAGGGAAAAGGGCAGGGACACAGCCTTATTGAGGGAAATAAAGTGTGGATGTGGAGAGGGGAATGGTTAGAGACAATGAGAGAGAGACAGAGAGAGACAGAGAGAGAGAGAGACAGAGACAGATATAGAGAAGGATATATATTCTTTTCTTGAAAGAAACTAGGATGGAACCTTAATTTCAAAGACACCGGATTATTAGAAAAAAATTAAAACTGAAAGCGCGGAACTATTCATTAAAGGAAATTTTCTGCCTTTTTATTTTTTTTCCCTCATGTGAATTCGTTCTTCTAAAAGATATTTTTCTATGAAAAATACATGCCCACAACGCATAATGAAGTGAGATGCAGAAAACATAAAGAAGATTTACCCTTTATGAGAGTTCCAGATAACCATTCTTTGAAGCAAATGAAGTTTTAAATGGGCGTAGAAAATGAGAAAGTGATGGTTCATCAACATGGCATTGCCGCACCCTGGGGATTCAGAGAGATTTGTATAACTGCACCGCTGTCGGAGAGGTGGAGTCTATAATGAACTCGACTTGCTTTCAGGAATTATTCGGCGCATATTTATAGAGACGAAAGAATGAATACATGAATTTATAATTAAATGTGTAAAACGTTGAGGGCAAATGTTTGTGCCAATAAAAGTCTTCATAAAATCATCTATGATAAAGAGTAACTTACACATTTTAAATCTTATACATATATATGCACATATATATATATATATATATATATATATATATATATATATATGTGTGTGTGTGTGTGTGTGTGTAGGACATCATCTATATATAAATTATAAAGTTTTAAGTACATTATCATGACATGCATGTTCCAATCGTTGTTTGTGTCCTGTTTTCGGATCAGTTGCTCTGGGTTTTACGCTCTTGCTTTAATTTCTTGCCTTTTTTTGTTCGTTTCGTCTTTCATCCTTTTTTTATTTTTCAGGAGGTTTTTTTTGTTTCGGTGGAGACAAGATGCAAAATGTTTCTTTTCTTTTATTGAGACTTGGTTTTCTTTTTGGGATGAGTTTTTTTTTTAAATAATGGCATAGTCTGAATTTGTTTTGTATAAGGGAGTATGGATGGGCTTTTTTTGATGATGTTCCACGATCTTAGAATCCTTTAGTTTTCAGATGTGATTGCTGAAGATTTTTGCTTTTTTCTATGCTTAAAGGTATGTTAGTTTTATCTGGTTTGAAACTTTATTATACATATGTATACGAATAATAAGTTTTTGTTAAATGTAAAATTCGAAAATACTTTGAGAGAGTAAATGAAACTAATTGACAGTTTGTAAGATATACGCTTTCATATAACAGAAATTTAGAATAGGAACAACCTATTATCCTAAAAGAAAATAAAGGGAAAAAACCTTTAGAAATGCATGCTCACATACTTCTCCACCTTTACTTCTTACGGCTCAATTCAAGTTGAGCTGAAATATGTGCTCCTGCTCTACTTGTAGCAGTCAAACTTGGCTTGTAGATTCAAGGTCCAAGATTGGTATCTCGTCGTAATGTATGGCTCTGGAACGCTTTCCTATGATTGACAAGTCCATTCACAGATTTTTCTAACTTAGATAAGGCACATTTCCTTCACTGCATGAGATCTGTGACAGTGATAACCCTGGTGAAAGAAAAAGAGAATTGCTCCAATAAATGTAACAGCTTTTAGGTTTCTCTCTCTCTCTCTCTCTCTCTCTCTCTCTCTCTCTCTCTCTCTCTCTCTCTCTCTCTCTCTCTCTCTCTCTCTCTCTCTCTCTCTCTCTTTTCTTTGGCCTATCTCTCTTTTATTTCTAACTCTATCCGTCATATAATATAATAACTTTCTATCTCTGTCTCAGTCTTTTTTTTTTCGTTTTTATTCTACCTCTTATGATTATTCTTTCGACTCTCCCTGTCTGTCTCTTTTTGTTACTCTGTCTGTCTCTATTCCTGTCTCACTTTGTCTCTGACGCTATCTCTGTCTCTGTCTCTGTCTGTCTTCCTCTCTTTCACTTACTTTCTCTCACTCTCTCTATCCTTTTTTCTTTCTTCTGATTCTTAATGCTTTATTGTCTATCCCTCTCTTTTTCTGTCTTTTTTTCTGCCTATCTCTATCTCTCTCTTTCTCTCTCTCTGTCTCTCTCTCTCTGTCTGTCTATCCCCTCTATCTCTTTATCTATATATCTACCTATCTATCACGTTCATATAAACGCTGCTTCCTCGTTTATATTTATTCCAATACATTCTTCTTTCAAAATTTTAAACACTGTAGATGAGCTACCTTCTTCGTCTCTCTCCTGCCCCTCCTCCTTATTCCTGCCTTTTTGCTCGCTTTCTCCGTCTGAATTTTTCTGTATACTCTTGATTAATCATCTCATATCTATAGATCTCTTTTTCCTTTAGCTTCACTTTCCTATTTGTCTCCATATATGCGGATGCGACTCAACTTTTTTCTTCCACTTTTTCTTTGAAATTATGCCTTTTTTAATTCTTCATCCTTGCTAGAATGGTCTTCTTTTTGTAACATCTTGTGCAAGACAATGATTATTTGCCAGGAACCTAAAACTTGCCTTTTTTCAGCGAATCATTGTGACTAGAATTAAATTTCTCTCTCCTCGGAACTATATTTCTTTCTTTCTTTTCTCTCTTTTTTTTTCTTTTGTAAACTTCAAATCTCAGCGCAAGATCTATTTATTTCGACCAATGTTGCCAACCTCTGAAACCTCCTCTCCTCATTGCCTCATTTGTCTTTATTTTTACCTTTCAGTCTCTCCGTCTCTCTCTCTCTCTCTCTCTCTCTCTCTCTCTCTCTCTCTCTCTATCTATCTATCTATCTCTCTCTCTCGCTTTTCCTTTTTCCCTCATGCTTTTTCTTTCTCAATCAATCTGTCTTTCTTCTCCTATCTCTCTCTCTCTCTCTCTCTCTCTCTCTCTCTCTCTCTCTCTCTCTCTCTCTCTCTCTCTCTCTCTCTCTTTAACTTTCTTCCTTTCCAATTATCTCACTGCTGAACGTCCTACCCTTTGAGATGTCTGTCTTGCTCAACCTTTGGCACAAAAGTTCTTAACAAGCAATCTGTTAAAGTGACAGTCCCCTGTGAAAAAAGAAGTCCATTGTTCTGTCAATCAGATCTCGTATTCAAAAAAAAACAAAACAAAAAAACGATTTTATTTGTCCTGAGGGCAATCATTACAACCGTGAACTTGCGGTTATCTCGTCCTATTATGTCGGAGATTCTTGACGCTTCATCAGAAAAAAAGTTGATGCATAAGGTCCACATCTGCAGAATCAAATCTCGTTCTCTTTCTTGTTCTCTGTCTGTCTGTCTGCCTGTCTCTCTCACTCTCTCGTACTCTCACTCTCCCTCTTTTTCTCTTTCTGCCGCTCTCTCTCTCTCTCTCTCTCTCTCTCTCTCTCTCTCTCTCTCTCTCTCTCTCTCTCTCTCTCTCTCTCTCTCTCCCTGTAATTATCTATGTATCTATCTATATAACGATCTATCAGTCGGTCTATCCGTAAACTATGATATTTTCATCTCTCTCTTTCCACATTCTTCTTTCATCACGTCGTTTTTTACCTTTCTCTTGCTCTATTTCCTACCATATCCTACTATACTGCTTTATGTCTGTTTTATTTCTATTTGCCTCGTAAATTTTCTCCGCTTTCCATCAATCTTCCTTTCATTCTCACTCTTATCCATTTGCTTCTTCCGACCCCTCCGCCCTTTTCTCCTCCCACTCTCACTCCCCGTTCTTTCTCTCTCCTTCATTCTCTCTCTCTCTCTCTCTCTCTCTCTCTCTCTCTCTCTCTCTCTCTCTCTCTCTCTCTCTCTCTCTCTCTCTCTCTCTCTCTCTCTCTCTCTCTCTCTCTCTCTCTCTCTCTCTCTCTCACCATGTATCTATTTATCTGTCTATTTCTCTTTTTTCTAAATGGCTAGCTTACCACGTCATGTTTCCGTGCTTTGACATTGTACCTTAGAGACTTGCCCCGATTGGTTACTTTCCATTTTCCTAAATTAAAAGACTTCCAGTGATTATTCTCTTCATCTAATACTTAGATATTTTCCTCCAGGGAAACCTCGCCTTCCTCGCTTCTTTTCCTATCACCCCGTCTTTAATTATCAATTCAATTTTTCATCTATTTTTCTCCACTAGCAGGAGTGTACCCAGCTACAGAACACCCGCAGATGATCTTTGCCAAGCCGGGCTATGTGGACGCTATCGCAGACCTCATCAAGTACTTCGGCTGGAGGAGACTGGATTACGTGTACGATAATCACGAAGGTAAGTACCGATGTTCTGTAGTGAGTAGTCAGATGCTACTGGTCAGCAAAGTGGTCAGATGCGTTTCACGGTTTACTTGCGTCCTTATCAGCAGCTTCGACGTTGACAGGTGGTGTGTTCTCTTCATGGAATGGATTTTGAATGTTTCTGTGGGCTTTATGACACCGACATCAAAATGATTGTTGTGTGAATATATATATATATATATATATATATATATATATATATATATATATATATATATATATATATAATGTTCGCATTTTCTAATGGCCATTTTTACAAGCCCAATCCAGTGTAAGGTGTGACATTCAGTCATTTGTTAAGCAACCAAAGGGAAGTTGTTTCGATTAGAACATACCACATATTCTTCATTTCTGGAACTCCATCTTTTGCATGCATTCTTTTCATGCAATATTAAACTTTATTTCCTTTTATGACATATACAAAATCGATAAACATTTCGAGTTTCATGTAGAAGTTGGTTCAAGATAAGTGCATTAAGAGAAAAATGAGAATAATTTATATCTACACTGTATAAAAAATTGCTAGTAAAAATCTTAATGCCTTGTTAGGTTAAAATAACAAAACTATTAATAAAAATCTCTGCTGCTTTACACGCCTGTGTGGTATCTTATTCAATTAAAAAAATCTCTAGTTTCGCGAGAATGGTAACATCACGTATTATTTTACTGGTAAAATTACAATGAAATATTATTTGTGTCGTATCCATGTCCAGCCGAATCTCTGAACATTTTATTGCCAAAGATTTTTTTCAAAAACAAACTGGTCAGGTGCACATTTGATTAATTTGAGTCACGAGTGTTATGCTGAAGATAAGTAATTATGATATAACCACGTAGAAGTTTTTTGTCACATTACTGTATAATTTGTATATAAGCTTTCTTAGTTTCAACTTGCTAAGTTTTACAAGAAAATGGAGAGAGAGAGAGAGAGAGAGAGAGAGAGAGAGAGAGAGAGAGATTTTTAAAAGGTATTGCTGATTGCCTTTGTAAAGCAGCATTGTCCAAAGTGTGCAGAAAAATACAATTACTTGGGACAATTTTCCGGTTGACGGCTTTCATGTGCTAAAGTTTCATCGAAGCTATATCTTACACCTATGCTCTTTTACTTGAATAGCACTTGCAGTAGCAACACATAATTCTTCTCCTTATAGAATTTCCAAAAATGCTTTAAATACATCAAAGTGAACATTAACTTGCAAAGAAGAGATTTCTGTGGATGATATAAGATCTTCAGCAGGCGGACACTGAAAGTTGAAGAGTTGGCTGTGGCTGCGGATTCCATGATCCAATCCAACTAACGTCGTTAGCTGAGTTTGAAAGTCTCATCTATTCGGCTCGGGCTATGTGTCCACACGTCGAGTGAAGGCGTGGTTTATAGCCTGAGATCGTCCTGTAAGAGGAGGACTTTTTCAAGTGATTTCTTATATACAAACCTAAAACGTGATGTTCTTCACGTTTACAGTTAGCAGCTACACAACTTTGAAAGTTCAATTACTTTTATACTTTTCCGATTAAAAATTATGGGCGAAATATCAGGAAATCATAACTGATCACGTGTCTTCGTCAACATTGATGTTTTTATGAAAGTGCCAGAGGTAGAATTTGACTGGGACAGCTAAGATTATAATATTATAATACACATTTTTACCTATCGCGATCTTAAAGTGCTCGTTTTTTAACTAAAAATCATGCTGTAATCTGTATAGTTTTATTAAATAAAGATTGAAACAAAACTTGGTTAAATAACTATAAAACATCTTAATAACCATAAAAACAGTATAGTTGAAACAAAGGAAACCGTTTTTATCACGTGTAAAGCATTAAGCTATAAGACATTAACTTATTTTATGCCTTGTTTGTTTTTTTTCCACCGTGAAAGGAAATGAGCTTGGTTCTTAGTTGTCTAACGTTCGATATAATAGGCTCTTACACAAAGAAGTAAAGTTTTAGTGTGGATAATTTTTATATGCTTAATATGAGGAATAGAAGACTTAAATGGTTTGTTAGAGCCGCATTGGGCAAAACTAACTTCTAAATTCAAAAGCCTATGCGTTGAGTCAACAAACACTTTTTTGTTCGTCCTTTTCTAGATGAAATAATAATGCTAATCTTCGGCGAATTCTGTGTGTTACCCATTAACTGCAAAATACTTCTTTGTTATAATAAACATGAAAATAGAAGAAAGTCGTTGCCAAGACCAGACATAGAAAAAAGTCATGTAATTCCTATAAAAGTGTGCAGGTTGTTTTGCTGGTTGTGAATAAATTTGATTTCCCAATCCGTTTGCCGTTTATCCAATGGTTGACAAAAACCGATAAAAGTGGAAATGGCTATTCAGCTTAGTTTTAAATTGTCGTGAATAAAGTAAAAACAGGTTTTGAAATGCCGTTACATAATAAACTATTAAAAATAAGCTTAAAAACTAAATCACAATACAGAATTTGCGTCATAACGCATTCATTGCAACGTTGAAACGTTTGTTTACCTTTGTGTTGTCGATGTGTTTGAAAAGATTTTTATACAAGTACAGCGGCCACATTACCTGGTTTTTCCGTAGAGGATTCACCGGGAAACACTAAGGGACGTGAATCTTCTCAATACAATCTGCCAGCCATGATATTTCAAAGTTATGAATGTTGCAACAAGAAAAGAGGAGTTATTGGACATATAGAACAGGAACTCACTTGCTTCACTTTGCAGACAAAGCGCTCTTTTAAGCGAGAATCCTCCTAGTACATTATTTTGTGGTAAAGATGAAGCTAAAACATGAGCTAAAATACACGTCAGATTAGTTTAACTTCAGAATCTCTTGCGAAATCAAGATAACATAAGATACATATTTTTCAATACAGGTAGAGGCAAAGGACAAATTTGAGTTCATTCCTTCTGGAAAAGACTTAAGGGCATCCTTTAGTACAATTAAAGTTATTAACTATGGCAGTATATCGATACTGGTCGGTACTGACTGTTCTCTTCAAAAATTGCGTTTCACAGAAGAAATAGAGTAGTTACATTATTTTACTGGTTCAAAGTAGTTGATGATGATTGCCAGGCTCCAATCACATAGAGAAAATCTAAAATATTGCCTTGTACTGCAATATGAATAAATAATCGAAAAAGCACAATTTTTGTTCTGTTATGCCATGCCTTTTTGCATACTTTTTAAATGTTTTGTTTGTGTGTGTCTTGTGGTTTTTTCCATGAAAATTTCTGCTAGAAAATACTATCAGGCAAAGCATTGAAAGTCTTGCATAGTTCCATATTCATTTTTTTTATCTTTTTTTCTGAAACTAACTTCTGCAGCTTCTGTCCGCGTCTAGATACACAACAAAATACCCGGGGGGGGGGGGGCGGCATTTCTCAATTGGGAAAATGAGTTTTCGTTCAAGGAATAACTTTCTAGAAAAGAAGAAATAGAAAGTCACGCCCATTTCAGGTTCCCTAGGCATTGCGTGGTTAGCAATTATTGCCAATATTTTTTATTCTTTTTTATTCAATCTGAGGTTTCTGATAGGGAGAAAAAGAGAGCGAAAGAGAGTGAGGGAGAGAGAGAGAGATAGAGAGAGAGAGAGAAAAAGAGACAGAGACAGAGAGAGAGAGACAGAGAGACAGAGAGAGAGAGAGAGAGAGAGAGAGAGAGAGAGATCTTATCGTCTCGCTTGTGACATTGTTTCTGCGTGTGAGTGTACTGCTTTTTCGGAGTTTTTTTTCCTTGGTTTCTGGACCCATGAAAATCATCGGAACCACATGAAATTCCTTGATTTTTTTCCAAGAACTCACTCAGAGTTACAACCTTTGAAAGGACTGAGTTACCTGATACACTGCACTCTACCCTTTCAATTAACTTTACTGCTTTTTTTCCCCCCTGTTTGGCAAATTATGGGTCACGTTCTGATTGATGCATTTTTTTTCTGTCAGTCTGTCTGCCTGTCTGTCTCTCCCTCCCCCCTCTCTCTCTCTCTCTGTCTCTCTCTCTCTCTGTCTCTCTCTCTCTCTCTCTCTCTCTCTCTCTCTCTCTCTCTCTCTCTCTCTCTCTCTCTCTCTCTCTCTCTCTCTCTCTCTCTCTCTCTCTTTCTCCCCTTGTATTGCATTTCTCTGAACATTATAGAAATAAAATTTTGTGTCCTTGATAGTCCACATTTCTTGCTTTAGGTTTTAACAAAAGAAAATGTAGGGGTTCCAGTTTCATTAATCTTCATGCAAAGCAATAATGTAGTTACAATTTTAATGATTCTAAAAAAGTGGCTAAAAAACTTTTAACTCATCCAGATCAATCTATTATGTAGTATATTCTAAATTTTATTCACTAGCAGCCACTTATCTCGCTAGGAGCTAAGGAAAAACTGGACAAATCTTATCGTAACTATTCCTAAAACAGCTAAATTCACATCCATGCCCCATTTCAACAGTTCAGGACACGATTATCGAGCAAACAAGAGTAACCTACTTTAGAGTTTGCGTGATGTAACAGAACGCTTGTCTGAATCTGTGCTTTCGGTTGCGTGTACCACACTTCTCTTTTAAAACTGATTCCATTGTTAAACAGACATAACGATAAAAATTGTAACGAAAATAAATCAGATGTATTGGAAAACCCAAACAAGCACAGAGATGCAGATTATTGTAACGGAATGAAAGTTGAACACAAGCGGAAAAAGAGGAAACAAAGTTGCTTAAAATGTTTGATGTTATGTCTGATCGTATATAAAGGTAGGGCTTTGTTTTCAGAAGTAAAGCCTTGAATATTTGAACCAGATAGAAAGCAGTATTTTAAACAAAATGCCGAGAAAGAATATGAAACTCGTATTCCGAGTTGATATTTGAAATAAAATATCCTTGGGTAGGAAATATCTCAATATACATTTGGTGTAGAAGTCCAAAGTTAAGTTTATTTATATCTTGTCACTCTTTCATACGATAATCGGAGTTTGAGGATAAAATAATGTACCGGCTTGTCACAAGTTAAAACACACGAAAGTTCACATTCTTTTAGTTGGAAGCAATGCATTGTATTTTCACTGCATAAAATAAGTACATAGATTCTACAGCTCAAAACAATACAGTGAAAAAATTAAGTAAAAATTGAATCTGTTTGTTACATTCTCCTATCATAATTCGGTACTTTTCATTCCATCCAAATAAAATAAAATCTAGAAGCTATTGGTTATTATCCTAAAACAAAGGGATGTGCAATAATTCGCCGGTACTAAAAATAAAAACAGCTCAAAGTAAGCTACCTTCCGGAATTTTGATTTCCCAATGTTATCATTCGAGTGCATCTGAATACATACCACAATGGTATTTGGAGGAATTTCCCAAATCTAAAATGTCCAAAAAAAAAATAAATAAAAAATAAAAATAAAAACAATTTGGTAGCGTCTTAAACGCGTTCACGCCGTTGTAACTTCCAATGCGTTGAAATTTTCAAGAAAAAAAATCATACAGTTGTGCGAAACACAACACGGACCACTGTTTTGCAAAGTTCAATAATGATTTTATCTTTCTATTCAGCATAAAAATATATTAATATCATTTACTAAATGGTGAGATAATAAATTAATAAAGTGAACAAAAATTTATCTGCTTGCAAATGATACAATCAGCTCGTGATTGGGAACATTGATGATGACAGGGATAAGCAACTTTCTTAGATACTTATCCTAAATAACAATAAATATTTATCTCACTTTACTGTTATCCTATTGTGAAAATCAGCGCCCACATTACCTTTTTGAAAAAAAAAAACCTTTTCAAGTTGTAAGATAACTGACTTTTTAGACTTGGACATTTAAAATAAAAGCAAGAAGGGTGGTTCATCTTAAGTGTCTTATTTCTAAAGGTACAAAACGAGTTTCTTGTTACCCTCCAAATATCCATTAAATTGCCCTTCCAATAAAAAGTATAACTCGTTTATATCTATCTGGCCTTTTTCAGTAAGTGTACACTAGAACATGCATCGAATTCTTTTTCTATGTTCGGAAACATCGAGTTGAGCTTGCCGGTATCCTCACATCTTTCCCTGACATTGCCCTCAATGCCATCCCGAAAATTATTCATTATTTTTAGGATTATCTCCAATGTTCACGTCTAGCTCTTTTAAAAATGCTTTCGTAAAAACATGTAGTGTTGACTTACTGTCACGGAGGCAGTTTGTCCACGATGACGGGTCACTCACCTCGGTCGTCAAGTTTTGAAATATAATTTTCCTCGCTTATGTCAAGGGACCTTTGAGCAGGCGATAGTAGTAGCTAAGGATCAGCATTGTGATCTCGTCTAAGTGTCAGATCGAACGTGGAAACCGTGTTCCGGCCGGATGATGGTCATGTCCTCTATCTGCCGGAGCTACCGATCCACAGGATCGTCAGATGTTGCTTAATCCTATGATCAACCGAGTTGATGTCAATAAGAGATTATCACCCTGTATCGTCAAGCCGTACCTGCAATTCTAACAGTTGTTTTATTGTAAGTTTTTCTTCAAATTTGAAGTCCACTTTTGTCTCCCTTTGCACCCTATTGCATATCTCAAGGTGATCATCGAGATCATAATTATGGTTTCTTTCTATCTCCCTATCCACTTGTATGATATCACTGGCGGTCACACAAGATGGTGTGGATGGTGTGGACTGGCCGTCCTCTATTAGGCTAAGGGTATAGCTCTGCTTGAAGCGACTGTATTTTTCTGAATATGTAACTATGGAGGGCCAGATTGATCAGACGATTGAACGTTCATGGATGTTCAGCGTTTGAATCCTGATGGTAAGGTCGGCTCTCATTTAACTAGTCCTATGCTGAGGCTTGATGGAAGCCCAATTGTTTCTGAGAATATAAAGATTAGGCCTGCAATGACACCATATTTATCCTTTGTCACCTAGGCTGAAAACAAGCTTTTGCATTCCCACCTCTGCCCATCAGTTGCGCAATAACGGACTAATCGACAAGAGAGGATGTAAGATCAGAACCAATATTAAGATTTTTGAGATATGTCAATGCTCAAGAAGATTCGCTACAGAATACTCCTTCCCCTTTTAACCAAACCATACATCATTAAGAAGGAACAAGCCCATGACATCATGGAGTCCCTTCATCTGCAACAATTCTTTCATGTCAGTCAGAAGAAGGATTAATTCCATAAACATCCAGCTCCTGTCGTTTTGTAATCTTTCTGCCAGGATTGCGAAATTTAGCTATTCGTGAATGTAACAGATTTGTGATGATGATGGGTAATCTGTTAGGCTCTGTTTGTCTAGGGGTATTAAAAATATACACAGCCAATCACACGACTCGTCCGTAGAAAATAAGCTCTTACACAAAGAAGTAAAGTTTTAGTGTGGATAATTTTTATATCCTTAATATGAGGAATAGAAGACTTAAATGGTTTGTTAGAGCCGCATTGGACAAAACTAACTTCTAATTTCAAAAGCCTATGCGTTGAGTCAACAAACACTTTTTTGTTCGTCCTTTTCTAGATGAAATAATAATGCTAATCTTCGGCGAATTCTGTGTGTTACCCATTAACTGCAAAATACTTCTTTGTTATAATAAACATGAAAATAGGAGAAAGTCGTTGCCAAGACCAGACATAGAAAAAAGTCATGTAATTCCTATAAAAGTGTGCAGGTTGTTTTGCTGGTTGTGAATAAATTTGATTTCCCAATCCGTTTGCCGTTTATCCAATGGTTGACAAAAACCGATAAAAGTGGAAATGGCTATTCAGCTTAGTTTTTATATATATATATATATATATATATATATATATATATATATATATATATATATATTGTAACAGATTTGTGATGATGATGGGTAATCTGTTAGGCTCTGTTTGTCTAGGGGTATTAAAAATATACACAGCCAATCACACGACTCGTCCGTAGAAAATAAGTCCGAAGTCCGCAAGTAACAATTGCAAACTGTTTAATCCAACACAAGAGCTAGACTGTACAATATCTGTAGGTTGACTCATTAATCATTCACTGTAGACCCAATGTCGACTCACTATAAACTCTATGATGTTGACTCACTGTAGACTCAATGTTGTTGACTGACTAAATATAATTTTGATTCTTATTTATACAAAATCTCGTCGAATCATCGAGAAAAGGAATTACATAAATCATAAGAGAACATTCTCGGTATACGTCATTAGCAATTAGCAACCAATCAAAACAAAGGTAAACAAGGGGTGACGATATTATTACTATGCTAGAACTAAGTCGGAGATTCGAGAAGAATCTTGACCATCCAAGTACGGGCTGTGTTCAATAAACAAAACTAAGTTCTTAGGCTTGAAATACAAACGTTAAGCAACCAAATAAGATAATGTACATATATCTATCCGATCCGCTACCCAAAAGTTACACACCAAAAAAGAGTGAGGAAATGAATAGATCAACTTATAGTACAATGCGTTACAGTGAACCAGATCCAACGTGTTGCTCTGTTGCTGCAATAGATCTCACACATTGATTGATTGAATTCCCGTTGTGCAAGTTGTGCTCTTTTTAAGCAGAACCTTTTTTTTTTTGGCTTATTTGAACTCATAAGGTCGAAAAGGAATAAATCTGGTTTCAAATGCTGCTTTTCTAAATTTATTCTCATATCCGTGTCATTAGGTCTGGCTGAAGCACAATCTGTTTTATATAGTCTGGAACAACTCTATACTTTGTAATGAAGCATTTGAATAAAAAAAATTATTCAAAGTGAACCATGAATATCACATTACACTCTTGATATTTTATTCCATCGAAACAATTTTATTTAATTAATGTAACGAAGTAAAAGATAGTGTACTTTTTGCGTTGAACCCTCTCTTAAATAACCTTTCATTAAATCCATGCAATACCATTTACAGTGTGAGAAAGTAAGTAGTTGCCTTAATCACTTAAGTAAGGCATTAAATTCCAACCGTAAGAAAGTTGTGCACTTGGGTGATTTAATGCCAACTGCAGGAAATTGATCCTATCAAACAAGATTAATCTTATTTTTCAAGCTACCTCCTTGAAGCTGATTCTCTAAAGATTAATCATAAAGCTTTACTCCTTATCATCTTTCGTTCAATTCTGAAAAACTGTTACTACATTCATAGCTACATGCCACTGACCCCCATCTCAGCCGTATATTAGTATCAAAATAGTATTCACATCACCTTCTCAAAACCAGTGTCTGATGAAGTTTTCTTGCAATCTAGCATTTCTATGTAATTTAATTAGTCTTATAGTCCTAGTGATACAAACTCGGTTGAATGGTTGAGACATTCAAACTATTTTGAGACAGAGAAGATGGGTTCAGGAATAGAGGCTACGTTAGTGATTCAAAAATCAGTTAATGAAGCCTGACGAGCACGAGCTATTCAAAATTGTGATGAACTGCTTGCTATGAATACTGAATTTTTTTTGGTTTTGGTCTCTCAGGTCTCCTCCGGGTCCAGAATATTTACGACAAACTGAAGCGAGAGCGCTACCGTGTCGAGATCGGCTTCCGCCGGATAGAGAACGTGGAAGACGCCCACGAAGACTTCCGCCGCCTCGGCACTTCCGGTGGGCTGGCAGAAGAAACGGCTGGAATGATGGGAGGAATACCGGAAAGGGAAAATGACGAGAGAAATATCGTCATCGATGCGTCCACCGAGGGTGCATACCGCGCTCTGCTGAGACAGGCGAGTGAACTTATCAAATTTAATGTAAAGACAAGAAAAGACAGTTTTAGGTACGGCAGTGATAGCTGTTAGATGGGATACAATCATAATTCCGAGCAACTTACACAATTTCTGCTGAAAACGTTTCTCTCCACGTTGTAAAAAGATACCCTTCTTCGGCCAATATTTAGAAACTTGCGTCGTTTTATCAAATTCATAAAAATCAGCCCTTTTCTTTATATTCGCATGATTATGATAATTGGAGTGAATGATTCGAGTGAGAAAAGAATTATGTAATGAGATACATTTCGAATGCAAATTTATTGCACCGGCCAATTGACCTTTAGCTAACAAAGACCGGTTTTCTTTCTTGCTGATGCTTCCGAAATCTTCTGGTTACACTCTTTATGAGGTTCCTACATTAAAAAAAAACATTCCAGGAGGATCTGGAAATGCGGAGCATGAAAAGTACAAGAAATTTTCACCCCTTCAGCCCTAATTTAAATGTTCAAAGATCATTGACTTCTCGACTCAGAAATTAGCTATACAGAAGCTATGAAATGATTATTCATCTCTCTGTTATAGATTTTGATTAACTATGTCGTGCTATCTTAGACCGAACGTCTGTCTTCCTCAAAGTGTCAGATGAGGTTTGAAATTCGATTTTAAGGCGAAAACATTCTTCTAAAAAGTATTTAGATTGTGTGAAATTATCAATCTGTTCACTGTCAGCTTTAAACTTTGTGGTTAAGACTCCAGCTTGTAAGAAGCATGCGTTACAAGCCAATGAAATCGAAATTAAGATAATGGCTATTCTGGTAGAGATTTGAAGAATCAACTTGAGGAGAGTGTATGCAGGTGTTTGCGGGAGTTGCCACATAAATATAAGAGAAAAAATCCTCGGAAACTGATGTTCTCGCTATAAATCTATAATGAAAGTTTTCTCAAAACCCTGTGCGCCAAATTTATTTCTCAGATTAGGAATCCCAATAAGTAATGCTGTGGCGATGAGTTTACCAGAGAAGCCTTGTTAGACTCCATTTCATTTCGAATCTTTGGTCTGCTTCCCTGATCAACTATCACGCTGGTACTCTGGTGCGGACATTAGATGAGAACAGGCTCTGTTTAAAAGTTATCACATTTCTTTGTTTTTCATTGAGTGACAGAGTCTTTATGTCACTGATATCTTTTTATACCAATTCTTCATACCAAACAGGTAATAGAGTGGAAAAAAAATAAAATTCGGATGGGTATTCGGAGAAATAATTTATTTTGAAGCAGACACCTATCACAGTTCTCGCCATGAAATAGATTAGTCTTTCAGAAATGTCGTAATGCTGGTAATGCGATAACATCCGTGAAGTGATCTTCAGAAAATCAATACTTAAAGAAAATATAAAAGCAAGGACCAACATAAAGCAAGATGTTCAACGAAAATTAAAAACGTTTTCCCTTACACAAATATTAAATTCGAATCGGGTCATTACACATTGCTGACTTTGGTTAAAAAGACATTCTGTTTGTTTTTGTTTTTTCATATGTACGATTATTTTCATCTTTGTTTTACAGATTCCTGAGGTGGGAATGAATCGTCAAGGGTACAATTATATCCTCGGCACTTTAGTAAGTAGCCTAGATTTGGAATTCTTTCGAATGTTAAATGAAAGCGTAATTAAAATTGAATTATGATTTATGAATATGGGAAAAAAGAGCTCACAAACCTACTAGGAGTTCATTTGATATCTGAAAAATGGATTTAGAGTAGATATGTTGGACAGTATTTCTAGAACAGAAGGATGTTGGTAAGGCTTTAATTGTACAACATTTAGGTATCATGAGAAAGGAGGGAGAAAAATGAGATAATGGTGAGAAGTTCAAAAAGATATTCATAAACGGCAAAAAGCAGACCTCTCGATAGGTTATATTTGCTAAGGTGTCATTAAACATTGCCTAGAGTTATTTTTGACAGAAAGATGTGTTTCAACTTGATAGTCAATAAAGAACGATAATCCTGTGAGTCGAATAATATGATTGACCGAAATTGGGATCAGATTTTAATATGAAAGAATAGAGGTTTGACAAAATAGTGTGTTACTTTGTTGAAGTAGACCCACAAATTAAACAAAAAATTATACGCAGTAAATGTGCGTTTATCTCCTTAATACATATTGTTTGTAAAACCATATTGCTATATAAAGATCGATGAAGCTGCAGTCCTCCTTGTACTTAGTCATTAGCTATCTGATTGGAAAATTCTAGATTTCTGTAAAGATTATCCGAAAGTCAGATTTGTACAACATCCTCACCTATCTGTGAAAACGTCGATTCCTCACCGTATCAAGACCCAGCTCTCAGTTGCTTCTCCTCCAATGCTTCCCTTCTCACTGACCACTCTTTATTCAATGGATGGCGCACCGAGTAAAGTGAATGAATAACTAATAAGCACTCCCGTGGCAGAGTGAGACCTTAAATTATCTCCCCCTTAGAATCTATTCAACCCACAGAGACTTATGGGACGTTAAAGAATTGAGTACAGAAATCAAATTTGGTGACTGAATTACTCTCTACGTGAGAAAGACCAAGAGAGGAGGAGAGATAAAGAGAGTGGGAGAGAGAAGCATACACAGACAGTCAGAGAAAGGGAGATAACTCTCTATGTGGGAGACTTTGCTAATGGCCAGATAATCCACTGGGTGACTCGACGGATGAAGAACCATTATTATTTTGAATGAGCATTACCTGATATACATTTAGCGTTAAGATTAAATTTTTTCGAGGAAAATATATAGAAATTCTACGACTACCTTTGAAAGGTGACGTCATCAAATGCGTCTTAAGCAACAAGTTCATTAGCCAAACGAAATACGAGTTTGCGCTAGTTTTGGTTTCTGCTGGAAAAAAATGGAATGAGTAATGAGTGGCGAGGATGGATGACAATCAGCTGGGGAATTGTCAAGCAGAGGCACCTCGCTTAAGAGGATTCTACATAAATGGAATAATAATGAGACCCTGAGATACGTTATTTTCTGGTTTCTTAGAAATGTATGAGATGGCTGGGCCATGACCTGCCACTGATCTCTAGCAAGATATGGCTGCAGAGACACAGGCCAATCCGTCAGTCCCAGAGCTTCTCTCCAGGAAGAACAACGCCTTTCCAAGACTTCGCAGAAAAAATGTCTCGATATCCTCTTATCGTCTGATTGAAAGCCATGATTAGATATTTTTTATACAAATTTAACATATCTCAAAAACGGGATCAAATCAGATCAAGAACGGAACAAAAAATTCGGTTAGAGTTCTGTATTTCCTGCCTTTGTGAAAAATTCTAAATAAGTTGATACATTTATGGTATTTTAAGAGTGGTATTATGTTATCTGGGATTTGATTAGTTTTGATTTGACACTTTACAATTTTAAGTCACTTTCAATTTGTTACTTTTAAATTAGTTGGATTGTGTGATATAGCTTGCTTACGAAAAGAATGATGGTCTCATACCTTCTATGCTTATCAACCAGGCCTCCTTGTCACGGAACATTCAGAACGGCAGCTATGATAATGACCAAAAATATATTTTGATGAAAGTGTGCGATTTTTCTTCTTCTTGAATATTTTTAATTGGTCTCAGTGAGAGTTTACTTTTAATGTCAAAATTAGTTTCTAAAACTAGACCTCTGTAATTCATGAGAAGACTATGAAATATGGATGTAGGAAACCAAGAGTTTAGTTGATCGAATAATGTATAAAAAAAATAATCTTGATAAAAAATTGTTTTGAGAAAAATAATATCTTTGAATGTATAAATATGGTTTGATGAAATAAAACGAGAAGTTTAATTCTTTCGTTGCATATCAAACTCTTAAAACAGGTTTAAAAACAGGCTAATAATCCCAAAAATAATTGAGCCACATTTGCAAAGATAGACTTACAGCAAGTCCTTTTTTTTTAACTAAACAGTATTATCACCCGAAGAAGGCCTACATAAAAACACGTTATTACTGGCTTTAGTGGAAAAGAGCATTTTTTCAGCAAGGAAAAAGGAGATAAATTACGTCTTACGGGAACACCGATAAAGTGCCTGTACAATTTATTGTTTTACACATTGAAAAGGAATGGAATGTTCCTTTTGATTTCTCGAATTTATCAATTTATCAACTTGGCAGATAAGTTTTCTTTATTTCAAAATGTCAAATCTCAAAGTTAAAAAAAAGTTAAATTTGAAAGGATTTTACATCAACTCTGCGAAAATGACTTTGGATTTTATTTTGAAATTTTAGAGCCTCAAGCATCATATTATCAAAATACATTTATCGATAGCAGTGAATTCATTATACTCAAACTGCACCCTCTTTTACTTGTTTGTTTTTTTAATTAAGAAATCTGTAAGGATACAACGGGGTATAATGCAGGGAAATGCATGTGCAATAGACATATAGAGTTGTTACATTGCCACTATAGTGTATTTTGTAAAACTTTGTTATTTTAAATCTTTTGTCAAGCTGAGGATGGGATCGGGTATATAAGATTGTGTCCCTTTTACATATATTATCTAAGGTCTTACGGGCTGCCTTGGAGGGTTTCATTTGCATTTCCAACTAAAGATCGCATGAAACAAATTAAATTGTTACTGTGTCTTTTCTGAGAGTTGTTAAAAACATATTTCTCAAATGCAAGTACTCGGGCTCTTTCTTGAAGTTATAATTGCCTGAAACAGAAATATATATGTTTTGATTTGTAGTCATGCGCCGGGTATGTTTTTGCCGGAGCTCTTTGCATGGCAACATCCCCGAATCAGATAAAGAGATGTATACAATAGTTTTTCTCATCTCTCCATACCTATTTTCTATTCGGTGAAGGACATGACCACCTTGGATTTCGCCCGCTTCCGGCACGGCGGGGTGAATGTCACTGGTTTCCAGGCCGTGGACCCAACAGACCCCGGGGTGGCGGCTTTCCTAGAGGAGTGGGCGGCCCTGCAGCCTCAGGTCTGGCCAGGCGCAGGAACAAGACACCTTCAGGTAAAGAGCCACGGCTCTCTGGCGTGTTAAGAAAAAGTGCTTGGCACAATTATTATTACTATCAACAGAACATTATTGTCAAAGATAACTTAGCACTGGGTAAATCACAACTATGTAAGTTGTAACAACACAGATGCTGTTGAAACAAGAAATAAAGGCTTTTTTTTTTTTAATTCCTAGCTAAATTGGAGGAAAAGTCATTGGCGACACAAGAGCAACCCTGAGAAAAGACTAATGGATAAAATGTATTTTTACATAACACAATTTGGCTAAAGCAACTCAAAATTATTGTTAATAAAAGTAATAGGGAATCCAAATTGAACTGAAGATATAAAAACTCGATCATACAATGAAAAAGATTATTGGACTTCTTTCAATGACCGAGAACAGGGAGATAGAGACAGAAAGACATGTGAGACAAGAGAGAGAGAGAGAGAGAGAGAGAGAGAGAGAGAGAGAGAGAGAGAGAGAGAGAGAGAGAAAGGGAAGAAACATATGTTGTTGTTTTTTTTGGTTTGTTTTGTTTTGTTCTTTGTTTGATTGTTTGTTGTTTTTGTTTGTTTCGTTTTCTTTTGTTTTTGTTTTTTGATTAATGCAGTTTGTAAAACTTCTCGAAACCTTCTTTGAAACCCACATTTTTTTCATGTAGGCCTTTAATTATCAGGGAAAGCCACATTTCCTACACTTTTGACCTTTGCACCCCGCCCCCCGCTTTGTCAGACAGACGCCGCTTTGGCCGTGGACATGCTGAAGACTATGAGTATCGCCCTGGAGGACATGGTGGCGCGTGAACCGGATGTGTTCCAGTACACGTTCCGGCGCGGTAAGATCTACAACATGAACATCACGGAGGGCATCCAGTGTAACGCTAAGCCAGTCCTGCCCTGGATGCATGGCCAACAGATTTATGATACATTGAAGAAGGTAGCTGAAGCAGTAATTGTTCTGTGCACTTAATATCTATTTTCAATTGGGGTAAAGATGGTATAATATTTTAAATGTCTACACGATATCCTCTTCTGTGAAGGTTTGTCACTCTGTCTCTCTTTGTTTTTCTCTCTCTGTCTCTGTCTCTGTGTGTCTGTCTGTCTGTCTGTCTGTCTCTCTCTCTCTCTCTCTCTCTCTCTCTCTCTCTCTCTCTCTCTCTCTCTCTCTCTCTCTCTCTCTCTCTGTCTCTCTCTTCACTCTTTTTCTCTCTATTGTCTCCTCATCTTCTTTCTTAGACGTCTATGTTAGTAGGATTAATGGTTCTAATCGTTGATTGATGCGTTAAGTCAAAAGAGATAAATTCGAGGTTTTCAGCCTGAGCTGGAAAGGTCATGGAAGAAGATAAATGAGATATGTAAAACTCTATGTAGTTCGATCCATCAGGTATAACGATAAGAACAAACATCTCATGTGCACAATGCGATCAAATCAAATCACCCGAAGACCCATTTAAGTAAAAGTTTTTGTTCGTAACGGTGTAATGTAAATTTTCAGAGGAAGAGAGAGAGAGAGAGAGAGAGAGAGAGAGAGAGAGAGAGAGAGAGAGAGAGAGAGAGAGAGAGAGAGAGAGAGAGAGAGAGAGAGCATACAATTTTTTATTTACAAGTCAGAACTGATATTCCGTAGTACGGTTATTTTTTTTTTTAACTGTGTTGTTAAAAATGAAAATTTCATCAGTTAAGTTAACGGTCTTCATTGTTAGAGGTGAGGGCTTGGGGGGATTGGGCTAGTCTGTATGAAGAAGATTATTTCTTTGCGCGCCTTTTATGTTATGTACAGTGTTTTGAATGGTCAAGAAAATGGTCAATTTTTTATTTTAATTTGTATTTATTTTACTTTTTTGAGCTCTCTTTATTAGTTACTGTTTATTTTTTTAAAGCAATGGCCATAAAATGATCAAACGTTGTATGATATAACTCCCTATGCAGTTGGGCATACTTATGCATTCTTTATTTTTTTAAACACTTTATGTAACTTTCTCGTAAACGTTTGCATTAGAGTCGAAATATGACTAACTTATCTATGGATTGACGTAACTTTCACTTTTCTCTACACCATTTAATGGACACAAAATTACGTCCTTATTATAAATGCTTTTCGTCAGTATTTTTTAATTGTTAAAATTTCTTCTTTGAATAAGCCTTTGAATATATTGAAAAAAAATCTTGCATAAACACGACATAGAAGTAGAAAAAAAATTTGATATTCCTCTGAATTTAAATTGCAATACCTTGTAAGATACAAACGCATTTGAGCTGATTAAAAATTAAGAGGCTGAAAATGTGTATTTTTTTGTAATGATAATGAGATAAATGTAGAAGTTTTGGTAGTAAAAAAGTATGTTGTGTTCAAGATGTTGCTGTTATACTAGATTATTTTACGTTGCTTTCATCACCACGATAGAAAAGGCGCATGCAAGTTTACAAAATCCAATCAGGCATTGCTATAAAGCTAAGTGACTCATATGGAATCTTTGATAGTTAAAATAAAAATTAAAAAAAAATAACAGACATTGCCTTTATAAAAAAATTATTTCCCTAGAGTACATTAGTTTTACCTTACCGAAATAAACGTTTGTATACTTGATTCATATGAAGAACGAGGAAAAATAAACTTTTTTTGGAAAGTCCGACATCGGCAAATACTATCAAGCCCTCGCAGAGGAAAAAAATGTCTTACAGGCAATTCCCATAAGCATTGAAAATACGAAAGTCAATAACCCTTGAACTCTTGTACTCATGAGAAACTAATATTTCCTTGTTGAATGCATTTGCAAGGTGAACTTTGACGGTCTCACTGGTCATGTCCAGTTTGATGACCGCGGCCAGAGGACAAACTACACGCTGGACATCATATCTGTAACGATGGACGTCGGGCTTAGTAAGGTAAGAGACAACAGCAATATAACAACCGTTCCTACTCGCTTTAAAGGATACCTTGACATGAGCTTCGAGCATCGGGCGGTCCGGTATTCACCTATCTCTATTAAATTTAAGAGCTTAGCAAAATTGGTTGCCAGTATGACAATACTTTTTTTTCTGAGCACAGATAATATCTTTATATCTTATTAGAGTGAACTGGTTCCGGAAAATGTTGCCTTTGATGCAATTCTTTTATATAGCAAAACTTTTAAAAATGTTCTATTCCTGTTCTCCTAAAAATATTTTAAACATGTCCGAGAGATATTCGACCGCCTTGAAAAAACAAACAATTTTTATATTATTATTATTATTATTATTATTATTATTATTATTATTATTATTATTATTATTATTATTATTATTATTATTATTATCATTTCTTGTAAGTATGTATGAAACGAATTCCTCGAAACGCTGTCCAATTTTGTCACTCATTCCAGATAGGTCGGTGGCACTCCAAGTACGGTGTGATAGCCAATGATGAAGCGCCGTACGGGACTGACCCTTATGATCAACAAAACTACACAGACATGTGGTCAATAGTCGTCACCACCTTGCTCGTGAGTAATATTAATGAAATTAAAGGAATATTTTGTTTTTTCCGATCGTCATCGTAGTGGCATGACTTGTAGAATTGATTTTGCTCCCTTTCATCAACTCCGTTTTCCCTCAAGGAACTGAGCGTCTCTTGTGGGTGGTAAGTTGTTAGAACGCAGAGCACGAAGACGCCAGCGCCACTATTCGAGAGAGAAAACTACTATTTTTAGCTTCAGGCTGGAGCGGACTAAAGAGCCTGATAAAACCCCGTTTCATTCTACACATAAGTGCAGGATTCACCCTACTTTAAATAATGTTTGACATACATCCGTTTCATTCAAATACACCAGGTGGATTTGCTGTCATAAAAAATACTGATGATTATAATAAAAATAGTAGTAATAATAATAATAATAATAATAATAATAATAATAATAATAATAATAATAATAATAATAATAATAATAATAATAATAATAATAATAATAATGATAACAATTATAATGGTTGTGGTGATGATGATACTAATAATCATCATAATTTTATTATAATGATAAGAAAAAAGAAGGAGAAGAACAAGAATAAGAGCAAGAAAAAGGATAAGATCAAGAACAAAAACAAAAACAAGAAGAAGATTACTCTATACATTGTGGTTGTTATTTTTTTTTCAATTTTCAGTCACAATATCCTAAAAACATACACAACCTTACTATGAAATTTCTTTCTTGAATGTTACATCTATGTTGCCCGGATAATTCACAATTAAATGATAATATTGTATAACATGGTTCGGTTTTTTCATATTATTAACAAATTTGACTCCTGCACACTCTTTTTGAACAAAAAACTCATGTCCATCATTGGCCACGGGGTTTGTTTGAGAGAAAGACATTAGGTTTTTGGTTTCCTTTAAATAAATCAAAAACCAGGATAAAATTAAATGTAAATTACGTAATATGCTTAACCATGAACAATGGGATTCAAAAAAAGTTTTGCCGAGCTGTGCTTAAAGTTTTAATCAGCGCATGGAAGGAAAACGTGTAATCTGAGGCATTGCAAATTGAAAAGCGTTGATATGCTTCTTTAAAACTCAGATGTGAGACAATATTATAGAAAAAAAAGCTGATACAAAATGCAACAATATGAAATAGCTATTTTAGAAAAGGATATTTTTCAGAACATCTTTATTGCCTTATGCTGCAAGGAGTTAGTGATTTTTTTTTAGCATCTTCACGATTTGCCAAATTGTAATTATAAGTCTGGATATATTTGGATATAGATCAAGGTGTGTAAGTCCTATTAAAGTGCAAATCCTGAAACACTGAAAACAAACGGAAATAACCTGGGTTTGTGTGTGGTGTGTGTGTATGTGTGCGCGCGTTATAATTTGAAAGATAAACCATTGAAAGGATTGGCTATGCAACAATCGATATCCGAGAAACGTTAAAAGTACTTTCAAAGATTCAAATTTAGCTCTACGCCATTGTTGTAACTCAAGAGTGGTTACATAAGGTAGGAAAAAGTTATAATTTCACCTCTACTTAGAACATCTTAGTTACTGGCTCTTCACAGGCCCTAATGAGACAAAAAAGTGGCAATCTCACTCTGTATGGAGTCATTTGTAACGAGTACTATTGAAGACTTTTATGGGGAATCCTAGGTGGTGAAGCTTGGCTTTAGTTGTCCTCAATTTATGTTGAACCATAAGCGACATCACAACTTTTCTCTTTGTTAACATCATAGGAGCCAATTCTTCGTTTTCAAGTGCAGGTCATTGCGCTAGTTGTTTTCATCCAACGGGATCATTTGTCCGGCTATTTGGTATGAAGTGTTGAAGGGAAAAAAACGCTGTTTATGTGAGCCCGATTAATATCACTGTTTACTCAACTCTGTATCGATTGTCCGTTTAAAAGACTTGGAGGCATTATAAATGGTGAGCAGTTCGGGCTCAGAGATGGAAATTATGCTCTTCATAGAACCGCTATTCACATAATTTCCCTCAATTTTTTTACTCAAAAGCGAGAGAGATTAAAAACTAAATGATGAAATACGCAAAAAATAATTCTGAGTTCTTTTTTAAAATGTTATGCAAGCAAGATACTTAGTACCATCTTGGAGTTCGAGATGACCATTTTCACTATTGAATTCCAGACTCAAAGAGATGAAAGGCTACGCATTTAAAAATATTTTATAGATTTAATTAAAAACATCTAGATCTAGATTCAGACTACATACAATATCTTACAGCTCAGACAAGAAAGCCTAATTGTGGAGACCTTCGTGAAAAATTGAATGTTATTATTTTTGCTTCTCTCATTTCAGCTTCGCTACTTCTAAAAAGAAAAAATTAAATCACATACTGACATTACAGCTCTAGGAACTCTTGCCGTTTAAAGTTTTGAACTTTTTTTTAAATAATAACCTGAGTGAGATTTTTAAAAAATCATTATAGTGTTCCATGGTTGCAATCGTGACTTCTGGAATATCAAATGCTTTGCTTTGAAAATTGAGAAAGATTCGAAAAGCTGAGACGTTTTTAACAAGTGTCTTAGAGACTCTGAGAAATCTTTCTTCAAAATATTCGCCCCTTGAGACTCAGTAATTGCATATGTTCTAACATACAATTATTTATGTAGGAGGCTCTGAGTGCTTACAAAGTTTTGCTTTCAACCATTATACAAACTTTAAGATACTAGCTATCTCAGATGGCTATAAGTTGAGTTAAAACTAAAATTGCGTTGCTCTTGTTCTCATATCTTATGTATTATATTTTTTTACTATTGCTTTGTCATGGAGACACCAGTTACGTTTTGGTTCCTTCAAATTTCAGAAAAGCTGCAGATCACAAGTGGTTATTATTATTATTATTATTATTATTATTATTATTATTATTATTATTATTATTATTATTATTATTATTATTATTATTATTATTATTATTATTATCATTATTATCATTATTATTATTATTATTATTATTATTATTATTATTATTATTATTATTATTATTATTATTATTATTATTATTATTATTATTATTATTATTATTATTATTATTATTATTATTATTATTATTATTATTATTATTATCATCATCATCATCATCATCATTATTATTATTATTATTATTATTATTTTGCTTTGATCTATGATAGGCATGACTGGGTTTATTCAGTTTCTCCAAAATACTGTCTTGCAAACCATTATCCTAATTGGACGCGAAATAATAATAATGTGGAGTGGCTGTCAAGCTGACCGTGTCTTCAACCTGCTGACGCAGTTCTGAAATCTGAAACAAAAAAAAGAACAAACAAATTTTCACCTCCTCATAACTTAAAATTAGATTCGAAATGTACAAGACAAGTCTACACATGTGAAATAAAGTAAAAGAAACTAATTAACTTGAGATATCCTTAAAAATTAAACAGATGTTGTTATTACTTGTGAGCGATCATTATCTTTGAAAATGAATCAATTTTTCAAGCACAAGCGATAGCGCCTTTATGCTTTGCTTCATAAGAGAATGTCTAAGATAATTGTTTTTATGGCTAACGTACGCTTTGAACAAAATTTTATTTTATGTATGTTCTTGAAAGAGAAGTTGATGCGGCATGTTTGCGTATGCGTGGAATATAAATGGGAGTAAATTTGCACTTAATGGAGTTTGTTGCTTTATTTTGCTTTGGTTTTTTCTTTCTTGTTCTTTTTGCTTTTTTGTTGTTTGTTTCTTTGTTTGTTTTTGTTGTTGATTTTTTTGCTTTTTTGTTCTTTTTTTTTTTTTTTTGGGTAGGGGGGAGTTGTTGGTTTTTTTGTATCTTTTTACTTTTCCTTTTATATTAATCACGTTATCAAAGCGAAAGATGTCAGCGCAACTTTCAACATTTAGCAAGGGACGCAGATATATCGCTGTTTTTCGAGGCATCGCTCAGTAATAGAGAGGGAAAAAATTATGGATGATTGATGTTTTAAAATTCCGGTTTCGGATATTTTCTTTGACAGGAATTTGCAGATTGTTATCGAACATTTATAATAGCACTTTAACTTCCCAACAAAATTTGCTTGATGGATTGTTGAAACGGACTGTTTTATAATAAAATATAATATGCCAAAAGCATGGAGGGTAGTTTACTATAATAATTTTTATTTCTTCCTTTACTGGTGGTTTCCATCATTGCCAAAACAGAAAAACATAATATGAAACATAAAAACGTTGATTTAAATCTAACGGATGCCGTATTTTTCAGCTTTTTAAATTAAGAATCTCATTGAAAGTCCTTAACCAAATTAACGCTTACACGATTTGGAGGAGAGGAAAAACGAAAACGCCTGCGGCAAAATTAAATATATTCACATCTTTATATGGTCAGAAGAAAACGGGAAATAATGCCATTTTAAATTAATTTAAAAAAATGAACAAAGTAAATCTTTCAAAAGCAATCATATAACTGTGTAGTTCAGTTCAGCAAAATCAATACTGAAACTCTCAGCCCCAATGATATGACTCAAGTTAATCATGTAAAACTTTGTCGTAAAATTTTGCGAACAAGTGGATACTTTAAAAAATTAAAAAAAAAAAAGGATTCTTTTTTCTGTACCGGCCGTTCCTAAAGGAATTTTGTTGCAAGGAAGGTTACAAAAGGAATTTATATTAATAGCAATTTTGTCTTTTCATTCTATCGCAGAGGATCCTGACCTTCAGATCGTTCAACGTATTCATTTATTCCATGAAATATATTTTTCGCAGCTGAGGCTGTTCCGCTTTTCTGTATACAGGATTTTAAATTTATATTTTTTTCCAAAGAATTTTAGAGTGAAACAATTCTTTTTATTAAGGAAATACATAATTTGGGTTCTCATGATAGGGTCTAACATAAATGCTCGACTTAATTTACTCGCTGACACTTTTTTAGGCGACATAAGTTTTTTTTTTTGTTTTTTCGTTAGATTTATTTGATTTCGTTTCAATCCCCTTTCGTCATCTCTCTCTCTCTCTCTCTCTCTCTCTCTCTCTCTCTCTCTCTCTCTCTCTCTCTCTCTCTCTCTCTCTCTCTCTCTCTCTCTCTCTCTCTCTCTCTTTCCAGCTGTCTTGCGCAAGCAAATAATCATTATTAGACAATTATGTGTGTATATAATGATAATAATAAAATTGATTACCTAGATTTGGTTTGCCATGACTCCAGAGTTTCGAGGCCGTGCGGCTCTCTTCAGATGGCTGTGGGTGGGTAATGGCCGGTGGTTTGTGTTTACGTTTGATAGTAGGAAACATTTTCTGTGCACGCAGTGAGAGAAAATCTCCTTTCTTTTGTTCAGGGAATGATCTTTGGTCAAAATTTGATACTTTTCTCCCAAACAAAGTGTGCATACACTTTTTTCTGGTGTATATGGCTTGACTTTTTTAATGATTTCCCATTGGATGGTGTACTCGATGTTCTTGTCATTTAGTTCCCAAATATGCTCACTGAGCTTCGTATCTTTCTTTCTGTGCACTAGACTGAATGATGATTTATGTTGATTTTCATCTGGTTTTAAATTCGTTCTCACTGAGTCCTATATAGCTTTCTTGATTATTTGTTGTTGTGTCTGTCACTGTAGCTTTGTATATATCTTTCTAGAGTTAAAGTGCTTACCTATGCCATGTCGTCTTTCACCCTCTCTCTATCTCTCCACCTGATTATCTCATTATCTCTTAGCTATTTATGTATTTGTTTACCTATCATCTATCTCCCTGGTTATCTAAATACTGATTACATATGAATGGAATTCCTTCAGGGTCCATCTATGGTTCTCTCTTTCTCTGTCTTGTTCTGTCTGACTGTCTGTCTGCCTGCCTGTCTTTCTCTCTGTCACACACACGTCATTTTATCAACTGATATGACCTATTTTATATCAGTCTATTTCTCTCATTTTTCCCCTTATTTTAGTGGAATACTGCCCTTTCACAGTTTCTACATAATAAAAAAAACCGACCAGATATGACCCCAAACCAATGCACCAATTTCAAGATTAATTTCATTCGTCCTTCAGATAGCGACACTTACACTGATCCACCCCAGAAGAATATGTGAGGAAATGCGAACAGAACTCCTATAGTATTTTCGATATGTGGCCTTGCCTTACAGCCTTCACGAATCTTGGACGAGAGTTCGCTTCTCCTAGAAATGATTAGTTTTGTATGAAATCGATAACCAGCCTTTTGTCCCGTTTCTTTAGAAACAAGAGCAAAATTAGATTTATGGAAATCTTGATGCTGGTGATCTTGTCAAACCCCGTTCTCGGCGTGAGTATTTAATCTTCAGGCTAACCATCTTCCTTTCTTACAACTTGTGTTATATATCCTACCTGCTTAATTCGCTTCTCTTTCTTTTTTTCTTCCCATTTTCACTTTATCTCATGCCGCCTCCCTCCCACTTCTCTCTCTCTCTCTCTCTCTCTCTCTCTCTCTCTCTCTCTCTCTCTCTCTCTCTCTCTCTCTCTCTCTCTCTCTCTCTCTCTCTCTCTCTCTCTTTTTTTTTTTTCTTCTCTGTGTGTGTGCATTTCTCTCTTTCATATTCATTACATCATAAGAGATAAAACTGGAGATGATCCAAAATGTATATCTCCGAAGGCGCTAACGTGTGGCTCTTTGCACTTATGTTTACACGGCAATTTCTGAAGTTAAAAATTAAAAGAAAGAGTTTTTCGCAATCCAAAGTATTGGAGTGGTCAAGCTGTTAACATTTTATCCAATAAGTATGTGTAAGTATCCTTACCTTTTGAATAGTTCATTTTTTCATCTTCACATTAAAATAATTTAACCATACCTATTTCAATGCTGTACTGTCAAAGTTCTAGAACAATATGCGACGGCTGCCCACACAGAAGGTAGGCGAGATATTCATACAAATGCCTTATCCAGAATTTTAAAATGGAGCAAAAACATCCAATTTGTTTAAGATTACTTTATAGGATCACTCTCTAAATTTATGTAGTAAAGATTAATTAAGTTCCAAGAGGCACCAGAGAAAAAAAGTACAGATAAACACACGGATTACCCCACACATATCCTCACTAAGGGAGCGCGCTAGTCAGAAGATAACAGACCACTGGCCATTCCGGTGTCCCTCTAAGACGAATGTCTGTATTACTTCCGGTGGGTACCTGAGATAAGTAATACTCAACAGACAGTAGCCTGTGGTCAAACAAGATTTTCCCATTTTACATTCATCCTCCACTTACCTTCTTGGAATTGAAGTTTTCTTTGTTTGTTTTTTTTGTTTTTTGTTTTTTTTTCTTCTTCTTGTTTTTTCTTGTTTTTTTTTTTGTTTGGTTGTTTTATGTGTTGTTATTGGTTGTTTTCTTTTAAACCGCCGGATTTTTTTTTCAAATTTTGTAACTATGTAGTTTTTTCCGATCTTAGGTTGTTGTTTTTTTTTCAACTCAAGCTTTGGTAAAATTCAAGATCTGCTTGATACGAAACTGATTTTAGGTTGAACGAAAGAACAGATAGACTGGGAGGGAAGACAGATATTCGTCGAATGCCATTAATTTTATATAAATGAGAAGATTGTGTGATTATGTGAGAAAGTAAGGGAGATTATAATGGAGAGAGAGAAAGAAAAAAAGGGGGAGGGGGTATTTTGAGTAGATGGAGTGAAACCGGAGAGAGTGAACGAGATATGGTGGCCAATTTATTAAAAAAATGAAAAAGAAAGGAAATTTAGGGGAGGAGATAAAGATAGATAGCCAAAAGTCAATGACTTTATAGAGATTGCACACAGCAATACATTAAAAGTTGTAAATAATTTCTATGTCAAGCTTAGGATAAAAAACCAGCATGAGATGTAATAATTCTAGCAATTATGTCATCATGCCATAATATGTTTACCCATCTGTCTGTCTGTCTGTCTGTCTGTCTCTCTCTCTCTCTCTCTCTCTCTCTCTCTCTCTCTCTCTCTCTCTCTCTCTCTCTCTCTCTCTCTCTCTTTATTTCGAAAAAAAGAAAACAAGTATTAAAGCTTAATGTCTCACAAATACATACCCATACTCTCACACATTCAAAAAAACTTCTCTAACTCTAGAATCATCATATTTTCCCTCAAATTAGTACACAAACACAATCTTTCTCACTTTAAGACACGAACCCGGTAGCAGACAAACATAGTGTCTTCAATCTTTTTTAATACAGACGCCATTCTTTCTCGCGTGCGCACTGGTTCGCACTCGCTCATAATTTTACAGACGATCTTAGGCGATATGTTTTTTTACACACTCTTAACTTTACATCACAACTATAGTCTTTCAAAAATTATAACACGGCGTTTTCCCCAAAAAACTATCTTATTTATGGGGACGCAGTCTTGGATTTAACCATACGACCACCTTCTCTTTTTTTTTAAATTAATGTCATAACCTCTCTCCTCCTACCATTATAGCATGTTAAATGAAATCTTGTCTAAAATATTATTTCAGAATCGCACAACCTTCGACGCAAATGCACAAACACACCTTCTAATTCTCATACACGATCAGTTTCATGAAATTTATTAAAAAAATACAAGTTAAAAATTCAAAACACGGCCGCCCTATCTTTAAGTTTCTCAAACGAACTCATTCGTTAACTTTAATCCACGGCTACACTGTCTCTAAAACTATCAATCAAACGCACTCTCTCAATTTATTACATGACCACAGTCTCTTTAACATCATTACACAAAATAGATTTTAATTTTATAATACGACCGAGCTTTTTGTAACAATTTTATACATACACATGTCTTAAGTTATTTCACGACCACCAACACTCTCTAACACTATTATTCGGACATACTCTCCAAATAATATGATACATGATTTTTCTCTTTTCCATGTTATGACACGAGACTCCAAAGTAACGTAGTCAATGACCAACGTATCTGTGCCATAAGTCTAGCATTATTCTCATCAACTTTATATATGACTCAGTCTCTCAAAATAAAAGTTCAAACATACTCTCTAATCTCGAAACATGTCTACCCTATTTTATGACGTTATTAGATTTACAAGTCTTCGATTCAATACTCGGCCACGCTCTCTTTAAAATTATATCACAAGCATATTTTTTATTTTATCTCACGACCAAAGCTTTCTTTTACATTATTAACTAAAAACACTATTTCTATAACCTGATTATACGAGCAAAATCTCTAACTTTTATAGTTACATTCTCTCGGGAATCGCTAAACAAACACACTCTTTTTCCCCAGTATTACACGTACATACTGCCTCCAACAAAATTAGACTAACAAGTTCTAGGAGACTCTTAGACGGAGCAAATTTACCCTTACTTTCCTGTACGGACATAATATTTTACAAAAGTACATCTGCACATGCTCTCTACCTTTTTAAGGACAAACGAGCGTACTACAGTTTTGCAACATACACATGAAATCTTGATTACAATAAGCACTTAACTCTCATATAAACACACACACCTCAAACTTTACCATGGCCTTACATACGCCTCCGAATTTAATAAATTAAATCATCTCACTCATTTTGTTTTACAATCACATTAAAAAAAAAACAACAAGAAAAAAAAAAACGAAAGAAAGGAGGGTAAGTAATTAGATTTATATATATATATATATATATGAAAATGTCGGAAATCAATTTTTCGCACATGAATTACCTGTCTGGATCTCTACAAATTAGAGTTATTGCTTTTTATACTAGATACTCGCCCAAACTATAATTGCAATGTACAAACATACTTGTTTGAACTGTCTTTCTAATAGTTTATAAAGAAAAAACTCGCACAAACACACTAAATACACGTACCTCTCTTATTTTTACACTCGCACAGCTACCCCCTAAATACATACATACATAAATACATACATACATACATACATACATACATACATACATACATACATAACTTTTGAGATACATGCATATATACACCCACACATGTTAGAGAAAGAGAAAGAGAGAGAGAGAGAGAGAGAGAGAGAGAGAGAGAGAGAGAGAGAGAGAGAGAGAGAGAGAGAGAGAGAGAGGGAGGGGGAGGCAATATCTTTTTATTTTTTTTTTTAGTCTCAAGACTGGTCAATGCAAATTTCATTATTATAAAGCTCACAATGTGGATCATATTCAGTTTGTAAAACAATAAGGAATAAAGCTGCCCTTTTAATTTTATATCAGATGATACGGATGTCTCAAAACACGTAACTGTATCGCACTTAACGTTACTCTTTTTGTGAAAGATGGTGTGCAATTTAATTATTATTGAAGCCGGCACGTAGGAGGAGGATCATTGTTTCCCATTCTGCTGTCTTGTCGACAGAGGTCTGTACGTAATTATGTTTTGCTTACTTCAAACTCCAAAATAGATTATAAAGAAAAAGAGAAAGAGTAAAGGGGAAGGGGCGGGAGAAGAAAGAAAGGAAAACAAATCTATCGACAATGGACATGCATTTCTTGCAATTCTTTCTCATCTTCTCAATTTATCTCATCTCTTTAATTATCTATTACATCAAACCTTCCCTCTCTCTTTATCTTTCTCCCTCTCTCTTCTTCTCTTTCTCTCTCTTCTCTCTCTCTCTTTCTCTCTCTCTCTCTCTCTCTCTCTCTCTCTCTCTCTCTCTCTCTCTCTCTCTCTCCCCTCATTTAATCTATCTGTCTGATGGAAAGATTCGTATATCTTTGAATTGATTTTTCTCTCTACATATCAATCTTTCAATAGATCGATCAACCTTAGCATTCACATCTCTCTACTTCTCATTGCCGTGTCTCAATAATATTAATTATTTTAACTTTTTAAAATCCTTTCAACAATTATCAAAAAAGTCAAAATGACTGTAAATATTTTCATTTGATATTAACGAACCACACATTCCATCAAATAAGCATACATTATTTTGATTCTGGGAGAAAGAATTGGTAAAAAAAAATTCTAAAAGGCAAGCTGTATCAGATGATTTCTTGAAAAGTTCCAAACATTGAACGTAGCGAGAAAAGTTTGTCTAACAACAGGATAACATATCAGTTTTCTAAAATAATATAATATTCGTATCAATAGACTAAGAAGCATGAGCTATATGCTTGAAAGATCTAAGTTTCAAGAAAATAAAAGATTTGGATCTGAAAACTTTTGAACGAAGATGAAATAAAAAAAAAACCCTTTTCTCGGTTTTCATTAAAGTGGAAATAAACAAATTGGATTAAAAAAAAATCCTATCTTTCAGATACAAATTGGATATAGGCATTGCTTAGCCATTGTTTTTTATGTATTAATTTGCTACGAGTGTGTATCTTTTTTTTACCTATCTGAAGATAGAATATGATTTTTATTAGATTTATTTAAAATTTGAAAATAAAGTAAAAATAATATAGTGTCATCTCTTTTCTTTCTCTATCTTTCTCTCTCTCTCTCTCTCTCTCTCTCTCTCTCTCTCTCTCTCTCTCTCTCTCTCTCTCTCTCTCTCCCTCTCTCTATCTCCCTCTCTCTTTCTCTCTCTCCCTCCTTCCCTCTCTCTCTCTCTCTCTATTTATCTACCCCTCTATCTCTCCATCTCACACTCATGATTTCTGTCCTTTGTTAAAGGTCGAAGTTCGAGGTAAAATTTCAGTAAATTCTTCCATTTTTAATTTTTAAAATAAAACAAAAGGGAAAGAGCTCAAAAGACCACCTCAGGGATGTACCTATAGAATAGCATTCCGCGAAACAATCTTTAATTTTTCGAGAAAAGCAGATAAAGATAAAAGCCCTTTTCTGAAATGTACTTCAGGCGAAGATACCATTTTGAATCAATTGTCTTGAAAACACAACTCTATTAATTTTTTTCTAATAGCCTGAATATGAATAACAAAAAGAAGGTTGATCTGTTTTGCCAAAAACCTATGAACGCTGGGCTTATAGCAATTCGTGGTAGATTGCTCCCATTTCAATTTTTTACATATTATTTTCTTTATGCTTTATAATATACTTTTTCAAGCAGATATTAGTATAAAAGCCCTCTATCCGCCTGTCTGGCTATTCTGTTTCTATGTGTTCTATTCCCCCCCTCCCTCTCTCTCTCTCTCTCTCTCTCTCTCTCTCTCTCTCTCTCTCTCTCTCTCTCTCTCTCTCTCTCTCTCTCCGTCTGTCTGTCTGTCTCTCTCTCTTTGTCTCTGTCTTCTTAATCTTTCTCTCCCTCTCTAGCTCTGTCTTCCTATGCCTTTCTCTCTCTGTCTCTCTCTGCCTCTCTGTCTCTTTCTCTCTCTCTCTCTCTCTCTCTCTCTCTCTCTCTCTCTCTCTCTCTCTCTCTCTCTCTCTCTCTCTCTCCCCATAAAACAATAACTTCAAAGTCCAGATCGACATTATCCTCAGTACATTTAAATCCTATTTCTTTCCTCCTTCCTGCCCCATCCAGGAGCCACCGTTTTTAATGTTGCGGAAAGACGAACCCAATGGAGACGACCAGGAGTATGTTAGTGAAAATGACAAATACGAAGGTGTGTGTCGTTGCATTTTCTTTGGCTTTGATATTATATATCTATGTATATACTTCCAGTATTTTCATTTTTTTTTTTTAAGATATAAAGAGGTTGACTATCAATGTAAAAGGCCCAACTCGTCATTTCGAACAACCAGTTACGCTGTGTAACCTAAAGCCTTTATGCCGTGAAGTTATTTAATTCTCTTGAATATGACATGAATTGATTTAATACTTTCTAAAATGACATGGAATTATTAAACTCTCTTTATTTCAAAATAATACCTTGCTTACCCATAAAAATACACAACAATGTGCTTGGTTTAATAATCTGATAAAGATCTTAAACCAAGAATAACTGAGTACAAAAAGTATGTGGATTAGATTAATATTAAAGGTAATTATGTGAGTAATGACACGCACCTCAAGCTAAAATCCTATCGGAAGAAGGTGGCGGGGGGGAATGACATTCCCTGAATACTACAAAGAGAGGGCTGGGATAATAATTATTATCTACTAGGACAGAGAATTCAGTGATTGAATGTAGCAAAACTTACAGAAGGATCACAGATACCAATGATGAATAGAACCAAAAGTTGTAAGAAAAGCAGCGTAGAATTGTATATTGTTTCGGTTTTTCAATAATCTTAAAGCTAAAATACACATTCAAAACTAAAGTAATTGAGATAAGTTTTCTAAAAAAATGTATAGTTTATTATTAGGCGCAAAACATGACCTTTACCCTTCCTTCCATATTCCCTCTCTCCTCCCTCTCTTCCCGCTAATCCGATGTCCCAACTTATCTCTTTCGAAAAATAACGTTAGTTTCACATAAATACAGGACGTTTTTATGTTTGAATCATCCTTGTGCAAGTAGCGCTAAAAACACCAGCGACAATAACCTAGCCATGTGCACTAACAGTGAGCTTCTCAGTTTCATTGCTACATCTGCAAACTCCGTTACTTATCCAGAGATTGTCGCCAGTAAGCTGCATTGATCCTTAGATCTAGATTTAGATTAATATTTATGAGACCTATTTTATGAATGCGACTCTAAACTTTCCATCGCCTTGCTAGGCTACACGAAAGACCTGGCCGAGGAGATCGGCAAGCGACTGCGGCTGTCCTACCACCTGAGGCTGGCTCCAGACGGAGAGCATGGCCGGGAGCTGCCCAACAAAACCTGGACTGGGATGGTCGGAGATCTTGTCTATGGGGTCTGAAATCATGAACAACGTTCAAAACCTTCCCATTATAATAAATACCATTGTTTTCATTACCATCACCAGTGTTATTATAATCATAATCATCAACATCCCCATCTTCAATTAAAGCATAGAATTGTCAAAAATATTATCATTCTTATTGTTATCGCTGTCTTCACCATTATCCTCATCTTCATGTATCAGGAGTGGACTTACTCGTCACCCGTTGTATAGGCCCTTTTGTTATTTTTTTTCATTTTGTTTTTGTTTTTGCTTCATTATAGTCAGCATCATTGTAAAAGGAACACTTAAGTTTTATTATGAACCCTAAGAGATAATCAACATCATTGTCAAAATTGTCATTTTTCCTCACCATTAATTTTTAATTATCACTATCACTGACATCATCACTAATTGCCATATCATTGTAGATACATTACAATATCAATATTAGTATATACGCTGTGATTTTTTAACTCTTCAGCTTTGAAATAGCAATACAAGCATTATTACTCCAAATCATACTGAGCATACTATTATCCCTTACACAAATCACTCAAACCGTATAATTATACCGAAAATCTGCCAAATCACTCTAACCATAAGAAATAAATCTTTCCAACTGTAACTATACTACCATTTTTCAACTTACGGTGACAACAACTATGTAAGTGCGTGGAGCTCGTTCTGCAAAAAACCGCACAACTAACCGTCACACTACAACTTTCAGCGAGAAATATGGTTGCTGCTCTGCAACAAAACATGCGAACTAAATCATCATGCTAAAACATAACGCAAACCTTGCGACAGATTAAACCATTAAAGTCTTATCAAATTTCCCACAATTTTTTAAATACAATACCTCTGACTTTGCCAACCAGGCCGCGGACATGGCTATCGGACCGCTGACCATCACAGCCGCCAGAGAACGGGTCATAGATTTCTCTAAATCCTTCATGGACATTGGTATCTCCATCATGATCCGCCGACCAGAGAAACAGAAGCCTGGTCTCTTCTCCTTCATGGAACCTTTCTCTGTGTCGCTGTGGGTGAGCATCCTCCTGGCCTACATCGTCATAAGCCTCACTGTCTTCATTGTCAGCAGGTATGGTTTGATGGAAGTTCACTGCAAGTTAAAATCTGTACGTATAGCTGAATGTAGTCTAAAACTATTTAGTTAAGATAAGATAAGCTATACCTTTATAGTTCCATTTTGGAAGATTTGGCTTGGATATGATTTTGTATAAGCGTAATCAACATACGTACACATGGTTATAAATTTGTTTACATAAGTAATTATTATACACAATAAAGACAACCTACCAAGATCAGGAACACATGCTAGTGAAAATAACCCACATGGTATGCTATACATGGAATATTACAAAGAAGAAACCTCCGAGCTGAACATCCACTCCTCTGAAAGTCAAATTATATTTTACGCATACATTAGGATCGACGCACAAAGCAATTTCTGCATCCATCGACCGCTACAGATTGAGATACACATTTTCGATACAATCACTGACTGGCGCATTTAACTATGGATTGGCTGTTCTTAACTATCAGTTTCTTGTTCAGCTTATTGATAAGTGACAAATCTGATTCAATAATTTTGTTCTCCCGTTTCATTAACATTATTTTTGCACATACCATCAAGTAATACCAAGACAAAAAAAAGTTCTTCCAATTTGTGGTGCAAGTGCATTTTTATGATAGGAAATAATCAAGCATTCGAAAGAAAAATGAAATTTGCATACATAGACATTTTTTAAAATGTTGTTGCTGTTGTAAAAATATTTTGTGGGCAAGACTTCACTGAAAAGTTATGAGAAATAAAGAGACAAAAATTGTAATAATGAAGGACCTTTCATTCTTATCTATTTTGTTGCATAGAAACTTAGCATTTTTTAGATATTGTCAATAAATGTATATTTATATATATATATATATATATATATATATATATATATATATATATATATATATATATATATAACAACAAGCTTTCATAGTTATATAAAATTCACACTGTGCACATTGCCAACTTCCTTCCTCGCTTGGTTGACCTACCAAAGTTTTCTCTGGGAGATATGCTTAATCTCTCCTTTGTTTTTTCAAAAAAAACCGTTTTCCTCAGACTTTCGATAACGAAAAGGCTTTTATTTATGATTTTTTTCCCTTCATTTTGAAATATTGTAAAAATTGTATTGAACGTATTGTAGCTTAGTATAACATCTCCCAACTATGATCATGTAATACTGTTATGTAATGTGTATTAATAAGGTTATTTTGAATTTCTAGGTTTAGCCCTTATCAACCCAAATCTAGACGTCGGCGTTGGAACGACGATTTTAAGCACAACTTCACACTCTGCAACTCTTTCTGGTTTGCCATGGGTGCCTTAATGATGCAAGGGAGCGTACTCTGCCCAAGGTAGAACATTTCTCAGTTATTCCTCTTGAATCTAATTATTTCTTATCTTTGTTCGATTCGCAAAGGGAAGCCTCTGGTGCATTCCTTTAAACCAAGAGTTCCCCGGTCAGGAATTACCTGGACAAAAATTCTTTGACTATTCATTCAGAATGGCGAATGCAGATACCTCATGTAACTAAGCCTAAGAAAAATTTACTCCTCACATCATATCCGTTCTCGATATTTTTATCACCTTAGTCCCCACAACATTGAGACATACATCAGGTTAATTTTCGTGTTTTTTAGGCAGAGCATGTCGTTAAAGTCGGGTTGTAGCAGTAAAATAAGCGCGGTAGTTTGTTTTAATAGATAACATTTTTGTAATTTTCTCCACCTGACCGTCTGCATGTGACAGACTTGAGATATCACAGAGTACTGCAGAAGATTTTATCGCTGTGTATCGTTATCCTATGGCCAACCTAATGTATAAGATACGAACATTTTTGTAGTCGATGACATGTTTTTTCATCTCACTATACATTTGCTTACACGTTTAAGGAAAAATAATTCTCGTGTTTGTTATACATCCCTGTTGCTTTGGTTCTTTAATTTCGATATTTTTACCTTAAATCGTTTGTCTTATTTGCATTTCTTTTTAGATAGAAGAAGTCCTATTCTTTTATTATTGTTGTTGTTTATGTGAAATAGGTCCAACCTACTAACAAATTGAGTTAATAAATGTAAAACCAAACAAAAATGGGATTTTCGCGTAATTATACTTTGAAATGCATCAAGTTGTTTCTTTTCCTGGCCGATATCAGGCTTTTGTCTTTCAAGATAAATATTTTATTACGAAAAAGTTGTAAACAATTTTTGTACAAAATAAAAAACGCACTTAGACTCAAACACAACTAAATGACAAAAACATTATCCTTCATGAAGTGAGATAAAGAAAAAGGCAACTCACTTTTTTATTTAACCGAACTTAAAAATAAAAATTCTCGAGCTAAATAGGCCATGGGCAGCATTTTTTTTTATATAACGTCAAAAAATTTCTTTACTCTACCATCCATCTGGCATTTCTCTCAGCTCTTGTCCTGCACTCTAGATAACCCAACTCAGCTGGAGTTCAAACCATATATCGTTACAATTATTACTGCTACTTGACGCGTCAACTGTTTTTCCTCACACTCAAAACTTTTCTTTTTAGTTATTTAATTCCTTTATTTTTTTCCCAGTCATTTTTGTGAATATGTCTTTATTCATCTTAATTCCTACGATAAATAATTTAGTTCGAGAAAGAATCAATGAAATTTAATAATCTTCCTTACCAGCTTGTATTCAGTTGACTCTCTCTTTTTTTAAGTTTGTAAATTTGTCTTTAGATTTCTTGAAAATTGGCAATCTTCATCAGACCAAACAGAAATTTAAAACAAAGATCATTACAAATGCTTTTACATTTGTAGTCAACATAAAAAACATTTCATTCGGGAGGTTAAGTATACTCTCACCTACAAATTCTGAAGTGCAAAAAGGCAGGGTGGAAAGGAGCTGCTCAGTTCATTACGTAGATGGATCGAGTCCTTCTAACCCGACCTAAAACTAGCGCCATAATTACAACACTCCTCAGAATACCTTGGTAGCGTAAAGCTAACCAAGTAAAACTGAAAATCTAGTTAATTATTTAACTATGTAATCTCTTCATAAGCTGAACTAATGATAAATTCTATATTCTTAATTACATCTTTGTCCCCTTAGGTCCATTGCTGGGAGGATTATCGGAGGAGTGTGGTGGTTTTTCGTGCTTATTGTCATCTCCTCCTATACTGCAAACCTTGCAGCTTTCCTCACCATCGAGCGTATGATCCAGCCCGTGGAGTCGGCCGACGACCTGGCCCATCAGACCGACATCGCTTACGGCATGTTGGAGACAGGCACCACAAGGGGTTTCTTTGAGGTAGTATATAGTAACATATTTTTTCAAGAGAAAACTTAGAACAACCATAATTATGCACTAGTATGACATCCTTGGAGCCAGTCATAGCGACAGCAGTTTACTGTGTAAATGCAAAATGAAAAAAAAATTTATCTGTAGAATCATAACTGCAGAAAAACTTTCCGTTTCCGTCACCTTCTCGATTTTGTTCTCTTCTCTCTCTCTCTGTCTCTCTCTCTCTCTCTCTCTCTCTCTCTCTCTCTCTCTCTCTCTCTCTCTCTCTCTCTCTCTCTCTCTCTCTCTCTCTTTCTCTCTTTCTATCTATCTATCTATCTTTTTATCTTTATCTCTCTATCTCTCTCTATCTTTCTAATTATCTACCTCTCTATCTATCCCTCTATCTATCTATCTATCTATCTATCTATCTATCTATCTATCTATCTACCTCTCTCTATTTTTCTAATCATTTGCGCTCTCTTTCAATCCATACTCAATACCCCTGCTCTATCTCTTCTTTCTTTTCTCTGTTCCTTCATTCTCTCTCGCTCAATTTCTCTTTGTTATTTCATACATAACTCCAATTTAACTCTTAATCTTTTTATCTGTTTCTTATTTTATTTAGCTACTTATTTAGACCCATCTATCTATTTGTGTTCTTACCCATCAGACTTCCAATGTGACGACCTATAGAATGATGTGGAACTACATGTCGACGGCTTCCCCATCTGTTATGGTGAAGACAGTGGAGGAAGGAGTCAAAAGAGTACAGGTACAATTGCTTCTAAACATTCAGCATTGACTTAAACGCTCTTTATCAAAATCTTCAGGCCCTCAGACCATTGCTTATTAAGAGCTAAGCTTGTAAAGTTTCTCAATCAGTTAACCAATCAATATAACCGTGTGATTTGATTGCAGTTTTCAATAAAGGTTATTTAGGATAATTATTTTTAATTTTTGCTTTGTTGGTTTTATTGCTCCGTCGAACCGTTAGGTATCTCGATAAAAACTAACATAATGGGGGATCGAGTTTTACAATTAAAAAAAAAAAAAAAACGATATATATATATATATATATATACTTGTTTGCTTTCACTTAATGTTTAATCATGATAAAAGTAAAAACTGAAATGTAAAACTCTCGTATCAATTATTTCATACTCTTGAATACGTTCGTACAGCATTAAATTTAGAAAGCACAATGTAATGATCTCTAGATAATAGTGTAAGACTGAATAACTGTCTTTTTTTAGGATTCAGGTGGAAAGTTTGCCTTTCTCTTGGAGTCTTCTACGAATGATTATTACAATAATCGGAAACCTTGCAATACGATAAAAGTGGGACCCAATTTAAATTTAAATTCGTTCGGTATTGCTACTCCACATGGTTCACAGTTGAAGTAAGTAATCCAAAATTACATTGCCTAAAATTGTAAATTTAATGTGGCTTGTTTTACCTTAAAATATTGCAAATCAGTTTACAGTACGACTTAGTCTTATAAAGAGGGTTATACAATCACTATTAATCACTTTATATCTTTCAAAAAGAAAACGTAATATCCGACCTGCGTTATTCACCAATGCATTTGGCCAGAATTCGATCGCTTTGAGTTGTTCTTTTTCGGTGTGCATTTATTGAACAAGAATATTTTATATTGCTTCTTTTAATTCTTTATTTTGAGACATCTACCATAGTCTTTTTATTCATCTATCTTCTAGAATAATTTGATTCCTTCCGATCTTTCTATGTACTTGTTAATACATCTGTTAATCAATTCTTTTGCCCTACTTTCTTTCTTGCTATTCGTATATTAGACTCTATAATTGCCTTTTTAACACTTCAATTTATTACTGATTGATCCATTTTATTTTCTTTAACCGTTTTGGCATTAATTTGTTTACTTTTATGCTCTTTTTTCTCCAGAGACAAAATAAATTATGTGTCGCTCAAACTGAAAGAGGACGGAACTCTGCACAGATTAAAACAGAGATGGTGGGAGGAAAAGGGCGGATGTGGGGTCGACACGGGAAATAAGGTGACTTTACCTTAAGACTCGTAGCGGCACTGACCTGGTCGGCGCTTAACACCATTCAGATCAAACTACTTTATGTCGTGCTTTACAACTTCCGGAGTTGTTCGAATGTGATGTAACAAAAAAGGAATATGGAAGTGAAAGTTTGGGAGTGTTCTTAGCGTCTATCCTATAACAGTCCCACCATGTTACTAGAAAGTGACTTCTTGTGGTAAAGAAAACACATTCATCCTAAATTTAACAGGCTCTAGTTTCAATATTGTTCATGGCAAAATTAATTCGTCAGTCAAAGGAGCCATTCATTTTCGCTGGTTGAATTTTGTAAGAAGTCTTTTTACTAGAACTAAAGCTGTGCTATGTATGAGATCCTAAAGATAAAATTTAACCTGATAACTCTCTTTTCTGAATGATCAGTGCATCATCCTGTTTGTTGTGACCGAAAGAGCTAGTATTTTTTAAAAGTTTTGACGGAATATAAAATAGCTGTTTCGCTCTGGATGGGTCTCTCTCTCTCTCTCTCTCTCTCTCTCTCTCTCTCTCTCTCTCTCTCTCTCTCTCTCTCTCTCTCTCTCTCTCTCTCTCTCTCTCTCTCTCTCTCTCTCTCTCTCCCTCTCTCTCTCCCTCTCTCTCTCCCCCTCCCTTCTCTTTTTGTATATCACTGTGCAAATTCCACATTTATGAGTTAGTGTGATAATCTCCTAAAGTTAAAAACTATCAAGCTATGAATGGCGTGTAATAGTAGTTGTATATAGTTATTTACACTTATAAATTTTTTTTGTGACTAATCTGGTTTTGTTGTGATTTATTTAAATAAAAATAAAAAATAAAATTGTTGGTGCATCCATTTATTCCCGTTTTCATTCAATATTTTTCTTTCATTCAAAGTGAACCATTATTACTATTAGAAATTTTTAAGACTTATTATTATCATATAACACGTTCTTCTTTGACCCATTTTTCTTCGAATCACAACATTCCTAATTCTTCTCTAACAGGAATCCAAAAAGCGTTCTCTGTCGCTAAGCAACGTGGCGGGAGTTTTCCTTCTTTTGATTGGTGGTCTCGTGCTCGCCATTGGTGTAGGTCTGATCGAGGCTCGTTACAACAAACGGCATTACGGAAGCTCTGTTTTTGTAAGTCAAGGTGTAGTAATAAACTTTACGTCAATAGGATTGCATTAAAATCGAAAATTACTATATGCAGTAAGTAAATAGTAACGGCGGTGTGAAAGAAAAATTTTGATTTTAATGTACTTCCACGTAATAATACCAGTTTTTCTTAGTTAGATAATCCAAATCTAAATCGTTGACTGATAGAAACGGAAACAATTCATATGGGATATAATTGCATTAATTCCTTGGCTTTCTTCTTTCACACCAGATATCAGAGAGTTCTTCTGGTGACCACTCGTATTTGAATGGACATGTTATAAACAAGTGCAACAGATCGTGACCTTTCATCCATCATCTTTTCAGTTGTTGTTTTTTTTCTTCATAAAATTATTTTGTCTCTTTAAACTTGTACCGGTTCAGCGTTGGTTGTACCTTGAAAACATCCTAACAAGTCTCGGATGAAACTTGAGAATTATCTGTTACAGTATCAAACGTGTGAAACCTATTGTGCAAAATACGGTTATGAAAAGAATAATTATTGTAAAAAGCTATGAAGTTAGCATTTTTGTCAAGAAAATCAAGATTGTGGCAACATTAATTAACTTTTTTTTGCATTTACATTATGATTTTCTCTCCAGGAAGATAGGTCAAGAATGTTAGAGAGAAAACTGTACATGATAGCACTTAATTTATATATATATATATATATATATATATATATATATATATATATATATATATATAAACGTAAGTTAAAAAAACAGGATATATAATTATATGACTTTAATATATATATATATATATATATATATATATATATATAAGTCTAAAAATAATTATTAAGTTATAAGTTGCTCACAGCTGTACTCAAAGTTATGGAAGTAATAAAAACAAAAAGAAACCCATAAAATATATGAAAAAGATCGACAACAATAGAAACATTTCTTGCAATCAACGTGTTATACTTTTATTGATTATGATCTACGTGTGTGCTGCTTCAGATATACTTGGATAATTGTGTTCTCATTAAACTAATGTAAAGATTAAAGCGTATGTTGTCTGGTCAGAAAGGAACCGCACGGTATATGTGTTATACAGTCAGTAAACGAGTTGTCTCATAAGCATTAAATTTTATTATTAATTAAAAAAAAAAAAAACCTGTTGGCTCTTCTGTAAATTGTTACGTCCCTTCCATTTTGCCCCTAGTCCATAAGTATAAGTTTAAAGTATTCATTTATTTTAACTAGCGACCTTCTAAATTTGTATTCAGCATTAAACCGCAAATTTATAAACGATTATAGCTTTGAATATCAGCATTAGACCTTAAAAATGCTTGCTTTCGTCAACATCACATAAAATTTTTATCCTACAGGCATTATGTCTGTGCCATTAATTTGATCAGTACGTATTGAATAACTATTTTACTGGACAGTCATCAGGCTGTACTCATCAGACAGCTTAGGTTTGGTTCTTTTTTTCCCCACAATCTTTCATTCAAGCTCCATAATGCTGGACAAGGTTTAAAAGAGAGACCTAAAACTGATGCTCCGACGATTGAAGTTTCGTAAAACGCTATCTGGGATATGGCTTTCCGCCCAAATCATTTTGGACGGCAACGTTTCAAGACTGTTCCTAAATTAGCCTTCCATGCAGGGTGACAATATAGGCCTCTCAAGATGTTTCGGAGGCATGTATTTCTCCTAATAACTATTTTTACAAAGCGGCAAGGCACTTCGAATGGATGCATGCGACTTGTAGCGCGGTATTGTAAGTTTGGCTATAACGCGCTGGGTCAGAAAGAACGCCATATTTTAAATGGATTTTAATGAAAAGTTTAAACACTTTATATTATTTCTAAAAAAAATCATGATGATTGCGAATGAAATTAGTAGATAATTGCCTCTGCAGTTGAGAAATGGTGCTGTTTTTTTTTTTTTTTTTTTTTGTTTTTAATTAAAGATAAACTATGGCATGTGTGAAAGGGAGTATCACCTGTTATTCATCACCTTGGTCTTGAGCCTAGACAAATAATGTCGAAAATTCCGGAGTCAGTTGACCATCATCTTTCTACGATTCCAACATCATTATTATGGAATGGAAAGTTTTGACGGTCACCTGGTCATATATCAGAACCTACATTTTTTAGCAAGTACAAGTATGGGCGTTTCGTGAAAAAGTTGTGTATGAGGTTTGTTTCTAAAAGCGAGAGTTATGTCTCACGTGTGCCTGCAGTTAACTTTATATTAAGTACATCGCCTGCAGGTTTTGCCTTTGTTTGTTGTTTGATATATCATTCTGTTCCCAAACACGTTCAGTTCAGACCTTTTGTGAATCAATCTAAAACCTTCGTCAGGTAGAGCATGGCAGTACAAAACCGAAGATTGTTGCGGATATTATATTAGGGCGGGCAATCTAAGCCCACAAACACCAGCGTTCCTTGTGTGCAAATAAAGAAGTAACTTTTAAATATTCTCATTGTCTTTTAAGTTTTGGTATTGACATTAAGTACTCGGATACAAAGATATAGTAAGCTCGATGATAGAAACCTAGTTATAACCTACTGACACGTCAACAGTTGTTTCCTATTCTTGAGCTTTAGTGGCTTCTATCTAGGGGGAAAGGTTTGTTTTGTACACACTAAATCAACACTTTTAACACATTTTTTTTTCATTATCACGACCCTGTATTGGGCAATGATCATCACCTATTATGTCAACTATGCCAAAAACTGATGTCAACTCTTTTGCTACTTTCAAGTACGTGGCTTAGTGTGCTGAGGCTGCATGCGGTCTCTAGGTCTAGCTTAGGTAAAGACAATAGAAAATACGGTCGAGTCTTGAGTCTCATAACAGATAAGAGATAACGGAGAAAAAAAGGAGAGGATACTTCTGGAATGTGCTTTGGTGCAAGACATCCGGTTTTTCATCCAGTATTGGATCTAGATCTATGCCTGTGGTTGACATCTAGCATCAACCACAAAAACTTGACTAACGGCGATTCGATGCTTTTAGACCATAACTATGGTACCGAATCGTCGAAAGAGATAAAGAAAGAAGGTTGTGTGCAGCTTTCCATCATCACATTCTTACCTTCATTTTCCTTTGAAGGGTAAAAAATGCTCCCTTTTCCCTATATCAATCATTGTCAGGCTGTTTCAAACCATAGATCTAATAATTATTTCAGGTTAAAGCTCAGGTTACATCAATCAATATAAGGGAGAACATTGAAGGATCGTTAGTTCATGACTTTTTGAAGGAAAAATGCGCTATCGAGTAGCAAGTAATCTTTTCGGTCACTTTGAAATCTTATGTACAATTTCTGTTCATGTAAGTATACCAGTATACCAGCCAGTAATCAAGGGGTAATTCTAAACTTCCTGGTCATTAGAGGCTAGCTGAGTTAGCAAATTAACCTTTTAAATACCAATATTTTGCAAAGATTTTTTTACAGGGCATCTTACAAAGGGGAGATTAGAAGGAGCGAGCAGAAGCAAAAAAGAAGTGGAGACAACATAATTGAACGCTTAATGTTTAAAACTAGATAAAGCCCTTAGTAAAACTTACAATAAACATATATGAAGAAAAGTGATAACTCAGGCATCCATTATGAACCACGTATCTTAGAGTACAGAGGATGAACAAAATATTGCATTTCATTTTAGTAACTCTTTACTATTATTTTATTTCTAGACGTTTCGATTATTGTACTAGATCTATCGGAAGTAAATGTACGTAGAAGTCAATTTTTTCCTCTTCATATTATAAATACTAAACTATTTTTCCATTAAATCACTGACGTCATGACAGTTTCTGTAGGATTTTTTAAAATCTAAATGCTTGTACAATTTTTGCAATTATATAAGCAAGTTAGAATTAATACAAAGCAGTGTTACAGTTGTTTTTTTGTTTTTTTTTAATTAAAACGTTATAATTATATTTTTATCTTGGCAGCAAATAGATAGCAGTTTTCTTTTCTTTTCATTTTTAAGTTGTTGTTTTTTTTTTTTTTATCTACTATCATCCAAAGGCCAAGCTACATGAAAGGTTACTCTGATTATGAAGCGTTGCTTTGGCAATTTGCACAAAACGTTTCATCATTTATACCTTTATATAGTGTGTATAGATAATTATAATATACAGCATTTGTTTTCTTTATTCTAGATCAATAGTTCTTTTTTCTTTTCACTTGGATTAATGATCTGAAATTTATTGAACCGCAAAGAAACTACAGGTATCTATAACTCTTGCACAATTTTTTATTTTTATTTGTAAAACATTATATGCTTACATCAGAAAAGCATTATCAACATTTTTTGTCCTTTTTGACCTTTAGTCACTTTTCTTTTATCTTTGGATCTTATTCTTAACATTAGACGTGTACTTTTGTTAGTTTCATTTTAAAGTTCGTGGGTCTTTGGGTCACTGAATTCATTGACCTAATTCATATAATTAACCTAAAGTCAGAACGATGCGTTAAGAAGATAAAAAAGATGCCTGCCAATGAAGTAAAGTACTGCATGCTAGTAAATATGGTTAATTTATAAAAGTTGTTTTAGAAAGCATTCTTTGAATTTTTAAATCGAAAGCTGTGAAAGAAAAACAAAAGCAGCAAATTGTGGAAGAGAAAATGTTCTAATGAAACTCTGTAGAATTAAAGACAATTTTGAATTCTAAGAATACTCCAATTCGCTGCACAAAAACATTATACTCTTGTTTGATAGCGCAGTTAAAAATAGAGACAACATTAAGGTGAACGCTGAAAATTCACATACGATTTTATAAGTTTGAAATATTTATGATTACCGAGATCATATTAGTTTGTATAAAACTGCTCTATCTTCCCTTTTGAAATTTAATGACAGATGCTTGAATGAGGACAAAACATGTTTATCAGCATGGAAGCATTTTTGTTGCGTTGAAATGCGAGGTTTGTAAGAGACTGACTGAAAACAGGGAGACTGTGTAATAGCATTATTTTATTTGTGTCAACGTATGCAAACAAGCAAAAATACATTTTGTCAAAGACACAAATTTTGAACAGAAAGAGAGATGTGGGTGGCAGGGAAGGGATTTGAAGACAGAAAAATAAGGAGATAGACAGACAGAAGGAGAGAGACAATGAAGGGGATATTATATTATATAAGAGAGAGAGAGAGAGAGAGGGAAAAAGAGAGAGAGAGAAAGAGAGAGAGAGATAGAGAGAGAGAGAGAGAGAGAGAGAGAGAGAGAGAGAGAGAGAGAGAGAGAGAGAGAGAGAGAGAGAGAGAGAGAGAGAGAGAGAGAGAGAGAGAGAGAGAGAGGGAGAGATAACTGGAGGGAGATAGCAAAATCATAGCATTGCATTTTGGCACTTGTGAAAAGGAACTGAAACATATTAAAAATTGTTCAAAATTTAAAACTATTGTCTGAACGAACAAGACATTCTGCATCATTTTAGCATAACCAAAGCAGGCCTCACAGTGGTCAATAAAGTTTTAGGTCAGCTTTGTTAATATTACGTTACCAAAAAAAATGTTTGAAAAGAAACCTATAAAGGCGCCGCGAATTCCAACACGGTTTCCAAATTTTTTGTTATTTCTTTGAGAAATCATTTAAGACCCAACTGTATTTGAGCAAAATTTTGGCATTAAATAATATGGGGCAAATGTTTTTGTATCGTTCTTTATGAAATTGCCCGTTTTGAAATAATTGTAACATTGCTCTTACTGATCAAACCCAATTTGTTACTTCTGTTTCAACGATGCTTGAAGTAACGTATTTAAAACTCTCTCATACAACGAAACTGCACACACAAACATATCACTTTTGGACACTTTTTGTAACAAATGCCCAATATTTAACGTTTTCATCTCGGCTTAAACAATTGTTTACATGATTGCGGTGAGATCAGAGCACCAAAAACGTATAGTAGTTCGATATTTATTGCTGCCCCTGCTGATTTTATAATATTACAATGGTGAGTGTGAAAATGATGATGATGATGATGATAATGTTAGTTTTGGTTTTGAATTTTAGCAGAATAAAGATCATGGTAATGGCAAGTATCATCATAATATATCGTAACATGCAGTTGATAATGCTGACTTTCATGATAATAATGATGGTGATAACGGTGATGGTGATGATGATGATGATACATATACACCAATATGACTTTAAAGACATGCCCACAAATTGCACCTTTTAAACATTTAAAGCTTGTTTTAGAAATTTCTCTCCCCCCTCTAGTATTTCCCTCAGGACATCCGCCTTTCTTTCGTATTCTTCCCTGGGTCGTACACCCCAGTAACGGACATGTTCCCCTTGGGTGAAACCAATGGCGGCTGAGACGGGATATCAAGCGTCCCTGCACACTGCGACAGCAGCTTGGGGATGGTCGTGTCCTCGAACTTGAAGTGTCTCTTATCGTAGTACTTGTTGAGCACAGCACTGTGCGGATGTTGGGACTTGATGTGCAGGAAGTGTGCGGCTGGATCCTCTGTCGTGTTTCCGCAATCCTCACACACGTACAGCTTCGGCCGCCTCTGCTTGGGCGCGAAGGACACAGCCTGGACGTGCACCTTCCGAGTGTGAGACTCGAGCGAGCATCTCTGGGTGAAAGCCTTGCCGCAGTGTTGACATTTGTATGGTCTCACCCCTGCGAGGGAAGAAAAGATTCATGGTTAAAATTGTGGGCTCATACTCAGACAGAAATTTTACCATCACTATTGGTAACGATGTTATATTGATTGATACAAAGGGAAAGCGATTGAAGGGGAGAGAGAGAGAGAGAGAGAGAGAGAGAGAGAGAGAGAGAGAGAGAGAGAGAGAGAGAGAGAGAGAGAGAGAGAGAGAGAGAGAGAGAGAGAGAGAGAGAGAGAGAGAGAGAGAGAGAGAGAGAGAGAGAGAGAGAGAGAGAGAGAGGGAAATGGAAAGGGGCGGGAGGGGCAGCAGAGACTGAGACAGACATTGTGGGAGAAAATCAGAGACAAAAAGCAAACATGCGAATAGAGAAAAAATAAATAAAAACAAAGCGTGTTATTTGAATATTGAGACAAAACGATTAATTTCCCCAGAGAGAAGATTTTCGGGTGTTTACCGAAACGTGAGAGCAGTTTACCTGTGTGAGTTCTCGTGTGCCGCTTGAGATCAAAGGTGTCGTTGAAGCCCTTCCCACAGATCCTGCACAGATACCGCTTGTAAGTGCTGTGGTTCTTCAGGTGTCGGTTCAGGTGACGCTGGAGGTCAAAGGTCCTGTCACATATATGGCACTTTGGTTTGGTCTCTTTGTCACTTGCGCTTTGTTGGCCTAGGGTGAGTATGAAGTTGATAGTTGAATATGGGCAAGGCGGGAGGCATTAAGACGAGATGTAAGCGAATTAAAATCGTTTTTGAAAAATATACTAAACTTATTTTTTAACTGCTTTCAAAACTTTGCTGCTTAATTTCTAATATAATTGAAATGGTCCATTTGTTTTCATTCGATTTATAATGATTTGTCGTAAAACTAAACGATTTTACGTGAAAATGCCATATGCAGGTATCGCTTGCAAATACTTACTATTCAAAACCGCTGTCGCTTCATAAACGGGGAGAAAAACGAAAATTAAGTTTATAAAATGGATTTTAGGATTTTTGTATACTGAAAAAAAAAATTATTAGGGGAATATTTCGAAGACAATAACTGAAGTTCTAAAAAAAGGCATGTTGGAGGACATGATTGCTTACCTTTGGATCTTCTGCCTCTGACAGTATTAGTCTTTTTGGGTTCAAACAGTGGATTCCTCACACCAAAACCTCCGTTTACCAACTCTGGTTGCTGTTGAAATAAAAAAAAAAAAATAGTAAGTATATTGATGAAGGCCTAATATATTTTAAATAACTGATTTTCAAAATTTAGAAATTTACTTCAAGTTGTAAATGAATAAAACGTGAGAGTGTAGCAAATATATGAGAATATTTTCTTTTGATATTTGATATCCATCTTTCATCTGAGCATAAAATCAATACATGTTGAGTAAAGAGTTTTCTTAAATTCTTTATGAAAGTTTTGAAAGTAGCATTTCCAAAGAGGACATAATTATAGAGGGGGGCATTTGCCTTAGACGTTTTTAATTCTAAAAGACATGTCATTTTTAATAATGAAGACGAGAGTTTAGTCAAGGATTCTGGATCCATCAGCTAAGTTGTTAAGATGTTATCTGATTGACGAGGGTAATAGCGGTGGTTTTGCCTTATAACGGAGGAGCTATAGCAGTTATGTTTTCGATGACTAATTAAACAACATGATGAAATAGATTATTATACGTACCTGCGAGGTCAGAGAGGTCGAAGTCACAATCATGTCTCCACGAGTCAGTGGCGGAGACAGAGTCTGATTGGTCCCTGGCTTATTGTTGACAGCACCATGGCCGGAATGTGACAAGAGATGAGAAGAAAACACCAGCAATGGAGGTGGAAAGACGTCCGGGCTTGTGCCAGAATCAGCAGCTGTAGCTGTTCCAGCGGTATAGTGGGCAGATAGCTCAGCGTTGGGCGAAGGAAGATAAAGCTGTGGGATTTCAGGTCTGACTTTTGATATCCCACCCTCCGGATATTGATCGGTTTTAGCCATAGAAATTGGAATTAGGAGAGGTGGTGGACTGTGCAAAGGATGGAACTCATTGGACAATCTGGGTGGACGTTGTTCGGTGTGTGGAAGGGAAGAGACAGGTAATTCCGTGAGCGCTATAGGTGAATGATGGTTGTCTGTGACAACTGGTGAGTGCATTTTTGATGACGCTGCAATCATAGATTCTACGGCTAGAGTGTCATGCGATTGAGGGGAAATCTGATTTTTACGACGCTCATGACAGACGTAGTGTGGGTTAATGTGAGATTGACATATCCTAGTTTGTCTTTTACACCCGTCAGTGTGTATCAGTGAAAATGAGTCATTAGAATCATCTATACTGTTAAGTTTTGAATGTGAAGTATGCATATAATTATTGTTAGAAGTTAAAAACCTCAAGCCATGCTCCGGAGAACTATCGCGAGGTCTAGCGGTAAGTGTATTGCTGGCTTCAGTGGAGTAAGACAAGTGCAGGCCAGTTTCGCTTTTCTCAGATTGCACCACGGCAGAGATATCCCCATAGCGTTTGGGGTTTCGAGATGCTGCTTGTTTTTCGATGGTACTCAAAGGCACACTGGATGGATTGTGACGACGGTGCAGCGTTCTATCAACAAATATTGGCGAATTGCCACTGACAGGAGGCCGAGCAATCTCTTGAGGTTCAGAAGACTCCTTGAGGCAGCCATCTGATGTCTCTAGCTCTGCATCGCTCTGGTCAAGCTCTAGAAGTCGGCGCCTGGTGCGACTCTTTGGGTGCCTCTGCTCAGAAGATAGCAAAGCTTTAACATCTTTAGCGCGATAGGATCTGTGGCGATCTGAAGTTTTGGGACACTTCGGTGGTGGAGGAGGACATTCGTTAACTCCATGTGGTTTCGACGACTCAGATGGTGTATTATGGACAGCAGTTATTGATGTGGTAGATTCTTGCTTTTCTAGACTTGCTTTTGGACTGGAATCATCATGTGAAACGCAAAGGTTACCCTCCATGTGGTTTCCTTTAAATTGTTCATGTGAAAACTCATACTGATTTCTTGCGGGAAATATAATTTGGTCTCTAGATTTTTCTTGGCCTGGACTAAGCGACGATGACGCGAATAGCTGAGAAGAAAAATTAAAATCTTCGTGTCTGTTTTTGATTAAGTTAGAGTGACTAGGTTTGAGAAATCTGTCCGTATCGGAGGGCATCTCTCGAAGTGATTTATGTGGGCGTCTAAATTGAGCAAGGTATACCGCACCCTCACTGTGCCTTCTCAGGCATCCAATTGGCTCGTCTGTGGAATCCGGAGTCGTGCTTCCAGTATCTTTGAGTGGCTCGTCTAAAGGGCTCCACGGTCTCTTGATTCTAAAACGATTGTTCACCAAAGTTCTCTGACTTGAAACTGGTTCTTGTTGAGGACTCATGTGTTGCATATTACATAATGCAATATTATTACAAACATGACTATCCCTTGCTGAGTTTATGGCGGTTGTGAGAGGTTTAGTATGAGATAAGGCGACTTCGCCGGCTAATTCTCTCTCCGACATGCCTGTCGTAGATGAGAATGTTGGTGAACGGGTATGGGAACAGACATCATTATGATGAGAGATGATGCCACAATTTTTCGCAGATAGGCGCTCCTTTCTTTGAGCCTCTTCATCCAACCGCCGCATTGAAAACGGGATTGCTGGTAAATCGCTCGACGTCGCTTGTCTCGACTCAAATGCAGAGGAACCAGATCTACTTGGTGCTACCGCTTTGTGGTGATGAAAGAGAACTCTTTCTTGCAGCTCTCTAGATCTGCTTCCAGGCCCGTGTGGATAACGGTGTGCGTTGCGGGTTTTCGAATTCTGTGCTTGGTACCATTTGCTCCCTCCCTCAGGATCGGCTGGTTCATTTTGATACCAGTCTTTGGGAGTTGTTGCCTCAATCTTGGAATAAGATGTGGAGGGTGTGTGATATTGGTGACTTGACAGGCAGCCTTCAAATGCAAGACCAGGGCTTGAATTCGAAGTGATGATGCCTGTGTAGCATAAAAAAGAACCGGTTATAGGTAATATTATACATAAGAGTTACACGCAAAAGAAAAAAAAAAATGATTAAGTTGATGAAAATAAAGAGCAATCTACTGCAACAAAATCAAAGTTAATGACTTTCTTCAAGTTCTCTTTCTTTTTCTTCTTACCTGTATCATTCTGTCAGTCGAAAATGAGCCCTATATTTTCTATAAATTTCCTGATCTCTCTTTTATTTTAAGCTATCTATTTCTAAAGGCTCCTTCCTCTATATTTTCATTCATCATATAATTATCTACACTCTACTTTCAAATTCTCCATCTATTATGATGACCATCTCTCACATCACACATTCTTTCTCTTGTTTGCTACTCCTTTCCAAACGTAATCACTCACTTAACTTCTTTCTCTCTTTACGTCTTTCTATCTTTTTCTTCCTTCCTCCTCTTTTTTTCCTCCTTAATTTTTAAGAAACTAAAATACAAAGTTTTTTTTTTTCGCCAATTTGTTTTTCTCTAGACTTCTGAAGCACAAATCTTTACCGGTATCTAGAAACACACGCTTTCTTGGTTCAATGCTTTGGTTGCACCCAGCCGCGCTTTCTTGTATGAAAACATGTCAATTTACCCCGTGCAATAAGCCGGAAAACACGGAGCTACCGACCTTCGCCGACTCCGAAATGTATTTTCTTCTCCGCGACGGAAACCGTTAGATAATCATTATCACCGGAAACAGGTAACAGTTGTTTGCGCCCCGTTATCTTTGTAAAGCTTTTCATTCAAGTGAACGCACGCACAAAGGGGGTTGAATTCAAGCGCAATTTTTTTTTCTTTACGGACGTCTAATTAATCCACGCAATATTCTATCAAAGACTAACCTCCTCCCCCCACCCCCCATTCTTTTCCTCCCTCTCTCTCTTATCCACACCTACTCTTTAGGTCAACACTTTCAACCCGACACACACACACACACACACATCTATGCAGCTACACAAAGTCCCCTCAACACTGCCTCCATTGATAAAGCCTCAACAACTGGGCCACAGACTCCCATTGCTGTCACATGCACAGGGCACAGTTCGCACGCTCCAACTTATCAATGGAGTTATCGTCTGCCCTCCCGCGATTGGCTGGCGCTTGCTAACTTCCCGCCAAGTTTAGCAGTGCTTGACCCAGCGAGATGTCTGAATGCTTGACCTGACGTGACATAGCACCCCTCAACGCCCGACCCACGGCAACAGCAGCTGCAGTCTGCAATGTTACTTTGCGCGCCATTATTAATTTTCTTTTAACCTATAACCCGAGAAAACGCATCTCTTCTTATTACTATGCTAAATCTTATGCGCTTTATATCACCAATGTAATATAACATTTGAACTAATTATAAGGATTATCCTTCAATTTTCCTATTCCTTATCTCTTCCCCCCACACCGAGAGTACGAAAAACTTCTTAATTTCCGAAGAGTGCGGAGACGAGATATTACTCTAGCATTCTATATCCTTTTCGATATTGAGTTTAGATCTGACCGAATCCGAATTGAGACAAAAGGTGGCGCATAGCTTGAATTGAGACTTAGATCCTGCGGCTTTTTTTCTTCAATGTGCAGCGATTTGGGCGATGGTATGGCAGGAAGCCTTAACTGCCGTTAAGCATGAAGTGGTGGTCCAGCAGCCTCAACATCCGGCTGTAATCATTGTAATGGCCCTATTGTACCCTCTCAAGATTCTGAACAGGGACCATGCCCGGCATTCCATAATCCCCAAACACCTCTCGTAGTGTAAAAGAAAACTTGGCAGGAAAGGACTTATCTGTTGCCACGTTTTGTTTCTCCATGTTATTTGATTTTCCTGGTTTTTTTTTTTTATGTTGTGATTTAGTCTTTTTAGTTCCTAGCGAAAAGAGAGAGGGGAAGCACGAGAGAAAGAGGGAAGGATGATGAGGAAGAGAGAGAAGAGAATAAGATATGAATCTGGCAGACAGATAGACATATGAAGAGAAGAAAAAGCGAGGGAGAGAGACAAAAGTCTGGAATAGGTGATTTTGATAGGAAGAGCTTTTTTTTTTTTCGTAAGGAATCGTGAATGCATTGTATGGGATATCTATGCGCATAAATCTGAATACAGGCAAGGAGCCAATTATACATGAAATGTCTTTTTTTTTAAATAATGGTGGAGTTTAAAGAGAATCTTCGAGGAAAAAATACAAAGTACTAGGAATAAGGAAGTGTAGGGTGGTCAGAAGTGATAAGGCGAGTGTTGTCCTTCACATTAAAAAAGTCAGGACGGGGAAACCAGATTAGCGTAAGCAGGAAGTGATAATAGAGAAAACGAGAGAGGTGGTGGAAAGATCGACAGAAAGAGAGAGAGAGAGAGAGAGAGAGAGAGAGAGAGAGAGAGAGAGAGAGAGAGAGAGAGAGAGAGAGAGAGAGAGAGAGAGAGAGAGAGAGAGAGAGAGAGAGAGAGAGAGAGAGAAAGAGAGAGAAAGAGAGAGAGAAAGAGAGGGATAGAGAAAGAGAGAGAGAGAGAGAGAGAGAGAGAGAGAGAGAGAGAGAGAGAGAGAGAGAGAGAGAGAGAGAGAGAGAGAGAGAGATCGACAGGAAACCGGTGTTATTAAGAACGCTTATCAGTTACGGCCACAGAGCCACAAAGTTTTGGTTTTTCTTTTTTTTTTTTACGGGTGGGCGTCAACTGCTGTGATGTTCATTTTGAAGAAAGAGTCAAGTTCTTTTTTAATAAAATTAACAAAATTGGACCTAAGCAATCGCCCTTTATAGCATTTCTAATGCAACAGTTGTAAGGGGGGAAATAAGGTTATTGAGATATCACACTTTTTCTCTTCCCGACCGTTAGGATTAAAGTATAAGATATTTATTTAAACTTATTTTGAGATGCATACAAATATTATGCTTCGTTAAGTTTCAAGTGCTTTTTCTGAGACAGGTCTGAAAAAAAGTTTGAAAACAGGAAAGCTTAGAATTAATTTTTGTTCTCCATATATCTTCAATACGAGCGAACTACTTGGCAAAGAAGAACTAGATCTAGCTGATAGCGAAAGAAAATATTATGAGGTTTGGCTCTAAAAACACAGAATCAAGAAACGAAGCAATACTTAGGAGAAAGATAATTCTTCATTTCGAATTTTCTGCCCATGGAAAAGTGTTACCTAAACAAATAAGTGAACTAAGACTTCCATTGCGTTCGTTACATGCTCAATGCCTTTGTTTTTATGTCTAATTTAAGTCAAAGCGCTCTGGATGTGACTCGCTATAAATACTAATAGTGCTACCGTTTGAACAAGTCTTGTTGATCCTGAACTTGTAACAGTGATAGTCTCTAACAACCTACAGCTTGCAGGGTGTCATCTGACTTCTCTAGTCAATTCTCCTTTTTGCAAAAAGTGTATTGAGATGTTTTACAAAGTCAAAGAGCAAGTTTCCTACATTTGGGTTGACTGTGATATGATTAGATCGCCTTAAGCTCACCTGGGGACTCAATTTTATCTGCTCTTGTAAGGGAGACCCAGAAATTTCAAACAGAAAATTGTTCGTAAATTTAAAGACAACATAAAAAATACC